>JACEGR010001045.1:0-193767 GCA_014170235.1 Listronotus bonariensis
AAATGACTGAAAACTATTCGATTAGACACTATCAAAATCTCTAAAATAGAAACAATAATATGTGAAGTCTCTAAACTAACCAAAAACATTAACAACTGGAAATCCTTGCAAAATATACAACCAAAATGAAAATGGCAAATTTCCACAGTTTTTACCAAACAAAGCTTCGACAAGGCACGACTCTGTCATCAGCTGATAATGCTACCAACTTTGAACAGAACTGCCAACCGAAATCGTAATTCTCACACCTTCGCGTCCCTGACAAAAGCTATCCCCGGTCTTGCTTATGTCTAAACCCCTTCTTATAAAGAAACTCTTGAAGGATTCAAACAATTTGCGATGAGGGCTGCTAAATTGCAATTGCAGCGTTGCCAAGTCGCTTAGTTTTAATTGCTAATGTCTTTTTTATTATTTTTAGGTCAGCAAGATAGGTGTATTCAGCTGCGGTCCTAGACCTCTTACGAAAAGCGTCATGTCCGCTTGCGACGAAGTTAACATGGGCAGAAAACTACCCTACTTTATACACCACTTTGAGAACTTCGGCTAGTTACGTGTTTTAAAAAATAAGTAGAAAAGCGCTTAGTTGTATGTAAATAAATTTTAGTATTTGAAAAATAGGCTTTGGCATTGTATATAGTCCATTAAATCGTTTGTATACACAGTACTGATTGTGCGTGCTGTAGGGGTTAAGTTATGAATGTACAGGGTGTGCAAATTCGACGCTATTTATAGGAAACCTATGTTTCTGTACGTTTTACATAAAACACTGATCCCCGTTTGCAAAACTCAAATTTCAAGTCAAACTTACTAGTAAAGTACCGCAATTCGCTATGTTGCGTCTTTTACTTAGCTACAGCGTTTTTTTCAACTTCTTTCGTTTATTTTACATTTATAACTTTTTATTTATAAAGAATTTTATGTGAAAGGATTTTCACAGCAAATTTTTATGCAATTTACATAAATCCTTTTTTTCTTTAGTGACGCATTTGTCATTTATTTATTTATTATTTTTTAATTTTTGATGGGACACTCTGTTATGTTTTTTAGTTTTAAAATGGCCATAAAATTACTTTTTAAAACCAAATTTTGTTAAAAGGTTTACACCCTATATCTTCAAAACATTTATCAGCCTTTAATTTGTTTTTGCCGCAACTGGGAAATACCCTGTATAAACAAAAAAACTCTTAATTGATGATATGCTCTATATTGATTAGGCGGATTCATTGTATTGGATGGTCTTTTCGTTGGGCACACGCCAAAAAACTAGGAAGAATGGGACCGCTTCGGTCGTGGTCCCGGGGTATACCGAGCTGACTCTGTTCAGCCCTATTGACCCACCCCTATGAACTGGCCGGTCGCCTGAAACAAAATAAAGAAAAACCGCCTAAAAACCCCAAATAAATCTCATTAAAAACGACGTTTCGGTGGCAAGTCTGCTACCGTTGTCAAGTTAAAATTAAGTTAAATCTATACAGGATGTTCGGAAATGCGTTAAGAAATTTTAAGAGGTCATTCTGCAATAAAAAATAATGTTAGTAAGTCCCTTGACAAAATGTCAAAATCTTAATGGTTGCGGGGGTTAAAAGTTTAATTTTTATTTTTGTTTTTTCACCATATTGCATTTATTTTTTAACCAATCTAGTTGACATTTAGCACACGAATTAAGCTTTGCAAATTCTAAAATTTTAATATAAAAGTACTTTTTTTTTAATACCACCAGAGGGCACTTTACCTGAAACTGAAAGTTGGTTTACATCATAAATTTTTATTTTGACAGATATCGCAAAGCTGGATGCGTCATTTTATAGACAGTCAAATACTTAAAAATAAGGTACTTTATAAAAGTCGATAAACCCACCGTTTAGGCACCAATCGACATCAGAGTTTTCACCAATTTCAATCAAATTACCTACATACATACAGGGTGACCAGTAACTTAACCGACAAACTTTAAGGTGTGATTCTACAATGGAAAATAAGAAAAAAACTTCACATAAACCTATATTCTAAACTTCTTAGTTTTGAACTACGGTGTGTTAAATATTTTTAAAACAGGACCTTTTTGTTTTTTTAACACCCCGTAGTTCAAAAACTAAGACGTTAGGACATATGTTAACATAATTTTTTTCCTATTTTCCGTTGTAGAATTGCGCCGTAAAGTTTGTGGATTCAGTTACTGATCACCCTGTATTTATGTAGGTAATTTGATTAAAATTAATGAAAACTGTGATGTCAACTTTAATAAAGAGTACCTTATTTTTAAGTTTTTGATTGTCTATAAAATGGCGTCCTCAGCTTGGCGATATCTGTCAAAATAAAAAAGTTATGATGCAAAATAAATTTTAAATTTTAGGTAAAGTGTCTTCTAGCGGTATTAAAAAAGTACTTTTATCTTAAAATTTAGAATCTGCAAAGCTCGATTCAGTGCCAAATGTCAACTAGATGGGTTAAAAATAAATGCAATATGGCGAAAAAACAAAAATAAAAATTAAACTTTAAACCCCTGTAAGTTGGTAACCATGGAGATTTTGACATTTTGTCAAAGGACTTACTAACATTATTTTTCATTGCAGAATGACCCTTAAAATTTCCTAAAGCATTTTCCGAACACCCTGTATATTAATATATGTTATGAAGTTAACTAACTCACCACCATTTTTCTCTTAAAAATAATAACTACACCAGTTACTTATGTCACTGATGACAAAAATGTCAAACTATTTTCAGATTTTGCTACTACTAAATAGCCCAAAATTTTAATCAATTTTTAATTTAAATATTAGTGAACTTTTTATTTATTTTTTAACTTAATTTTAACTTGACAACGGTAGCAGACTTGCCACTAAAACGTCGTTTTTAATTAGAATTTTGGGTTTTTGGGGGTTTTTCTTTATATTGTTTCAGGCAACCAGCCAGTTTATAGGGGTCAATAGGGCTGAACAGGGTTAGCTCGTATACCCCGGGACCAGGACCGAAGCGGTTCCATTCTCTCATATTCTTTGGCGTGTACCCAACGAAAAGACCATCCAATAAAAAAACATTTTAAACACAATCAAAACTGAATAAAGAGAACAAATTACTCCCGAGTCATCCTGTCTGTAATTAATTGTGATTATGTTATGTATTATTTTTTGTATGTATTGCGTATTTATATGAAAAATTAATTTTTACCTAATTTTATATTTTTTAAATAAAGTAATGGTTTAAAATTTAGCTTAATTTCTTTCGTCTTTTCCGTTGCTAACAGCCTTTGCTGCGATAAAACACCGCTTGCTGTGAGATTAAACATCACTGGACACGGGTAGTAAGTAGAGGGATGACCGCACAGAGCGAGCGCGACATGACAGTCAGCGGGACATGCAGCGTCAATGTCATATAAAAACACGTCCGTGACACGCCGGGCGGGACGGCGTCGTGACGCCTGTCTGACTGCTAGGCGAGTTCAATGTATTACAACGTATTCTAACGCGTCGACGCCGCGCTGCTGTCCAGTCGCGCTCGCTGTTTGCCGGAGCTTAAGGTGCCGCAAACTCATGTCAGAGATTTTTATATTACTGTACTATGCTGGGTTCAGCATCTAAACAAAAAAAACTGAACGTGAAATGACTTATTGGGGCAGAATTTTAAGATAAAACAAAAATGTTGGTTTAAAATGATTCTTTATTTGGAATAAAACATAGATTGATTCTATACTTATATTGACAGTTACAGTAGAAAATAAAAAATAAATAAAAACTGTATGCACGGTCTCACTATAAATAATTTAACTAGAGAAAACAACTTTGTAAATTATAACAATATGGTATATAAACAGTGACTACATCCAAAATGGCTTGTTTTTGACACTTTTTCACAGATTTATCAGGCATTTTAATATGAGAATGTCGTAAACAATAACAAATTTAAAAAGCCTTCCATTGGTCAGTTGCGTTTGTAACCATGGTTACTGACCCATTGAACCAAGGCGATCTCGTTTTTAAAAAGAATATTTTAGCGATTTATATATTTAATTAAAAATCCACCCTAATAGTATCACTTTAGTACTAATAAGTAATTAAAAAGCTGAAAGATCTACGCGATAAGATGTTATAAAGCAGTTTCTTCTTGAAAACAAAAAAATACCACAAAAATCTATTAGAAAAATAAAAACTTACAACAAATCAGTTTATGCTTAGTGACATTTAAAGTTATCTATTTTGTTTATATTTAATTTTGCCATATGACAATACAAGGAAACTAGTCAGTTCTAGGTCTTTTATTGTTTGTTTCAGAGGTTTTGAATGTTTCGTCTTACTAAAACAAGTAAAATAGTTGCTTTCTCTTCTCATACCTGTCTAAACCAAGAGAGACAAAAAAATTCACGTCACTGACGAAAGTCCCGGAAAAATCGTTAGTAATTTATCAAATGTCAACAACTGTCGTGATAATTATTTTTAAATATTTCAGACATCTCAAATATTTTCATTAATTTATATGTAAATGTTTAGTAAATAAGAAATTAGGGTAGGTAATTATTTACTTATCATGGACATCACGCCGATTTTAATGATTTAAATGGCATTGGCATACGGGAATTTTTGGAGCGCTAATTACGAATACAAAAGATTGATTAGTCAGCAACGTTTCGTTCTGAGATATTTATCAGACTTGAATAAAAACTAAATCGAAATTCACCATATTTCCTTTTTGCACGCTATTCTTGAGTTTTCTGTTAACTTGGCATTGAATTTTTCATTTCCACATTTGTAACTTTCCATTTTTCTATTTATTTTAACCCATAAAATTGCAAAGCTTTACTTTTAATGATTTCAATCACAGTAGCCATGGCGTCGCCATGGACACTCTGATTGAAAGTGAAGCTCTTTACAATTTTATGGAAAAAAAAAAGGTAAAATAGAAAAATGGATTTTTAAAAAGTAGAAATTAAATATTGAATGCCAATTTAGATTAAATCAAGAATTTTAGAAAGCAGGGGGAATATAGTAAAAATAAGGTAAATTTGCTTTTAGGGTATGATGATGGATATCTTAAAAACGAAACGTTGCCGACAAAATAACCCCGTATGCCAAAAAATCACCAAAATCGGCATGTGAAGAAGTTGGTGCTAGTACTGAACCCTGAGGCACTCCAGTATTAATTTCGTGAAAGCTTGAAGATTGGCCATCAACAATGACTGATATACGTCGATTAGAAAGATAACTGGAGAGCCAAGAGCAGAATTTAGTTGGAAGACCGTAGGAGGAAAATTTATTGAGAAGTGCGTCATGCCAGACCTGGTCGAAAGATTTAGACATATCAAGAGCAACGATCTGGGACTCGCTTAGAAACTTAAGAGACTTGTTCCAGTTGTGTAAAACGAAGGAAAGAAGATCTGCTGTAGATCTCTTGTGACGAAATCCGTATTGCCTGTCATTTAAAATTTTATGTTTTTCTAAATACGTAAGAATTTGCGAGTTAATGGATTTCTCTATTACTTTACAAAACATTGAGAGAAGTGAAATGGGTCTATAGTTGGATGGAAGAGATTTAGATCCTTTCTTGGGAATAGGTTGGACACGTGCAGCTCTCCAGCTGTCTGGAAAAATACCCGTGTCATAAGAAATTCGAAAGAGCCTAGTTAAAGTAGGTGCAAGTTCAGGAGCACATTTTTTTAAAACGATTGCTGGTATTCCATCCAGTCCAGGCGATTTCTTGGTGTTAAGAGAAGAAAGGATACGCTTAATGTGTTTTACCTTAAAAATAATATTGGGCATTTTGTGAGAAACTGGGGGAATAGTTGGAATTGGATGACTGGCAGGTGAATGAAGGGTTGAATTGGCAGCAAATTGTTTAGCAAATAGTTCGGCCTTTCCTTTAGATGTAGAAATAATTTCATCTTCCAAAGTTAATGGTGGAAAAGAACTGGTACAGAAATTTCTACTGATGTTTCTGGCAAAGGACCAGAAGGACTTGCTGCCATTTGAGCAAGAAAGTACTTTGTTTTTTATACGGTTATCAAAGGAGTCTTTGGCTTCTGAGATTGCTTGGTGGTAGTGGTTTCTTGCTTTATATGCACACCTTTAGGGTACCAAACAGGAAAAGAAATAATTATGCATTTTGTCCAGGTGACCAAACCAGAATAAAAAGAGTCAAAAGAGGTAAAATTTTTATTAGGTTCCCAAACAAGAAAACACCGAAATACAATCATGTTGGTTTTATCAAGGTAGGAGCAGGTAGGAGTTCTGTCAGTGGAAAACAAGAGGTTGCTATGACATTTTGCCAGTGTAAAACACTCTTGTGAAATAGCACAAGTTCATTCATAACGAGGCAAATAATGTGCTAAAAATAGTCATTTGTACCTAAATAACACTTCTGACAAATACATTGGGGACCAAAAATGAAAGGTCACTTTGAAATAGTGAATGTATTTGTTATTATGCGTTATAATTTAAAAAATTGTACTGTTTTTTTGTTAGCAATATATTTACAGTAAATGGGAAATTAAAAAGAATTATTTTAATTTGATTAATTTTAAAAAAACAACAAACTAACAATTAAAATGTTAATCTAATGCTATTGTCTCATAAGAAAACACGCAGTAAAAATTGTGAGACACGCTTAAGAATTGTGTTTTATTAAAAACTGCGCATTTTGAATTGAGAGAGAGAGAGAGAATTTAAAAGTTATAAAGGGCGCATCAGTGACTATGACTATTTAGCACCCTTTCTAGTGGATTTTTTCGTCCTAATTCTGTATTTTATTTAAATAAGGTGCAGAGCGTTTATGTGTCTTAAGAATAATATTATGTTGTCGATATTTTTGCTTGAAGGTTCCAATGCTTTTTAATGTAGCTTTGATCAATGCTGAAGTGGAGTCTTGTATTTATCAAGTCTTTGTACGATATCGTTAAGTGTTCAACAGTTAAGGGGTTGTTGCACAGTGGACATAAGGGATGAATTTCAGATTTTAGAAGATATGAGTGGGTGAGGTATGTATGTCCAATGAGTAGACGATGGATAATAGTTTGTTTGCGTCTATCGAGGAATAGGGTAATCGGAGATGTGGGAAGGATATCATAAATCTTTTGTAGTTTGTTGTTTCTCTCCAACAAGTCCCATTCGAGTTGAGAGGTAGAATTGGAGTTTCTCATATGACATATTTTATACAAGGGGCCCACAGTTTTATAACATCTTGTGGAATTTATAAAAGGATAGACTTTTACTACTTTATACTTTACCTCCTCATGCAGTCCAAGGCCTTTTGATATTCGTGTTCTGCGAGGTGGTACTCGTCAGCTAATATTCTGCATTGTTCCAAGGTAACTGACATGCCCGTTCTATCTTTGGCACTCTTACAACTTGTGAAACGGATACCTGTAGCAAAAAAAAACGATACAGAATTAATTTCAAACAAATGTATCACCAACTTGTGCGGGGTTTTCATTTATAATTTGCCATCCACTTTTGATAACGAAAAAGGATAGAAAAAACTTCCTGTGTAAAAGTTTCATTTTGCACCTCTTAAAATAACAGACTATTTTTGGCCTCTTATGGTTATCGTTATTAAACATAACGATTACGGCAGCAGTTTTAGACAGAGATTTTGCAACCTCTTTTAAGAAATTTATCTTGCGTCTGCGCTTTCGACCCATAACCTTATTTTTGCCTGTGGTTCGCCGATTTTAAAGTTTGCGAAAAATCAGTATTTACTTTTATTCTCCATAAGTTATATATTGATTTTTTAATATATGCAAACAGTTCCCTTGATTTTGTTTTTTAAAGTAGATGAAACAATACAGTATAAGCAAAAAGCAAGTGTGCCAGATTGTAACATGTAAATTAATTACTGATTTAAAACATCCTTAAAAATGCAAGTCCGTTTTAATTTCTTTACACTATTTTATTTTTCTTACTGCTATGAATTTTTCGCTAATTATTCGTTATGTATCAATAATATTTTAATTAATACGGTATTAAAATTTCAACCTTCTTAAATAATCGATATTAAAATTTTACAATTTGGCAACCACGCAGTTTACCAATAACGATAAAGATAACGATAAGCTCTTCGGTATTCATCCGTAATTAAAGGAGTCCGGTATGGTTAATAACGATAACGGATCATGTTTGCGTTACTGCGCAGTCTCAGAATAAAGTTAACCACAACGGAATTGCAAAATAAGGGGTGAGCATACGTTTAATGGCCAATTTTTGCTATATTCTCAGCCAATGAAATTACATATGTCATACTCGATCGGAGAGCTTGCCGATGTTCCCTGAACCCGGCCGCAACGGGGCAAAAACCACCCCTTTGGATTATCCCACCGGGTTTAAGAGTACCATAATAAAGAGGGCTTAAGACAAGTTAGCAAAACCTGAATCCTACCGGACATTATTTGACAGACAAAAAATTAAATATTTTCTAACCTGACAGGTTGACTCCTTTTGCTATATCATTTCAAGCTCTTTCTGTGTAATTTTTTTGCAAATATTCTTTAAAGTGTAATTATAAAGCACAAATCTAATATTAAACAAATCCATGTTTGGTCTAAGAATTTCTTGAGATAACTCTCATTTTTTCGTATAAAAACCAGACACAAACATATGAATCATACACTCTAAAAAAAACACAAAACAGTTCTGTATTGCATTTGTTTATTAAAGGACGCGGATTGCTGAGATCGGACACGCCTCGGGACACGCTTATATGCCTACGTCCTGTCAAAGCCCGTAAAAATCGAGTCCGGCGTCGCTGTTGCACCGACCCATGTGCGAAGAGCCTAACAGTTTTCGAAATATGACCACTTAACTCTGAAAAATAGTACTGGAGAAGTTGAGAGGACTTTCAAAACCCAGAAAAAATTATCATTTGTTTTTAACGTGATAAATAAAATATTTTGTTCAAACTCTTCAGCATATTAAAAATAAACATTTTGTAAAATGTTCGTTTTAAAATGTTAAAAATTCCTTTATTCAAATTGTTTTGTTTTGAATCACTGACATTACCTTTAATCTGCTTACAAATCTGCGCTGATAACCTCAACACTTCGACATTTTTCTGTTTCCCGCTATGCACCTCGTTCCTCAGATCTTCTATCTGATCCAACAGCGATCGAACTTCGAGATCCCCCGCTAGAATGCCGCGTATTATCGCACCGGTTGATCTTGCGATATCTCAGAAAGTACTGCGTACAATCTCGTGTAGTTGTCAATGTTGGAACGTTCTTGAGGTTTGGTGGCGCCTATGCCTTCGGCTATGGACGCCATTTCATTAATACCTGAGAAAAAGTAGGTGTATTCGCGATTAATATCAAGGATCACAGTGTTGGAGTTCGGTCATTCAGCTGATAAAAATGGGTAAATAAAAGTAACGCGGCAACGTGCAATTGCAATTTAGCGCCCCAACGAAACTTTCCAACCCTTTTGACATTTCGTATTTAGCTTTTTGCGCTGTTGTTGCAGTTAGTGTCATTTTTTAAATATGTTGTATGATTTATTGGTTAAATTTAGTAGAAAATTCCACACCACTGTTTTTTGACCAATCAAAATGTGTAGTTTTGGTTGCATTACCATGACAACACAAGTATTTATCGGAATTTTTTTCTCCTGCCTGGGGTACCCTGGAGCGAATTATAGTGGAAATTATTTGACATAATTATTAAATTTGTTTTAACGTCATGTCTGTCATTCACATACATAATTAAAGAAAATGTTATTTTGTACCAGTTGTAGTATTTCAGACGTAACATAATATGAAATAATGTAAGGTTTTAAGTACCCTAAATGACAATTTTATACAACTACAGTTAGTAAAATAATATCATAAGACTGAAGTAGTAGACATAAGTGAAGAGCGAACGAATGCAAGGTATAGGTCTAAAAAATTAAAATAAACTATTTTTACCAACTGTAGTAATATAAGTAATATATATATATAAAAGAATAAACAATGATAAACTCTAAAATTACATATATTTGCAACTACAATTGGTAAAATGGAAAATATTTATTTTATGGTAAAATTTTAAAGCTCGTGTCAAAGTTACAAACATTAAATTTTAAAAGAATATTATTTAAAACAAACTTGGTGTGAAATTTTCTTACCGAATACCACACGTGCTTAAATTATTCCGGAAAATTTTTTCTCGGCCACGAATATTTAAGAAAATTATCCCTCGCCTGCGGCTCGGAATAATTTTCAAAATATTCGTGACCTTGAAAAAATTCCGGAAATAAATTTAGCACTAGTGGTAGTACAAATGAAAATTGGAAAAAAATGTCAGTTTACAACTTACGTCAGGTTTTTTAGTAGTTGTCATGGTGGATTTCATTAAAAATTCGGCAATAAAGCAACATTTACAAAGTCGGTACTGTCTGTCGATAATTTAAGTGTAAAGAACCAAGATCTTAACGTTCTCTATTTTGTTGTAAATATCCTACTTATTACTCTTTTCAATATCTCACATCAAATAATATATTTTTCTCCGATCAGACGAAAATTTAAAAACATAATAACATAACATTAAAAAATAAAAATAAAAATACAACTAAACAACACTGGCAGAAACCACAATCAACAGTTACAAAGTCGTACTTCGTCGATAATTCATGTAGAACGATCTAGTTCTCTATTTTGTTGTAAATACCTATTATTACTCTCCAATATCTCAAATCAAATAATATATTTTTCTCCGATCAGACAAAAATTTAAAAAAAACATAACACCATAACATTAAAAAATAAAAATAAAAATACCACTAAACAACACTGGCAGAAACCACAATCAATTCAACGAAAACTGTTTATAACAAAATCACAAGACCGAAAGAAAGCAAAAATCAAGCAAAACTGTTAAGCGGGAACTGCAACAGAAAACACAACCCAGTTTTTTCTGGCTTTTCATAAAACTACTGTGAACGCTGCCCACTTATTTCTGAAATGTAATGCGTTGTTTTTGAAAGCGCTTGTCTCTAGCCGAGACACAAACCAAAACTTAAGTATTTTCTGTATACAAGTATGGAAACGTCACGGCCGACCATATGAAATTACATAGTTTGTTAAAGCAATGGCAATAATTCGGGGTGGGGTGTTCCCGAGCCGTGGTCGCCGTCCGGCGAAAGGTGGAAGCGGTGCGCCGGCAGCCCCTGATCTCGTTTGGCTCGCATCGGCGTTCGTTGCAGGGGTGAACTGTAGGAGAGTACATGCATAATGCAGATTAGTAAAAGGTATTAAATGCATGATCGGCGGTTCTGTTTCCATACCGGTATATCCGGCGCCAAATGGGATCTAGATACGCATTTTTATTAGCTGTTTAACCAAAATCTGTTCCCTAATCTGAATCGCGTATAATAAGTGTATAGAATATATGAAATGTCACATTGTTATATATATCTCACATTTACTTACCTATGTTAAAAAATACTGGCGTAACATGAAAACTTGTAGTTTGTTTCGATGGCAGCAGACTGTACAGGTTATCAGGTACTGGCAGGGAGACCGTAAGACTATTCCTGGTACCCGAAACTCTGAAAATAATTTTAAAAAATATGAGAATTAAATTTTATGTTCTTAAAGGAATTAAAGTGTATCTTTGATATTTCATACTTCTATTTATAAAGGGTGTCTCTAAAAGGTCCAAGGAATTTGTAGTAGCATTTTGTACAGACCTTTTAGAGACACCCTGTATAGCACTTACTTTGGCATAGGCACAGGTTCAACAGACGGACTAGGACACCGTATCAAGACGAAAAGAACTGTTCTCAGATCTTCTATTGCTACAGACATGTCACCCCACATGTCGATCTCGTTACCGTAGTAACTCAGCAAACCCTCGAAGTGAGCCAGCGGTCCCAATTGGCCGAGAGTGGTGACGTAAGCTGGATCCGGTTTATGGCACCATAACCGAGTCATGAGACCCGTTACTAAAGCTGTAAGCTAGAAAAAAAAAAGAAAATATGCTTTATTTAAGGTGGAACCAATACTTTTGGTACTCACAGCTTGCGAAAAACAGACATCCCTCCTGTACCGCACATTGCACACCCTCTGCGCGGCCTTGGGATCCTCCTGTACCCTGAAGACCGAATGTGTTAACCTGGCTGTTTTCAATAATCCGTCCATGGCCTGCCTTAGTTTGCGCATGCTCGGCCTCAATTCCGCCGCCCAGTCGCTGATTTTGGTCAGGTCGAGACCGTCAGTGAATTTATTGCCATTTCTCACAACCTGTAAGAAATTATCTAGATATTTATTTGCAAATATTACAGAAATAAAACAATTAAAAAAGTGTTATAGTATATTTTACAACAATAAAAATGCCAACCAAGCTGTAGGCGAGGTTCGCATTGACCTAATAAGGTTTCATCCCATCCCCAGATCTCAAACAAAAGGTTTCATCCTATTGGTTGGGGCCCACCCTCGTCGGAGGAGCAAAGGAAGAGGGTGGAACTAAATGGGTGTAGCCAGCAAAAAGTCGGAGAGGTCAAAACTGGAAGGATAGCACTAAGTTGGTTTATAATTTTGTTGGTGTATAAAGTGAAGTTTGCAAACCCAGCCCAGCCCATCATCCTATTAGCTACGGTGGTTTGAGATCCAGCATTGGTCTAGGTCTCAAGTAAAAGGTTAGATCCTATTAATTTGGACCCGCCCTGTCGGAGGAGCAAACAAAGAGGGAGGAGCTAAGTGGGTGGTGCCAGTAGAAAGTTGGAGGAGTCAAAAATGAAAGGAGAGCACTAACTAGGTTTATAGCGCACACAATTTAAGTTTCGTAAACCCAGCCCAGTCCAGCATCCTATTAGGCTATGGTGGTTTGATATCCACCATAGCCATTGGTCTAGGTCTCAAGCAAAGAAATAGGAAGGAGTGGGTGGATCCAGCAGAAAGGGGTAGAGGCCAAAAATTGAAAGAGTGGTGGGCCAAATAACGAGTCGACTATATATTATTTACGTAGATGGTAACTCTGGATAGAAACAAGAGACTTTTTAAAAAGATGATTTCTTCCTTATCGATGATGAGCTGATTGATTATCATTCATAATTCAGTATAAAATAAAATAAGATATTCATGAGCAACTACCTTATTAACAGCCTTGGTTATATCTTCCGCTTGACTTATGACATTTTTTCCGACTGGCTGAGCCGTCACAATTTTTTTCCTATTATTGGGTTGCTGCTTCAGCCTTACAGCCGGACTACCGCACCTTCCACATAAAAACTGTAACAAAAAATTATTTTTATATGATTTTTTTTATATATCTTAATACAGAAAATCTCCATTAAAACTTATAAACACCCTGTAAAAGCCAGAATTTAACATACCTTAACCTTACTAACTAAACACATCACACTAGCTTCAATATTTAATTGCGTTATATCCCAGGGTTCGGGTTCGTCTGTCGGTTTGTAATAGTTAGCCGAGGGCGAGTTACACATGGCAGTGGTGTCCAAAAAGAGACGGGTACCGGTACTATCCGCTTCCAAAGATCTGGGTTCACCGTTGGTGCTGGACGAAATACTATCGGGTTGTGCGCTGTCCAGGGATACCTGAAAGAAATATGAAAAATAAATCATGGGCGATTTATGGTCGGGGAGGGGAAGAGGGAGGGAAGGGTGAAAAAAAACTTGGATTCGATCATTTATAATCATTATTAGACCAGGGTCGATAATTTTTAACCAAAAAAATTATAGAAGGATAAAACCCATTGAAAAGTGTAGAGAAAATAAAAAAATAAAAGGAAAAATCAATTTCAGGCGATCTGAGGTCGGGAAGAAGAGGGGTTTTTAAGAGTTAAAAACGGTTTATGTCGATTTCCAGCAAAATTACTAGTCCTATGGAAATTAATTTTCTGAGCAAATTTACCGCGGTAATGTGTATTTTTTTTCACACAATCAGAAAGTAGTGATTTCAATGAACGAAAAGCTCACCGGCTCTTTTGAAAATACCCATATGTTAACACGTGAATTTTCGATTGAAAAAAAAGGGTACTTTTTCAATTTTAAGTCAAAATAATGTGTAAAAATAAAGCCAAAAGAACCCAGTATATTTGGAACAAACAAAGGTACGTTTTCACCAAATTTCGTAAAAAATACTTTTTTTTGTAAATGATAAAAATAAAAAACCAAAAACTTGGTTATTTCAAAATTTCACATACATTTTGAGGTTATGTAAAGAAAGTGTAAATAAAAAGTTGTAAATCTTTTTTATTACCTAAAACTTTACTGTTTAACTTGTTTCCATAAGACTTAATCCCTCCCCTCAACCCTTCCCGTTCTCAGATCGCCCGTAATTTATGTTTCCTTTAATTTTTGTTATATTTTCTACCTTTTACAATGGGTTTTATTCTATTATATATTTTTTCGTTTCAAAACTTATCTACCCTGATCTATATTCAGACACTAGTTCCTTTTTTACTATCTTGGATTTCATACAATTTACTTGGAAATTGAAAAATCATGAAAAAAAAAGGGATCTAAAAAATTATGCAGTAAAAATGGAAGACACATAATGAAGGGGTTTTGGGTTTTTAAAGATAAATAAAAAAGAATAATAAAAATGGTTATTTATTTAAAAAAATCAGTAGCTTAGTTCAAAGACTTACCTCAAGGTTTACATTATCTTCAACATCAGGAAAAATCACAAAATTCGTCTCATCCGGTGTCTTCATGTTGGAACACAGGGTCTTTAACCCATCGCTGGTGTTTAATAAACTGTTCGGTTTATTTTCATCGCGCCCAGGCACCCTCCAAAGGTCCTCCATGTTTTTCTGAACACAGGGTGTCGCAAAATCTTCTAGCTCGGGACTCTTGAGGTCTAGCGATGTTAGTTGTTGAGTTATCCTTTTGAAGGGGGAGAGAAGTAGGCTTGGTCGACTAGTTACTAAAAAAATGGTATTAATAACAGTTTTTTTCGCTATATAATTTTTTTTTTTAAAGAATATCAATCTTTACTGCTTACCACTATCAAACTGAGATCCTCACATACTCCGGAATCGTCTGTCGAGACTAACTTGTGTTCCTCGATGAAATTGAGCGCCTCTTCGACCAGACCCGGATCCCACAGACTTAACAATATTCTCGTCTTGCTGATCATGTCTTCATAAATTGGTAACATTCCGTTGGTTTGTTTCTCTTTGGCTAATCGCATTAGAGTCTTCATTGCTTCGACTACTTCTTTTCGTAACTGTTTTATTGCCTAGAATAACCACAGCCCTCATAAAATAACTGGAATAACTCATGCAATAATATTAAGTAACTTTATTTTTATCTAGTGACAAATAAACTGTTGGCAACATTGTCAAGAGGGATATTTTCCGATATGGCAGAAACTTGTGTGTTATATTTTGTGTTTCTTGGAATTTTTATTTCATTATCTGCAATTTTGATTATTAAACAACGACGATGTGTTTTGCAGAGTTGATTTATCTAGAAAGGGTTGCGATAAAGCCTCGACTTTAGTCGGTTCGAGGTCGGGGACGCGAGGAAGGGCATGTAACAGGAAAAATTGGCAAGATTGGGTAAAGTCGCTGTACTTCGCCAGCTGATAATCAATCCAGTGGCATCTTAAATTTGTTTATTTTGTTTTGCAGTTTTAAAACTAATATTTATTGAAAGATGTGATCCCAAATGTTTTTAATTAAAGTTGAAGAGTTGCGACTTAATAATAATAATTAAAAAGTGTGGTGTAACGGTTGTTCTAATAATGTTTAATAACAGAGCTGATAAGTGTTTCTTGTGGCGATCAAAAAACCACCACCAATATAGCAGAATAGGAATTTGTCATATTATTTTTATGTGTTCTATATAAACCTGGAAGATTACCCACATATTCTAGGACAGCCTGTATACATAAACTGACTTGGGGGCTGTAAAAATAAACAGTGATAGTGTTTTTGAAAACTGGATAGACATATTTTTGACAACATACCTGTATGGCGTCATTAGCCATAGAGATCTTGGTAGCGATCTGGTAGTTACTACTCGATTTAACTGGAGATTCTTTGAGCTGCTGAACTAATCTGATCAGGCCGCCATTTTTAGATCGGTGAGAGTGGGCGGTGAAGGCGCCAACTGTTACCCAATCGTAGAACCCGGATTTGTTTAGGGTGTCATTATGAACCCACATTCTTTGTAGGTGCATGTTGATTGGGACAAATTCTAAACTTCTATCAGATTTCCTCGAGCTTTTTTTAAAATATGCGCCCTTGTGGGCTTGAAGATTTTCACGTGCCTAAAAAACAATATGTATTAAAGAAATATATGGGAAAATTTGGGAAATGTCGGAAAGTTTTGGGATATTTACGAATTAGTATGATTGTTTGAACGATGGGATATGTCTTACCTGGGAGTATAGCCTTAGGAGATGAAGATGTCTATCTAAGAGTTCGACTTGTCGAGAATGCCAGGGTTCCCGAAGCTCGCCCATACCGGCAACTTCTTGTAACAGTTCTTTTTCCTGAAGTATCCACACATCTCTATAAAAAAATATATATATATAAACTTCCGGACAAAAAAATCGGCACCCTGGATTTTTTCTAAGTTTGATACTTAACTTTTTGGTTTTATTCCGATTTTTACAATTCTTTTACCATTTTATAAATAATTTTATTGGAAATATGCTGAATTTTTTTTTAATGATTGGTCATGTTCGATGGGGCGCTATTATACCGGGTGAATCAATGTGTGTTTTTTTGACCTAAGTTTTAAACACTCTGTGGAGATATTGGGTCTCTTATTTTTAATACGGACAATTTTTTGATAAAGTTTCATGTAGTCATTTTTTTACTCATTTCGTTATCTCTAATTTTAGAAGAGATACGATGTTTAAAATATATATAGTGTGTCCTAGATAAGGATCCTAAGGATGGGAATCTCAGATACAGCCAAGGTTAAATTAGTAAAAAGTTGTGTTTGTTAAAGCTTATTTACATGCCGTTTAAAAACTTGAAAATTTTTCATGGCCTGCTGAGATATTTGGCAAAAACGAAAATTTGACTACATCAATTTTATTTTTTCTGACTTTATTTGAAGAGATATAAGAAAAACTAATAACACTTTTCCATTGGCACTTTTTAGCTACTAACGTTCGTTTTCAAGAAACCATCATCCACTTTATTTTTTTATATGGCTCGAAAAAAATACCCCCTGTATCTGATCCCATTTTTTATTACAAATTTAACGATATATGTCATATTTTAATTTTAGTTAAAAGCAAAAATGCATTTTTTCTATTTTTTGAAGTTATTTTTAAGTAGGCCTTGCAAACAAATGCTTGGACGTTAATACCTGTTACCGCAACTAAATTGTACACTACACTACGGTCTCAGCCGCCTTCCCGTTTCTTGACGCCAAGCCTCTCTCATTAAGAGCATCTTCTTCATTCTCTCTGGTGACATTCTTAGCACATGCCCGAACCATTTCAGGCCTTCAGGCCTCTTTTCTGCACGCCGAACAATACTTTCCACCGCTCTCATAACCTGCCGGACATGTTCGTTTGTTCTTCGGTCCAGCCTAGATATTCCAGCGCTTCATTTCAACTGACGCCGAAGGTCAGCGTTCAGCACCCATAGCTCGGACCCGTAGAGCAGTACTGACTTCACCAATGTTCGGCCCAATCGTTTTTTAGTTTCTATCGATAGATGACGGTCCCACCAAAGGCTATTAAGACATCCTACGACTCTTTTGCCTTTTTGGATTCGGATGCTTTACTTCTTCCGCGCCTAGTCCTTCTCTATTAATAATTGCACCCAGGTATTTAAAGCTATTGTTTGGTTGACAGTGCAATCATCTTTAATTATTATTTCAAAATTAGTGTTGGTGTTAACTGCTAGGTATTCAGTTTTTTGAAGACTGACTTGTAGGCCCCACTGAGAATATGCCTCATAAAGTCGTTTTAGCATAAACTCAAGGTCATTGGAGTCATTGTGTTATAACAACTTGATCATCGGCGAAGCTTAGTTTTAAATAAAACCCTGCAAAAGTATTAGACAGTGACAGCCCTCAAAACTGTTGTAATAGTTATTGGTGTCAGCATGGTGTTAAATACAAAAGGCGTAGCAAAAATTGTTGCTCTAATAGAGGAGGGTCATAATAAAAGTTATGCAGCTCGTACGTTGGGATTTCCAAGGGCCACAGATCAAGATGCTTGGAATAGGTACTTGAAAACAGGAAATTTTACTAGACGGTAAGGGTCTGGTAGAAAGACAAAAACGACTGCAGCTGACAATTGGTTCCTTGTGGTAAGATCTTTAAGAAACCGGAGAGCAACTTCCACGACTTTAAAAAATGAGTTGCGAATGATACGTGGAGTCAATATTAGTGACAAAACGGTTCGAAGGAGGTTAAACGAAGCTGAGCTCCGTTCACGTGGGCCGGCAAAAACCAAGATTACTTCAGCATCATTGACGAGAACTGGTTACGATTTGTCAGAGAACATTTAAACTGGACTGTGGAGCAGTGAAGTAATGTTCTCTTCACAGATGAGTCGAGGTGCGTCTTCGGTCGCTGGATGGTCATGAGCGTGTATATCGGAGACCAAATGAAAGATTTGCCGAATGCACCATAACAGAGCTAACATCTTATCAAGGTGGTTCCGTTATGGTGTGGGCCGGTATTTCGACTGATGCATGAACTGAACTTACATTTGTGGATAATGGAGCACTAAATGTACATCGATAAATTAAAGACATTCTTCAAGAGGCAATAGTTCCATTTGCTCCCTTAATCGGTGAACAATTTATATTAATGCATTATAATGCTAGGCCATATGTTGCACGGGTGGTAAATTAATATTTAGATGAGGATGAGGAAGAAAGAGCTACTGATAGCACTTTCCAAAGAATATAATTTAACTTCCCAAGAAAGAATCGTCACATTTATTCATTACCTAGAAGAATGCGCGCTGTAATTGCAGCTAGAGGAGGCCATAACTGTTACTATTTTTTTTAAACTTTAACAAAGATGTCAATATGTCACGTAGTATCAGTCGCATTTAGTTCAAATAGGTTAAAAAATAAATACTTACAACAGCTGATGTGGAAAACTGAAGCACAGCTTACTCTCCGCCATATACTCGTGTACGGAAATATCTCCTCCTAACCCTGAATGGAACCTGTATGTCTGCAGATAGGGTGATGAGAACAGAAGTTTTAAATCGGCCTGACTGGGAAGCCGCATTTTAACACCCAAGCGTGGAGGAAGAGATTGAGATCTTCTATGAGACCAATACTACCTGGAAAAAGAAAATACTGTTTATTAAAAGTAAGGTAAAAGATTTAACATATGAAATTTCAAAATTACAAAATGGTAAAATAACCAACTTTCCGATAATCTTTAGATCTAACTTTATACAGCTTTTCCAAAAAATATTAAGGGGTGAGCAATCTACCTTGAGTCCTTTTAAACACTTTGTAAAAAGTATCGGTCTTCAAAAGGAATTCCGGAGCATTCTTTGGAGTGTCAAAAGTCAAAATAAAAACAGTCGATTTTTTACCCACCCTAATACAAAGGGTGTCTAACAATGCAGTATTTTTAAAATCGGCCTGTAGCTTAGAAACTAAGCAGTACTATGACGGCTTTGTTTATGGCATCTTTTGTTTTACAAAAAATTGCTTAGCTTAGCGAAATACCGCAAACTTCCATCTTTATTAAAAACTAAGATTTCAGTTGCAAAAAATGGGTCACCCTGTACAACTTAGTGTATGTTTGGACAAGAAATTAGGTCCTGCAACATAATTCAACATTAACCCATTAATAATTTACTTGTAAACAAATTGTATATGCGTGTTAAAAGAACAAAATCCTCCGCCTCGAGCTAAAATATCTCGCGTTTAGCAGATGTTACTTCTCTTATTTTGAATGATTGAACAAATTCCGTTATGTTATATGGTACCGGTATTTTAAATTGAGTAGGCAGGTACTTAATGCAGTAGTTTTGCACTGTTAAATCTTTAAGTCACGAAAATATCAGGATTCCGAAAAAAATTGCGAAAAAGTAAAAAAGCAATTTTAAAATGGAGTGAATTCTTGAACCAATGTAAATATCTAGAGCAGGTCTTACAATTAAAGCGTCGGCTAGAATAACGTTGTAACTCGCAAATGGCGAGCAGTGGTGCAGAGGCTAACGGGTCAGCCTCTCACCGCAGCGATCCGGGTTCGAATCTAGGTGTCGGACATCGGATTTTTCATTGCTCGTCACCTCACAGTTGGCAATGGCAAACCACTGTGTAGTATTCTGCCATTTCTAGGTAGTAGTTATTTAAAAATAACGCCCGTGGTGGCACTACCGCGTTGTCTAAAAGGTGCTGTGAAATGCAAAACTGCATGTTTCAGTGCTTGGATTACGTTGACGGAACACGACAATAATGGGTTAAACATCCAGTAACCCGGCACTCACGGTACACTGGTATTTAGGCATAAGCCTTCGTGAGATGTCATAAAGATAAAAAAATAGTGTGAAATAAGGTTAACCGTTAGTACTGCTACACACGTATCGGGTAGGAATCGGCCGATATCGGTTAGCCGATGGCTTTTCTATGAGATAGTATGCGAGCTTTCACACGTGTCGGACGATAGTCGGGTATCGGGCGATATCGGTTTGACGCCGGGCGCGCTCACTACAAGACCGATTGCCGGCCGGTTCTTGGGACACAATACCTAATGCGAGTTTTCATACGTCATGCGGCAGTCGTCCGGTAGGTTGATTATTTTGAGGTTATCGCGAGTCGAGATGGCAGGTAATATTAATATTGATACTGAATTATTAATTACTTCGGTGGAAGCTAAGCCTCTTCTATGGGACAAAACGCTAGCGATATACATATAAGAACAAAATTGGTCTCGTAGATCTTCCAACAAAGTATAAAATGTGACGTCGACGCCTTCGTCGATGCAATAGCCACATTGCCATAATACATCTTCGATCCATTATACACAAAAGTTCAGTATTTAATGTTCATTCCTCGATTTTATTTGCACCAAATCGGTCAGTAACCGGCATAAAAACGGCTACATGTGAAATGTTGGTACCCGATTTCTGCCCGATATCGGCCGATTCGTATCCGATACGTGTGTAACAGTACTAAATCATAGAATAATGTTGTTTGGCATAATAACAGAATAATTCACTTCAGAATAAAAGCGTGGGTTGCTTAATATATTAAATGTTATAATTATTTCATTTGTAAATATCTATGAGGAAAAGTTATGAAAAATAGTAAAATGCACCCCACGCTTTTTACTCTGAAGTGAATTATTCTGTTATTATCTTAAATTTTATTATAATTCTATTTTGAAGTTTATAATTATAATTCATTGTTTGACCTTAATTACTGTAATACAAACTCTTTGTAATGAAAAATTATTTTCTAATTTTTTAGTTCGGTTGCATATAAAAGCGTGTTTTTCTTAGTTTTTTAAAAAATATTATTTATTTTTCATTTTTTAGTTCGATATACCAATTTCATTTAAAGCTTCACTGTTGCATGGGGTTTCAGAACGCAACTACTCCGAACAAGTTTCTGTCAGCCTTATGCTGAGAGTACGTCCGAAAGTACGCATGCGCAGATCGCGCACTAGCTCTTTCTGTTACTCTCCTACAGAAAATCTATAAAGGAATTTATTTATTCTGGCGATCCTAATCAGGATAACGGGATACTGTTTGCATTATTTTTTGAACACCCCATACATGATTTTACTATAAAAAATCACAGTCAAAAATAAAAATCAACGTGTCCGGGCGTCTTTTAACTTTAGGTACAGGACATGGACCAGAAACATGGTTAGGATTGAATGCAGAATTCCAAAATATAATTTAAAAAATAAGTGTTTTTGGGTTAAAAGAAAAGCTGATTCTCATTTATGATTTTTGAGCCATCCTGTACACATGAATGTACCATTAAAAAACCGATGACAAAAATACATATCGATGTGTTCAAGCGTATTTCAAAATAAATTATGTAAAACACAAATTTTTGTTAAACGGTTTTATTGTACTGTTGTGTAAAAATAATTCTGTAACTCCTAGCTACCGGATTGCACCAATATTCTCATCAATCTGGGGGTATTGATCAAACAAATAATAAAATCGTTGGCGTTGCGTATCTAGAGTTAATATCATGATAGAAATTTCATGAGCCATATAATTTTAGGATTATTTGTCTGAGCAATACCCCAGATTGATAGAAAGATTGTTGCAATCTGGTAACTAGAACTTACCAGATATTATTTATTTTTCTCCAATAAACACAAAAAAAACTTTTTACATAGTTTATTTTAGGTTTTTAGTTTTGTTATTAGTTGATACTTCTTATTCTATTGAGTTCATTTAATGCCTCACTATAACTTTTTCTGCGTTTTACGATTGTTTGTTAACATGTTTCCAACTTTCTGCTGGAACAAACCTACTGATTAGTCAGAAATGTTGGCAACAGTTTTCTGCTGCAACAAAAATAAACAAGGCGTGCATACTGCTTATACGTCAAGAAAGGTTATGTCAAAAATTGTAATTAATTTTTGAGGAGAAGTTTGCAAACTTTTCAAACAGTTTCCAACATGTTTCCAACATCTTAAAACTACTGCTGGAACAACAAACAACTGTATAATGTTACAAACATGGCACTGCTGGAACGACAATTTTGACGTGCGCAGAATTTAAACGGTTACAAACATTTCTGACAGCCTGCTGGAACAAACCTATTAAACAGGTCAAGTTAAGAGGATGCCGTAGCCTGTTAAATTGAGCTAAACGCGACTTCGCTGCCGTTTTTAAATATTTGTTTGGGAAAAAAGTTGTAAATAGAAAAGTTTCTTAAAATGATCCAAAGATTATCGGAAAGTTGATTATTTTTACGGTTTTGTAATTTTGGGAAATTTCATGAGTTAATTATTAAAATTACAAAAATCAATTAACTTTCCGATAATCTTTGGATTATTTTAAAAAACTTTTCTATATACAACTTTTTCCAAAACAAATATTTAAAAACGGCAGCGAATCGCGTTTTAGCTCAATTTAACGTGCTACGGCATCCATCTAGAGGATGCCGTAGCATGGTAAATTGAGCTAAAACGCGATTTTCTGCCGTTTTTTAATTATTTGTTTGGTAAAAAGTTGTAAATAGATAAGTTTCTTAAAATGATCCAAATATTATCGGAAAGTGGTTATTTTTACGGTTTTGTGAAATTTAATGTGTTAATTTATAAACATTACCAAAATTCAATTAACTTTCCGATAATCTTTGGGTCATTTTAAAAAACTTTCTATATACAACTTTTTCCAAAACAAATATTGAAAAAACGGTAGCGAATCGCGTTTAGCGCTCAATTTAACGTGCTACGGCATCCTCTTAAGTAAAACCGTTCAAAAACAAACCACTGAATTTTAAAAGAATTTGTTTCAACACACTCCACCTCACTGCATAATTTCTACTATCAGATATTTAGGTATAGCACAATTTGCAAAAGATCGGTTTAAACTATTTCTATGGTAAAACCATTTCGATCTTAAGGTTATGCAAACGTATTTCCCAAAACTCCTAATTTCCTCTTGATTTTCGGTTCTTTTCTGAAATCGATTTCTCATTTTCACTTATACTCTTAAAACGACATACATCGCGCTAGTTCATAATTGTTTATGCGATATGTGTACGTCGTAAAGCGGACGTTTAGTGATTTTTATAGATTTTTATGAAATGAAAATGGTTTTTAAAGTTGGATTCTTAATAGTGTTTTTATTACTTTTTCAGGTAATTCTTATTACATGTTTTTATACCTTACCTTTATTTTTATTTTTGTTTTAATAACAAGAAAATTATATTAAAAAAAATTGGTATGCAATATAGTACAGAGTGTGCACGGATACGGTTTATAAGGGGACAAATGGATACAAAAAATATTTTTTGAAAAAGGTATTCTTAATGCTTGAAAAAATATGATTCACGAAAATAAAATGTTTTTGTATGTTAGCAAAAACTTAAACATATTTTTGTCTAAAAATAAACTACCATTATTTTTTTATTTTTAAGCAAAATGTCATATCGATACCTTAATTCGTAAATCGGCTAACTCCATATCCAC
Source organism: Listronotus bonariensis (assembly GCA_014170235.1). Classification (NCBI taxonomy): domain Eukaryota; kingdom Metazoa; phylum Arthropoda; class Insecta; order Coleoptera; family Curculionidae; genus Listronotus; species Listronotus bonariensis. The sequence goes on from JACEGR010001045.1 coordinate 24,038, forward strand.
AAAATTTTACCGAGGAGAAAAAAATATTTTATAAATCATATTAAAATAATTTTAAATAGTTTCTATAATTTGTTATGTAGATGAATGTTTTTGAAGCAATTTTAAGTAAATAAACCATAGATTTTTTTAAATTTAGATCTTATAATGTTCAAGTTTTTTTATCTTTGGATAATCCACGAACGCTGAAAGCCTAAATACTAACGTACCGTGGGTGTCTTAAGCAGGGTAAGAGGAAGTTTGTTAACACGGGACTTAAAAACTTGAAGATTTGGGGGAAGGAAAGACCTCCGCTGGCAGTAGGTTCCACAGTCTAGAAACTCTAGGGATAAAAGAACGAACGAAATGGGAAGTGAACAAAGTAAAAAGTTTGGGGCCTGTCCAATTGAACCGTATAGGGATACATACGCGCGGCACCACGAGTTTCTCTGTTGGGAGCTGCAAGAGGAGGGACTATACTGGATAATTCGTTAGAGCAGAAGCCGTAAAAGTATCTATATCATCAAGCAACTAAATTTTATTTTGAACAAAAATGGAGTTAGGCGATTGACGAATTAGGGTATCGATATGTCAATTAAAAAAATATACAGTGCATTCCAGTTAGAATGAGCCACCCTTAATAATTTCGTTATTTGTACACTTATAAAAAAATCTTGAAACATGTCAATTTTTATTTTCAGGGGGACTTATTTTTGTATCAGAATTTACTTATTCAGGGTTATCCCCTCCCTCACCAACAAAAAGTCAAACTGTTTAAATGGGAAAGGGGGTTAAAGGGGTACATTATTTTAAAGCTCTTGACGAGTACTTTAAAAACCTAGAATATAAAGTCAATATCTTAACCTACTACAAAATGGCGGAACTTTAAATATTACCCAAATACCTGATCAGGATGGCCGTATTACCGACACTAATAAGGTTAGATGTACCGCATGTGATGTGTGATTTCTTAAAGCTCTTTTAAAAAAGTTTTTAATGGTAATACTAGTGATAATATACAGGGTAGGATAAAAAATGTATATATTTTTATGAAACACCCTCTATATTATATTATCAATAAAAGATCTTTAAAAGAGCTTTTAGAAAATACCATATTAAGTACATCTTACATTATTATTTTGCAAAAAAGAGCTATAAGAACTATTTGCAAAATCAAATCTAAGGAATCTTGCAAACCTTTATTTATTAAATATAAGATATTGACACTGACATCTATTTTTATATTTGCAACTGTTTGTTTAATATATAAAAAATATTGGCGTAATTATAATGAAAACTCTTTATATAATTTTAGAAATAACTCCTGCATTGATCTACTTATACCACATTCAAATATGATTAAAAAATCTATAATTTATGAATCAAAAAAGATATTTATTCATTTACCAAAATCTATAAAAAATATTAAAAACATAAAGAAATTTAAAAATATGTTAAAACAATTTTACTTAAAAGAGCGTATTACAATTTAAAGGAATTTTTCGAGGATATATTTCCATAAAAGGTATTTCTTTTTACTATTATACATATACATATTTGTGGGGGTATCTGTCTATATTGTATATGTATATATAATTTATTGTTTTGCTTTGTCTACAAAGATATCTAAATATTTTTCATGACAATAAAGCTTATTATTATTATTTATTATTAGTTTCGAAAATATGGCCATCCAAATCAGGTATTTGGGTAGTTTTTAAAGCACCCCATTTTGTAGTAGGTGAAGATATTAACTTTATATTCTAGGGTTAAAAAGTACTCGTCAGGAGCTTTATAATGATGTACCACTTGACCCACTTTCCCATTTAAACTTTTTGACGTTTGTGTTGGTGGGGGAGGGGATAACCTTAAATAAGTAAATTTTGACACAAAAATGTGTCGCCCTAAAAATAAAAATTGACGTGTTTTAGGATTTTAGTGTACAAATAACCAAATTAAGGGGTGGTGGCTCGTTTTAATTTAAATGCACTGTACAGGGTGGCTCGAATTCGACGCTCATCATTGGGATTTCGGAAACCGTAAGAGATACAGGATCGGTTAAATGGAGGCAAAGTTGCGCAATGTGATGCTCAATAAAATGCCGTTTTGCGTTTTAAAAAATTCCGAGTACTTCCGAAGATATTCGAAAAAACCGGAATTTTCAATTTTGGTTTCTATTGTTTCCTGGCTATATTTGTTAAGATAACTCAAAATGAAAAACACGTTTTCATGGCCACTTTTTCTGCTCTATAATTCAGTGTGATTAAATATTGAATCTGACGTTTCGGCTTCTGGCGACCATCATCAACTTAATTTTTTAAATACGGACCTGATATTTTTTTCAATTTAATTAAATCCTTTCATCACTCTTAAAACACTATATATCGCCATTTTGATATTTGCCGACGTTTCGTACAGAAAATTCCATCACCAGAATATTACATATTTATTTTACCATAATACGGCCCTGAACTACATTTTTAGGTAAGAAGGTAAAAAAATGAATAAACTTATTACATATTCGTAATCTTTTTATTGCAACTCATTGATATCTAATAGCGGAAATTACTTTATTAACCGAAAATTTCATGAATATTAGACATAAAATACAAAAAGGTAGACAACAAATCAGCTTACATAAACAATTTGTAATACTATCTTGATGCCCATATTAAAAATAAACATAATTTAATCACTATTATAGGTGTTCAAAGAGATAACCTTCCGCCTCAATGCATTTTCTTGCTTTGCTTTGTATTTTTAATACAGCTCGATTAATTGTTCTCGCAGGAATGGCAGCAACTTCCCTTAACAAATTTTGTCGTAGTACTTAAAGATCGTGAGGTGCATTTTTAAATAAACGGTTCTTAAGATATCCCCAAAGGAAATAATCTAGGGGACTAAGATCTGGGCTTCTAGCGGGCCATCTTGCAAAACCATTTATTATGAAATATATGGTAAAGGAATTAAGCTACTTCCCTTCCATTGTGGGCAGGAGCTCCGTCTTGCTGCCACCATATTTCTTGAAATACTGCCAAAGGTTGATTATCTAGGGCGTCTAAGACATCATTCCTAATCAAATTTAGATATCGTTAGGAAGTTAAGGTCCCTTCGTAAACGAAAGGTCCAATAATTTTGTTCCTCCACATACCAATCCATACATTAAATGAAGTTCTTCCTTGAATTCGTACCTGCTGGTTAGTTTCTGTTAATAAAGTAATTTCCGCTGTTAGATATCAATGAGTTACAATAAAACATTATGAATATGTAATAAGTTTATTCTTTTTTTACCTTTTTACCTAAAAATGTAGTTCAGGGCCGTATTATGGTAAAATAAATATGTAATATTTTGGTGATGGAACTTTCTGTACGAAACGTCGGCAAATATCAAAGTGGCGATATATAGTGTTTTAAGAGTGATGAAAGGATTTAATTAAATTGAAAAAATATCAGGTCCGTATTTAAAAAATTAAGTTGATGATGGTCGCCAGAAGCCGAAACGTCAGATTCAATATTTAATCACACTGAATTATAGAGCAGAAAAAGTGGCCATGAAAACGTGTTTTTCATTTTGAGTTATCTTAACAAATATAGCCAGGAAACAATAGAAACCAAAATTGAAAATTCCGGTTTTTTTCGAATATCTTCGGAAGTACTCGGAATTTTTAAAACTCAAAACGGCATTTTATTGAGCATCAAATTACGCAACTTTGCCTCCATTTAACCGATCCTGTATCTCTTACGGTTTCCGAAATTCCAATGATGAGCGTCGAATTCGAGCCACCCTGTACAGGGTGTTTCATATTCGATGGTTTTACGGGGTAACTCGAAAACCGTAAGAAATATCAAAAATCTGATATAGAACTCTCGATCTCTTTTTTGAGAAAACAACTGTAGTACAAGCAGTTCATGGCTATTGCGATCCATCTCGGAGCTACAGCGTAATTTTTAGATTTTGCCAATTTTTACAACTTTCTTTAACTCGTTGGCTATTAAAGTTATGAAAAAACTTTAGATAGGTGAATTGTGTAGTTTTTCCGTAGAATATGGTGGTGCTTTTTCCTAACTTTGACAGTTTTGGAGAAAATTACCCAACCTATGTTTTTCTTATGGAACGCCCTTTATATTTTTATTTATAGTAATTAAGCTAGCTTTGAGCTTTTAAAAAATATAAACCATTATGTATTTTTATTTCAAATTTTGCTAAAAATTAGCATTTTTCATAAATTTTGATTTTTTTTTAATAGAAGGTCATGCCAGAAAATAACAAAACATCATTTTTCAATATCTTTTTTTTAACCTCTTTAACTAGATATTTTATTAAAAATCAACTTTTATTTTTTTAACCTTTTAAGCTTTAAAAAATAAATATGTATTTTTGTTTTAAATAGTCTGACGACATGCATTATACTAATAATAAATAGCATAACAATAATATATGAGTTCAAAAAATATAAGTAGTATAGAAAAGTACTATTACATAAAAACAATATTAATAACTAAATGCAAATAAAATAAATATACCTATTACAAAACACTTCAATTTAAACATTTATTGTAATTTTTGTTTTTTGTTATTTTAAATATGCTATATCTAAAACATATTTATTTAATTTTTATTTAGTAAATATAACATTTTTTTCGGTAATAATGCTTCTCTAAAATGAAGTCATATTTTTAAGCTAATGTAAGTTAATTAAAATAACTTGAAAATATAAAAGTTGATTTTTAATAGGATATCAAGGTAGGGTGGTTAAATAATAATAAAAAAGATATTAGAAATTAAATGTTTTGTCATTTTCTGTCATGGCCTTCTATGAAAAAAGCCCAATTTAAAAAAATGCAAATTTTTGCCAAAATTTGGAATAAAAATACCTAATAATATATATTTTTAAAAAGCTCAAAAAGCCCAATAAACAAAAATAAAAATAATCAGGGTGTTCCATAAGAAAAAACATAAGTTGGGTAATTTTCTCAAAAACGGCTTAACATAAAATACAACTAATAACATCACAATATTCTATGGAAAAAACAACACAAATAATCTATTTAAAGTTTTTCATAGCTCTAATAGCAAACGAGTTAAAAGATGTAAAAATTGACAAAATCTAAAAATCACCCTGTAGCTCCGAGATGGATCGCAATACCCATGAACTGCTTTACTACAGTTGTTTTCTTAAAAAGGGATCGAGAGTCCTATATTAGATTTTTGGTATTCCTTACGGTTTTTGAGATACCCTGGCAAACCATCGAAAATGAAACACCCTGTATTAGAATAGTATTTTAAATGACTTTATTCATTTTATAATTGTATCTAAAAGCTTCATAAAATTGATTTTGGTGTTATTAAAAATTAGTTATTTTAAATTTTTATAATAATAGACTAAAAAACTCTTTAAATTTGTTTTTCAAACATCTGCTTTCTCCCCAATTTATGCAATACACAATTTTCCAGCTGTAAATAAATGTGATCAAAGCATTTTCGCCAAATTATGGAGTTAAATAAAATATATTTCATGTTAATTGCATAGTTGCGATATCACTTATAATATACGGGTATACATTCAAAGAAACTAGGCTTCCTTTACCTTAATCTAAAAACCTACTTGAAAGGCTCACTAAGTACCACTAATTTGTATAGAAAACAATTTAAGTGAGTAAAATTAGACATCATCAACCCATGATTATACGGTAATCATGATATACCTATATTTTTAAAACGCATGTTTTATTTAAAGACCTACGAACATCAATTGACTGTAATAATAAAACAATAAGTAAATACTGAATGTAAATTTCATTTGCCTATAAGGTGTTTCACAACTTATCCGACAAACTTTAACAGGTAATTTTACAATAAAAATATGCAAAAACTTCATATCAAATATGTCTTAAACGTCTTAGTTTTTGAACTATATGGGGTTGACAATTTAAAAAAAATTGTTTTTTTTTAATAACTTTTAAACTAATTTGGATATTTTGAAAAAATTTGGGGGACGCCTCCTATGCACCAAAACACATTTTTCGCATACAAGAAAAATATTAATTTTTATCAGTGTCGTCCATGAGAGGTTTATGTTAAATATTTATTAATAAATAATTAATAGTTTAAAAAAACTAAAAAACACGCTTTTATATGCAACCGAACTAAAAATTAGAAAATAATTTTTCATTAAAAAAATATTGTAACTTCATAGTAAAAAGCGTGGGGTGCATTTTACTATTTTTTCATAACTTTTCCATCATAGATATTGGCAAATATAATAATTATAACATTTAATATATTAAGCACCCCACGCTTTTAACTATAAAGTTACAATATTTTTTTAATGAAAAATTATTTTCTAATTTTTAGTTCGGTTGCATATAAAAGCGTGTTTTTTAGTTTTTTTAAACTATTAATTATTTTTCATTTTTAGTTCGTTACATCAATTAATTTTTTAAAAATAAATGTTCTCTTGAAAGGGAGCAACTATGATTTTGCCCAATATCAAAAACATTCCTATTCTCACTATATTCCCCCGTCTTTTTGCACAAAATTCTTAATATAACAGTAAATTAGAACATACTATTTCATTAAGCAGCAAAAAGAAAATAACCAGCCCCTTTTTTATTAGTTCTGTGCCCCTGTATATCAAATTTGGTCAAAATGGGGGTTGCTCCAACTTTCGAAACAATTACCCAATTTGCATAAATAAGACAAATATTTCGAACCTTTTTGGTTATAGGTTATGTGATTTAGGAACTATTTTGCTTACGAATGATTATTCTGGCTGCGGAGGACCATGTTAATTATTTATTTGCTTCTTGTATTTCAATTAAAGTGTATACTTTGTTTTTAATAGCTTAGTTAACTGATTTTTTCAACTTTAATTTCACATTAAAGGAATTTTAGGTTATGTTATGACTGTGAATTTTGTCAGATGTCAGTTGGTAATACAGATTTCTGTTTTATGACCGCCTGTTTTAAAAAACAAGTGAAGGTTATTCGTTCGTTAAAAAAACAGATGAAGGTTATACGCTCCCGGAACGAATACGTTCAGCGAACGAATAAGTTCAATTTAGCAGAATTGAGCCCCTGTCCCCAACCCGTCGGCAAATGTTGTCAAGTTCGATTATTCAATTGTCTAATCTGGCGCATCCGCCAGAACGTACGATTTTTCACTGTTCCGGTTTTCCTGGAAAATGCTGGAACTTAACGGGATACTGTTTTTAAATTATTGCATCTTCATCGGTCCTTGATACGTGTGCAAAGTTTCAAAGAAATCGAATAGCTGGAAGTTGGTTAAAATTAGGCTCAAAGATTCCGTTACATAGATAGACAGATGGATAGATAGTTACAACCCAAGTTAATAAAGCGTGTTAAAAATGGTACGCCACTGCATTTTTCTGAAATAATAAAAAATTAAAATTCCTATTAAGTTTGGAGCAAATTTGATCTCTTGACGACTTTTTCATTTCATGCACGCTTTTCGCGTAAATAAATAAAAACCATTTCTCGGGATGCTCAAATCCCTATCTAATTAAAGAATAAATATTGAAGGTAATTTTTCACTCTAGAATTTGATATCATACGAAATGACAGTGCCGAGAAATGGTTTTTATTTATTTACTCGAAAACCGTGCATCAAATGAAAAGTCAGAAGATAAAATTTGATCCAAACGTAATGGGAGATTTAAAAATTGTTTTTATTTCAGAAAAATGCAGTAGCGTATCATTTTTTATTAAAAAATATTTAACATTAAACCTCTCATGGACGACACTGATTAAATTTTTTTGTTGTATGCCAAAAAGTCTTTTGGTGCATAGGAGGCATCCCCTAATTTTTTTCAAAATATCTAAATTAGTATACAAGTTATTATAAAAAAAAACAATTTTTTAAAATTTTCAACACCCTGTAGTTCGAAAACTAAGACGTTTAGGACATATTTCATAGGAAGTTTTTTTTATATTTTTTATTGTAGAATTAGTCCTTAAAGTTAATCGGATAAGTTGTGAAACACCCTGTATACAGGGTATCCGGAAAAAATTTGGAAAATTTCTCGTATATAAAACTTACTATTAAACTTTTTTGTTTGGGCCTTCTTTTTGGAGATATTCGCTGCCAAAGAGACTCAAAAGCAGACGCGGCAGGTAATTTTTTTTTCACGTGAGGTAAATTTTGTGAATTATGCCATCATATAACAATGAAAATGTATTATTTATTAGTATTATACAGGGTGGCCATTTGAAAATGAAATAGGGCTAATTTTGGGCGCTCCAGATTGTTTAACGAAAAACGCTCAGGCCCGTCAATTTTTGATTTTAGGAGGAAACATTTCTTTGCAACTTTCATCCCCTGAACTTCAACTATCTAGCAGGAGCGAGACCCACCCCCAAAATTTTAAATGGAAAGAGGGGTCGAGTAGAGATACCTTATTTTAAAGGTCTCTTGACCCTCATTACCACTGCCAAGTTTGAAGTAACTGCTTTTTTCTGTTGATATAATAGCTTGTCAAAATTTTGATTTCAATAACATCTTTTCTGGCGAGGGTGTAATTCACCCACTAAATTTTAGGGTTTTTTTCACCCTTTCAGGGTCATCCCACCCAGGTCCGACGACCGCCCCCTAGGTGGTGCACTGCAGCCTGAAGGCTTATTGTACCTTGACCCCTACTCCTTCCCATTCACACACCATTCATTCCATAACTTGATGGTTGTTGCTCGGTCCGCATCCCCGAGCAGAACACCGTGTGCCGTTGCCCAAAACACCGCTGGTGCCGGTCACCCATCCAAATTATGGGCGCGCATTTCACTGCTTAACTCCGGAGATCGACGCTTGCCGATACAACCGAAGCCGCCACAAGCGCGCCTAACTTTTAGGGGTTAGTCATACCCTGGATTAATATCTTATTTTAAAGATTGTTTAAACCTTATTATATCCCCTAGCTTAAAAGTACCTTGCTCTTACAAGTAATATAATATTAAACATTAAAAAAATTAAAATCAAAATTTTGACAAGCTGTCAATATCAACGGAAATAATAGCATAGACTTCAAACTTTGCAGTTGTAATCAGGGTCACGAGACCTTTAAAAAGAGGTATCAATCTACCCCCTTTTCATTTAAATATTTGGAGTCTCACCCCTGCTAGATGGTTACAGTTCAGGGGGTGAGAGTGGCAAAAAAAGTTTTTTCCTAAAATCAAAAATTGGCGGGTCCGAGCGTTTTTCCTTATATGACCTGGAGTGTCCAAAATTAGCTCTGATTTGTTTTCAAATGACCACCCTGTATAGATATTAAGAGACGGCTTTACTCAAGTAAAAGTTTCACTTTACTGTAGTACTTTGTAATAATATATTTCTTGCACAGTTAAACCCACTGTTAATAAAAATAGTATGCAATATTCGATTCAACGATAAAGACACAACGACACAACGTTTATGCAAATACAATAAATATGCGAATATTTGTCAATAAGCCAATTAGTAGTTCTTTTTGTCTAATTAACTTGTTTTGCAATCTTATTTTTTACCGAGCGGTATAAGCGAATTTTCATAAATGCCATCCGCAACCGACGCGACGGAGAAACAATACAATGGCTCGACCATCGACGTTTTAATAATATACGCTTCCCTTTATAACATTTTAAAACGAGCAAATGTTCTTCTGTCTTTAGTTTTAATGCATCTTGCATTGACATATAAACCCATAAGGTCAATTTAATATGCGGCCAACTAAATTAGCTCGATTCTGCATTAAGGGAGGTTTCGCATAGCAATTGATTTAGTACTTGTTTTTAAGGATTAATTAGTTTTATGTTTTGGTTTTAAAAAACTAATATTGTAAGTGCCATTGGTCAAATGAAATAAAATATTAGATACAGATCTATATAAAACTAAACATGTGTAGTACTGTACTATAAAAAATTAGGGCTGGCAAAAACTGAAAAAAAAAACAAAACCGGTTTCGGTTAAAACCGGTTAACCGAATATTAAGAAACCGGTATTAACCGAAAAACCGATACACCGAAATCGGTTTTTTAAACCGAAAACCGAAGGCACATTTACATATTTGCCGCCCGTAGGCTATTTTATTTTCGCCGCCCCTTTCTTTTCAAATAATTTTGAAGACCAAAAAAAAGTCCTCACTTTCATTTCTTTCAATTCTACGTACTAAATAAAATTCGAAATCCACAATTTATAAGTACAAATTTTTCCGCCTCCTAAACAACGTCTGCCGCCCCCTAAAAAACGCCGGACATAGGCTTTATCCTACTCAGCCTCAGCCTTTTTGTAAATACGCCACTGTATAAACCGCAATCAACCAAAAACCTATTAATTGATATTCGAAGAACCGCTTTTCGATATTGGTCCGATTATCCAAAAATCCGGTATTCGAAAACCGATTATCCAAAAAACCGGTATTTGAAAACCGCTTTTTTAAAACCGGTTAACCGATATTCGAAAACCGGTTTTTCAAAACCGGTTAACTGGTTTTCAAATACCGTTTAACCGGTATTCGAAACCGGTTTTCGGTTTTGGCCAAAACCGCGGTTAACCGAAAACCGGTTAACCGAAAAACCGGTTTCGGTTGCCAGCTCTATAAAAATACTACCATTTTTTATAAAGAGACGAACTTAATAACAATTTCTTATACAGAAATACCAATCTTATTGAGCAACCATTTAGTTGGCATTAAAAAATATATATTACAGTAAAAATTAACAAAAAACGACTTAAATCTTCTTAAATAATAAATTTTATCTTTTCCAGTCTCTAGAAGCAAAAGAAAAACAAGAAACTGGCATTACCGCCGAAATATCGACATACGTCCAAAGCGTGGGAGATTTTTTCAAGGACGCCTGGGACGGCTTCCTCGACCTGTTACCAAACACCGCGCAAAAACCATCCAGAAAGACCAAGATTGCCAAAAGAATCCAAATGTCAAGAAGAATCAAAAACTCAAAAAGAACCAAAATAAGAAAAACAAACCCGTCCGAAACAACAACGATTGGAGCTTTGGTTCCCTAATGAAATCAGCACGAAAAAGCCTTAATTCAATGTACGATTCGGTATCCAATTCTTTAGAGATGTTTCGTACGATGAGAAAAAGAGGTCAACAGCGGATGCAATCGAAGATGTGCCATCACTTGAAGATATTTTAAAGGAGGTGCTGAAAGACGCGGTGTTAACTGATCAAAGAACGTCAAATAAAAAAATTAAAGACAGTTTAATGTTGTAAAAAGAATGTGTTATATAAAAATTATAAATGTTACGTCTTATTAATGTTTTTAAATACTACGGGCCCCTAGGCAGTTGCCTACTCTACTTAACGGATAATCCGGCCCTGGGATGAGGTAATTAATAAAATTAATAATAATAAAAAAATATAAAACTAGTAATAGGTACCATAAATCTTACCTGTGCATGGTGAGCATTCACACTAGGTACTCTAGATGGCGTATGCTCTGTAGAACTACCCCTATCTTCGGCTTCCAGAGACCAAGCGCAAACTGTCAAAAAACCTGCTGTATTGTTTTGTCTTGACATCAAAGGTATCCTTAACCTATAAAAAAATCATTTTTATGCGACCATAATAATATATTAAAAAATGTCATAAAATAGGCATCCTGGTAGGTAATGAAACTTTACCAGATTACCCCCTGTATAATATAACTTGACGTCACTAACAAAATATAAAAGACGAGCAATCCCCATTCCTTCAACTTTTGATCGCTCCCACATCCAACTCACTTGGTCTCCCCTTAACCATTGGGTTCAGCCTCTGGCTGGACCAATGGTGAAGGCGGAAGTAAATTAAAGTTTAAGTTCAAGCTTAAACCAATGGTAAGGTGGCTGAGACGGGTACGGATCAAATCCAAAAGACCACCCAGAGAGCCTATATTAAGTCAATAGGCCCTACACACGGACCTGTGTTTCGTGTAGGATCTGCTTCATTCCACTGTGTGCCCGTTTAAACACACAGCAATTTTTTGCATACACATTGACATTTTTGATTGCGCGTTTATGTATGCACGTATATTTCCTCATAAAACCACAGCCGTGTTTAGGGGCCTAATGGGATATATGATAAGTTCAGGTGTGTTTTTTAATATGATTTATTTGCTTCCTACCTTGTGGAATCCTGCATGGCACTGAGAAGAACACAGGAAGACCCTAGAGGAATGGCGGTATGAGAAACACGCTCTTGAACGTCGAAAACTGTAAATCTTACACGGGTATCGCCAGTCAGTCCATCTGAAGATCGAAAACTGATTGTGCTGAGAAACTGAGGGTTGCTACTTTTCTAAAACACAACAAAAAAAAAAACAAAACGTTTGTATATATGCTAATTGTTGCCCAAATACTACACAAAAACAGGATTTTTTCCGATGTTTCACATACGATTGTGTTTTTAGTTGCTCAAATATTATTGATACTGAAACAACATTTCAAAAGTTATAAATTAAATATATATATATATATATATACAGGGTGGCCCACCATATTCGACACGGTCTGTAGCTGGATAACCATGGGGTTTTTAAAAAAGTAAATACTGGAACATATACAGGTCGGATAAGACCACCGTATAAAATTATTTTAGTCTATACAGGGTGTCTCAAAAAAGTGTGACGTATCAAAGTTATATTTTTTTAAATGAAACACCCTATATTTCATGACGGTTTTAGATTCTACTTTAAAAATAACTCAAGTTTGTTGCTGTACTGTAGTAAGTGTCTAATTTTATTCGTTTTTGTGATATTTGATTTTTTTGAAAAATGCAGAGGTAAAATTAAATTGATTTTACTTTTAACACTTTAAACTTTAAAATATTTAACAAGATTAGAAAAAGTCTGCCATATCATACGTAGGTCAAATCAAGATCAAATATTGTACAGGGTGATCAAAAACAATTTCAATTTTTTCAGAAAATCAAATAACCATATCTCTTATTTTAAATGGAACACCCTGTATTTTTTACGTCACATGATGACAAATGAAATACTCTTTCAAATGGTGTATAGGTTGCCTATACCTATCTTTTGTGCTTTTTTAGTAAAATCTGTTTTTACAAATTTTTAGTCCAAATGTTTATTTAAATTAAAGTTGGCTTTGACATAGCAGCCATTAATATTTTTCTTAGAGAAAACAACGACCATTTATTGATTACTAGTGTTTTAGTCAGTTTAAAAGAAATTTCAATGATGAACCCTTCTTCTACAACAACAAGATGATAAAATACTGGTAGGATGTGAAAAAAATGGTTTACTTTAGTCTACAGTTAATCCTGAAAAATATTCCAGGAGAAACCATCTGATAACCTTGATAGTTGCTTTAAAAAATTTGACACAGTGATTATGGATAATGGAAGAAACGAGTTATAGGTAACAAAATGTCATCATAACTGACCAAAGGCGTTATTAGGATTGTTTAAAAACACAAGTTTTATGATTACCACACTCAGCTGAAATAAGTGTTATTGGAAGTAGCATTATAAGCAACTAATGATTTTTTTTCTGTGAATTTTAAAAATAGTGGCAGATAATACAAAATCATTTAATTTTGTGCTTTTTTCCAACAAATTTACATTTTGCAATAACGGCTTAGTAAATAGGCATAGCTATATTACAGCCTACTTACATTTAAATAGACATTTAGAATAAAAATATGTTAAAACGGAATTTACTTAAAAAGTATAAAAGATAGGTATATACACCATTTGAAAGAGCATTTGGTTTGTCATAATCTGGTGTAAAAAAATACAGGGCGTTCCATTTAAAATAAGAGAGATATTGCTATTTGACTTTCTAAAAAATTGAAATTATTTTTTGATCGCCCTGTATAATCTATGATCTCGATATGACCTACGTATGATAAGGCAGACTTTTCCTAATCTTGTAAGAAACTTTAATGTTAAAGGAGTTTATATTGTTAAAATAAAATTAATTTAATTGCACCCCTGCATTTTGAAAAAAATCAAATATCACAAAAACGAATTAAATTAGACACTTGGTACTATTAACAAACTTAAATTATTTTTTTATGTAGAATCTAAAACCGTTATAAAATATAGGGTGTTCTATTTAAAAAATATAACTTTGATACGTCACACTTTTTGAGACATCCTGTATAGAGTAAAATAATTTTATACTGTGGCCTTATCCGACCTGTATATGTTTCAGTATTTACTTTTTTAAAAACCCCTTGGTTATCCAGCTACAGACCGTGTCGAATATGCTGGGCCACCCTGTATATATATATATATATATATATATATATATATATATATATATATATATATATATATATATATTCTTTGATTAATAACACCCCAACAAAACGCGAAAGAATTTTTTTTTATAAAGGACTATCATTATTTTAGTTCACTCTATCAATCCTATCATTTACAACATGACATTTCCGGATACCCGGGTTATTACTCAAAGAAACTAAAATAATCCAGTTTTTGTTTAGTTTTACATTAAGTTTCACTTTTAAAAGTATTACCTCTACAATTTCCGTTCTACCATATTGCACCCAGGTTTTCTGGGCGGGCATATAGACGTCAACTACAAGAGTCGGGTTCGGAGGTCTTCCATGGCCGTCGCAAAGTAGGTTATCGCACGACATAGATATTTCGTACATAGGAACCTCTGATATATCTGCGGAAAAAAATAAAAATTTTGGTTTTTCGTTTGAAATATTTAAAAACTAGTGCCCCTAACATAAAATGATCTTAGGTATTAAAATTTAACAGAGTGCAAATGGCATGGATCTTTTAAATTTAAAACAAAACACACCCCGATACCCAAATCTTAGACGAGGAGCCAAAGGAAGGAAAAATGTATGTCCAGTTTTCGCCGAAAATAGAGTACAATACATACGAGTACAAACAAAAATCGATAAAATTACCTGTTATAATAGCTTGAAAATAGTTAATGCCCAAGTATTATAGGAAAACGCTAAAAGTCATCTGAGGGAAAAATCAGCTTAGGAATCGACAAGTTTTCAAAGTTTTCACGCACAGTTATTTTAGAACCATTTTTTATACCGCAATGATTATTTATGTCCTTATTATTTACCCGATCGCAAATAAATTGTTACCGTTGGGTTCGTAAAAACTCCTTTTGTCAAAAGTGCTTTTCTAAAGAGTTAATATTTGAAAAATAATAGTTAGACACGAAAATGCCCAACTTGTTTATTCCTGTCTTTCATATTAGTCATCAAAACTTTGCGAATGTATTTTTCTGAATTCACCAGGGTCCTTAGCTTAATTTCAGTCCAATCATGCCAATCTAAATGCAATATTAATATTGGCTTTAAAAAATCAAGTTGGTTTTGAATATTAAAATATACCATTTAACAATGCAAAATTGGAGCCATTTCTGGTTAGTAACCGAAAAGTAAGAAATATGTGAAAACTCTCCTCTTTCCATATCATTTACCTATACCAACTAGCAATTTGATATGTCTAATAAACTAGAAGTTATGGCATGTCTAATAGATTCGTGACACCCGATATATGACTTCAAAAGTACACAATAAGGGAAAATACTAATGAGAGCATCTGGGCTTTCTTTTTCCTAGTATTATGACGTTTTTACAAATATATATTGGGTTGTTTTACATATTTTGTTCTAGTACTTAATGATATTTATTTAAATATTACCTAAGAATGTATTTTAATGTAATAAAAATAGGTTTGTTCCGGCAGAATGTTGGAAACATGTTAGCAACAATCGTAAAAACGCAAGAACTGTTACAAACATTAGGCAGAAATGTTGGCAACAGTTTGCTGCTGGAACGAAAAATTAACAAAACGTGCCTACTGCTTATACGTCAATACAAAAAGGTTATGTTAAAAATTTGTCAGTAATGTTTAAAGAAAGTTTGCAAACTTTTCAAACAGTTTCCAACGTGTTTCCAACATCTTAAAACTACTGCTGGAATAACAAACAATTGTATAATGTTACAAACATGGCACTGCTGGAACGGCAAATTTGAAATGCGCATAATCCGAACGGTTGCAAACATTTCTGACAGGCTGCTGGAACAAACCTTATAAATAAAATTTGTGTTTTTTTAATTCATTTTTCATGGACATTCATCTTTGTTTTCCCTGACTCTTCAGATGTGACTATACATAATAATACTGTAAAGCCGCGTCTAGATTTGCACCACATAGCGAATCCTACCACTTTGCGAACCACGATGCGAACACAAATCTTGCATGTACGCTGGATCAACATCGCACTGCAACCATTTATGAGATCCATAGTGTATAAATATTTAATTTTTCCTTAGTTAATTCAACTTCTAAAATTGTCTGTCTGCCCATCCAAACTTGTTCGACGTCGTCGCGCACTAATTCTTTTGATGTTCCGTTAATTTACCGACAAGCTGTGGATCAGGACGAGACCTTAAGCTGCAACACTTACCACGTTCGCGACGGTATTCTGATCGACGACCAGATAGGTTCGCGATGTGGTACGGCTCGCAATGTGCTACAAATCTAAACGCGGCTTACGATTTTAAACAAATATTTTTATTTTGCGGGTAATGAATTAAGCATTATGGAATGTTGCTTCCAAATGGGGTGAAAATCACAAAACGGTCTATATGTTGCCGATATACCAAAAGCAGGTTAATTTTAAAGAACTTGCCAATAAGTAGAGCGGTTGGAACTTCATTAGAGTCGTCAATTTTGACTTTGACATTTTCAGTTTCTAAAAGAAAAACAACAATACAACATTTTGGATTGAGACCTTTATTATTTTTATTTTTAATTAGTAACTTATATATCTCTTAGCCGATTTTGATGAAATTCGGTAGTGCAATTTGCAAATTCAGTGGCGACTTGGGCAGCACTTACAACAAATATTTTTGACAAATAATTTTACCCTCCCTACTGACTTCAAAATATATATATATATATATATATTTACTTTGGGACAATTTGGTAACAATATTTAAAAATATATTAGCATCTAACTAGCAAACGGGTTAACCGAAAAATCTAAAGTTTTTACCATGGACGTAGATTTGCATGCTCTTCAATAAACTTCAATAGAATTTTTCTCTAAAATAATTAGGGAGCCAATAATTGACCCATTAAAAATTACATGGGATTTCCTATATCCCGCCCGGCAATGCATCACCCGGTATAATTAATTAGCCTAATTCTCTACCTAAAATTCGGTGTATAGAAAGTTACTTCTTTTTGTAGGTGAAATAGAAAAAAATAAGCAAAAACCAGTTTTGGTGTAAAATCTCTGAAATCTAAAACTGTCAACTTTAAAAATCTATATCTCCGAAATTACAGGTCAGATGAGGAAAAATGAGTTCCATTAAGATGTTAATAAGAAAGGACTAATCTACAAAATATTAAAATTTGGGGGCATTCAAACCGAAAGCCATTTGCAATGCTAATTGTGCGACGTCCTTTCAGCAAACTTCTTTTATTGTTTGCAATATAAAGTAAAAAAAAACCGTTTATTACAAAACCTACCTAAAACATGATTTTGTTGCAACCGCCATGTCTGTAGATCTACGTTAGGCTTGTGATTCCGTCTCCTTTCAATACACTGCCGTAAAGCGTTTAATTCGGCACGTACTCCTTCGTAACTAGCGTTTCGAATGGCCTCCATCCAACTGGATCGCTCGACTTCAGATGTAGAAGCTAAGGCTTGGCACAAACCACCGTCAAAAACTAAAAAAAAGAGGTTACGGTGTAAAAATTATTTCATAAATTAGAGTTACTATGAATAAAAGTCAATTAAACTAAAATCGATTGGTATGTATCTTCAACCTTTTTTAAGTTTTAAGTGATATGAATATAGCCGTCTTGAGGCTCACAAAGATTTTCTTCCTCTTTTTGGGTTTCACCGGCTTTTATGATTTTTCTCTGCATTAATATTTTCGCAGTACTAAAGTTCCAAATTTGTAGCTTGTTCTTTTCAGTTAGAACCAAAAGAATCTTTCAAAAATGTCAGATATTGTGGGATAATACTTGTTTTAAATTTTATAAGAACATTACTAAAGATTACTTCGCAAAAAAAAATGTATAGGATTAAAGATACTTGTAGCCGATGTGCTATGTATTAAAATAAAATTATTCTATAGTAAAAAAACATACAGAATGATTAAAAAATTGATTACGAAAATTAAGGCGGTAATTCTTCATGATAAAATAATGGTCATAATTTTGTTTTTCAAAATGTCATTGGTTTTTGAGTTGCAAACCCCTAAATTCCAATTTTTTTAATCCTTGTTATTTAAATTGTTTAGTTACGCAAAAACCATAATATCTTCTTGCCAACTTTGAAGTATTATTTGATTTTCCATAACAAAAATCGATATCACAATATTTATTGATATTTGGGTAATTGTTTACTTATCGAACACAACGGTGATTTTTATGATTTTTGGCACAGAGGGTTTTTTGGGGCGCTGATTACGAATGTTAAAGAATTTTTAGTAGGCAACGTTTCGTTATCGAGATATTCATTATCAAATGAATTGAATAGATTGAATAGAAAACTAACCAAAATTAGCTATATTCATCCATCTTTCTGCATGGAAGTTTTGAGCATTCAAATAATTTAGCACTCAATATTTGATTTCCATCTCTTAAAATCCAATTTTTCTATTTATTTTACCCCTTTTTCCCATAAAATTGCAAAGCTTTACTTTCGATCATTTTAATCACAGTAGCCATGGCTACTATTAAACTACTATGAACAAGAAGCTTTACAATTTTATGAAAAAAAAAACTAAATAGAAAAATTGGTTTTAAGGTGAAATCAAATATTGAGCTAATTAGCTTTAAAAAAAAGTTGTTTGCAAAAGGCGGTTTTTATATCTACGTATATGAAAACCGCCGAATATTATACTTAATTTATTATTACCAGCGGTTTTTACGTATTTTATCGATAGAAGCCGCCGTCCGGCAGTTTTGATCATCAAAACTATTGAAATCCGCCGAAAAGTAGTTAAAGCTAATCTAACCTTAATATTTATTTATTTTGCGTGCCGTAAGCGTTTAAATTTTTGTGGTTTTATTGTTTAATATTGTAGTTTAGTTAATATTGTATTTATCCTAACGTTTCGTGGCTGGATTGCTACCTTATCAAGGCCTATAATTAAATAGGCACATTACATAATCAATTTCGTCATATGGACCCAATAATAACACTAATAAATAATAGTTTTAAAAAACTAAAAAAACACGCTTTTATATGCAACCGAACTAAAAATTAGAAAATAATTTTTCATTAAAAAAAAATATTGTCACTTCATAGTAAAAAGCGTGGGGTGCTTAATATATTAAATGTTATAATTATTATATTTGCCAATATCTATGAGGGAAAAGTTATGAAAAAATTGTAAAATGCACCCCACGCTTTTTACTATGAAGTGACAATATTTTTTAATGAAAAAATATTTTCTAATTTTTAGTTCGGTTGCATATAAAAGCGTGTTTTTAGTTTTTTAAACTAATATTTATTTTTCATTTTTAGTTCGATATGCATTTATGTATGTATGTATGTTAAAATGCTCCAGTTTATTCACTAAAAAATTCCTTCGCCATTTTGTCAAGAGTAGCTAAACCTGAGAAAAGTTTGGAATGTTGCCAAAAGATGGCAACACAGGTGTTGTTTTTATAATATAATGGAATTTTTTTCCTGGCGATCCAAACCAGGATCACGGGATACTGTTTGCAGATTATTGCATTGTCATGGGTCCTTAATACGTGTGCAAAGTTTCAAAGAAATCGAATAGCTGGAAGTTGGTTAAAATTAGGCTCAAAGATTCCGTTACATAGATAGATAGATGGATAGATGGATAGATAGATAGTTACAACCAAAGTTAATAAAAGCGTGTTAAAAATCACTTTAAAAAAGATTTTCATGCAGGAAAGGCGAAGAAATAACTTATTAGGACGTCATCGTCAGCATAAAAGTCAGAAACTAAATACAAAAATAACATTTTTTCAAAATAATAAAAATATTTTTTTACAGGTATAGTTAAGTCCACCCGTGGACACACTGTATATTTATTAAACCTTTATAATATGTTTAAAGAACAGTTTATAATATTTTATAAATGTTTAAGCCGTGTTTATGAATTATTTAGCTTGAAGTTTTTTTTCTTTTTCTAAAAGATGTATGTACATATTTTTTAAATTATGAAGAGCTTCGACAAAATCTTCGTTAGTATCAAACGTGTCTCCCACTGACAATAAAACAAATAATTATTAGGTTAACTTTAACTATTATTAGGCGGTTTTCAATAGTTTTTATAAGCAAAACAGCCGGACTTCTATCGATAAAATAAGTAAAAATCGCCGGTAATAACAAATTAATTATAATTTTCGGTGGTGTTCATATACGTAGATATAAAAAATCAGCGATTTTCTTCTTAAACTTGAGCAAAACCGCCGGCGGTCGTTTAGCCAGTGCCAATTTTTAAACCAAAGAATCCGTACTCTTATTTTATCATGTAAAATCACAACCTTAAGTTCCGTGATCGATTTTGAATCACTCTATATACCTGTTTTTCATCTAATAGAGGTTTCAGTTTTTTTTATGTATTTTAAAGTCTCTTAAACTTTCTATAACTACTCTTATCATTACCTAAATAAAAAGGATAATGCCCATCAGTCGTCAGAGGAGGAGAAGCCATGGGTGGGTCTATTCTAGCTTGGCACTGTTCAAGAACCACTACTCCCAAAGGTTCTGACCAGGGATCTTTGCTTTTAAAGTAAAACAGAAGGTTTCCTCGCAGTCTGCACCATCGTTCTAAGTTAACTGAAAGATAACATGGATTTTAAAAATGTTTCACAAATCTAAGGATTAAAAGCAATGTGTGTGTGTGCAAAAAGTATAACTTTTCAAGGCTTATACCACAGTGAGACAATAAAAAATAGGTGAATCAAAGACTTTTAAAATACAGGTGTTTCTAAAAAGTCGCATTTTTTTGTGCTTCCCTTTATCTACAAGGTATTTAAGAGAAATAACTGCATATATTCTGACTTTTCTAGTATTTAAAAAAAAATCAATCTAGCAAATCGATGTATTTTAGCTTGGAGAATTTGAAAATCGCAAAAAAAAATCAATTACATAAAAAAATAATAGACTTAAACCATAATTGTTGCGTTTTTAAAATGAAAGACCCTATTTACCATAGCATGTTTGAATTTTTTGGTCAATTCTAAGTGATTTTTAATAACATTACTATTTGCTTATCTTTATTTGTTTTTAAGTTATTGACCCTTAAACAGTCACATTTTCGGCTTATATATTTTAATTAAATTAGTATATTAATACAAAATAAAGGTAATGCACCTGTATTACTTTTATTTATTTATCATTATCATTATATATAATAAAACTAAGTTGATAAAAGGTGCGTGCCGATAAAACTTGAAAAGGAGTCCCGATACGATACTTATATAGTGTGATAGCCCTTTATCCCCCTCGAACAAGAAAGTTCCCGATTTACCCTAAAGGGCGTATTTTTAAAGATATAAGGACTCTTCCAACCCTTCAACTTGGAAATTAGGTGTAGTGGCGCCATCTGTTGTCGAGTATTTGAACTTCATTTAGAACAACGGTTATTTGGGTCTCATATCAACTCCCGAGCGAAGCCGGGAATCATAGCTAGTATATAATAAAACTAAGTTGATAAAATGTGCGTGCCTATAAAACTTGAAAAGGAGTTCCGATACGATAAAGGGACTTATATAGTGTGATAGCCCTTTATCCCCCCTCGAACAAGAAAGTTCCCGTTTTACCCTAAAGGGCGTATTTTTAAAGATATAAGGACTCTTTCAACCCTTCAACTTGGAAATTAAGAGTAGTGGCGCCATCTGTTGTCGAGTATTTGAACTTCATTTAGAACAACGACTATTTGGGTCTCATATCAACTCCCGAGCGAAGCCGGGAATCATAGCTAGTATATAATAAAACTAAGTTGATAAAATGTGCGTGCCGATAAAACTAGAAAAGGAGTCCCGATACAATTAAGGGACTTATATAGTGTGATAGCCTTTTATCCCTCCCTCGAACAAGAAAGTTCCCGTTTTACCCTAAAGGGCGTATTTTTAAAGATATAAGTACTCTTCCAACCCTTCAACTTGGAAATTAAGTGTAGTGGCGCCATCTGTTGTCGAGTATTTGAACTTCATTCAGAACAACGGTTATTAGGGCTCATATCAACTCCCGAGCGAAGCCGGGAATCATAACTAGTTAAATAATAAAGAACCGAAAATGTGACTGTTTAAGCATCGAAACTCAAAAACAGTTAAAGATAGACTATTCTAATTATAAAACACTTAGAATTTACCATAGAACCAAATATGTAATATAAGGCCTATTCCTTTGCTAACAAAAGTGTACACTAATACAGGGTGATCATTTTTAAGTCTGCACTATTGCTAACTTTTTATTATTGGAGATACAAAGTCGGTTAAATTAGTTAAGTTGTGGTATTTTCCGTTGATCAACGTGCTGCCAACAAAAAAACAATTGACCATCGGGTTTTAATTTATTGCCAAAAATACACTTTTATTTAAACGGAACACACTGTAAATCACTGTTAGAAAGATCTATCAAAGACCATTTAAAAAGTCTTCATGTGCTATATACAATTTTTAATAGTTTCGGAAATATGGCCATCCTCGGGAATTTGATAGTAAACTGGCAATTTTTAAATAGAACACTTGCGAAGAAGAATATTGCGTTACCAATAAATAGATATTTTAAAAAATTTTAAGAAAATACCACATTTCATAATATATGTCTATCTCCTATAGTTTTGGAAATATGGCCATTCAAATCTAAAAATAGTATAATATAACGTATATTTTATCTTCGATACTAAACTTAGTGCTTATAGCTTGGAGCTGTTAAGAAAATGAAAATTTTACATAGTTTTCAGATTTTAATGGCAATATTTTAAAAACTATAAGAGATAGACATATCAAATGTGGTATTTTCTACACAAAAAAAGATATACTTTTTATTAACTGAGCAACATTAGCGACAACAAGTACCCTACCAGCAACGGCAACGAAACGTCCAGTTTATAAATTGCATGTAAACAAACGTGTTTCATTGTACTGACGCTTTTAGGAGACGTATCACTTACATTTAAATATCAATAATTAACCTTATGGTTCCCATAACACTTACCAAAACAATGGCTATTGTTTCAACAATGGTTAACAATAGTTTTACAGCTATTTTAGGTTCATACATAAATATACAATATAAAAACAACATGCATTTATTTTAAAAATATCATATTTCTTTTTTTTTTCACACAAATCAGTATTCTATAGCACCCAATAAGTTATTTTTTTATTAAATTTTAATTAATTATTAATCTGATATTTAGAAAAAAATGAGGCTTTAACAAATCTATATACCGGGTGATACGTCGCACGTCGCCGAGTGGAATATAGAAAATCCCATGTAAATTTAAAAGGGGTTAATTATTGGCTCCCCTGTACATTTACTGGAAAAACGTAAGATAACTTTTCGAAAAGACCGATATGACAAATCCTCGTGCCAAGTTTCCAAAAACTTTAATAAACAAATCTTAAATTATTCAATAAAAAGTAATTGCAAAAGTACCAATTTTTTTTTGTCTTTTACTTTGAATATAATGTTTACAAGATTAACGAGACGAAAAAAACAATTCTTGTATTCGGCTGTACATAGCATCTGACAAAGCTTTATAAGAAATTGTTTGCTGGTGGCTGCTGTCTGTTTGGTTCACAGAACTGAAAGGTTTGGTTTTACCTGAACCGAAAATTTGGTAATTTTGCAATTACATTTAATTGAATAATTCAAGACTCGCTTATTAAAATTTTTTGAAATTTGGCACTAGGATTTGTCAGATTGGTCTCTTCAAAAAGTTATCTTAAATTTTTATGTAAAATGTACAGGGGAGTCCATAATCAACCACTTTAAAATTTACATGGGATTTCCTATGTTCCGCTCGGCGCCGCACCACCCGGTATCAGTTCCGCTATTTCAAAAGATTCAAAGACAATTTTTGCCAATGCAAGGAAAGGAAACGATCTAAACCAAAAACAAAGCGAGGCCGATAAGTCACCGTATCAGGAAATGTCTTACCTGTTAGTGTTCTGTAGGCTTTAGACTGTTTTCTTTCTACGCATTGGCAAAAATTGCACATAACCCATTTGAAGTGTCACGAAGTGTATACAGGGCAGCCCACCATATTCGACACGGTCTGTAGCTGGATAACCATAGAGTTTTTAAAAAAGTAAATACTGAAACATATACAGGTCGGATAAGGCCACAGTATAAAATTATTTTACTCTATACAGGATGTCTCAAAAAAGTGTGACGTATCAAAGTTATATTTTTTTAAATGAATCACCCTACATGACGGTTTAGATTCTACATAAAAAAATAATTTAAGTTTATTAATAGTACCAAGTGTCTAATTTTATTCGTTTTTGTGATATTTGATTTTTTTCAAAATGCAGGGGTGCAATTAAATTAATTTTATTTTAACAATATAAACTCCTTAAACTTTAAAATTTATTACAAGATTAGGAAAAGTCTGACTTATCATACGTAGGTCATATCAAGATCATAGATTATACAGGGTTATCAAAAAATAATTTCAAATTTTTAGAAAGTCAAATAACAATATCTCTCTGATTTTAAATGGGACACCCTGTATTTTTTTACACCACATGATCACAAACCAAATGCTCTTTTAAATGGTGTATAGGTTGCCTATACCTATCTTTTATACTTTTTAAGTAAATTCCGTTTTAACATATTTTTATTCCAAATGTCTATTTAAATGTAAGTAGGCTGTGATATAGCTATGCCTATTTATTAAGCCGTTATTGCAAAATGTAAATTTGTTGGAAAAAAGCACAAAATTAAAAGATTTTGTATTATCTGCCACTATTTTTAAAATTCATAGAAAAAAATCATTAGTTGCTTATAATGCTACTTCCAATAACACTTATTTCAGCTGAATGTGGTAATGATAAAACTTGTGTTTTTAAACAATCCTAATAACGCCTCTGGTCAGTTATGACGACATTCTGTGACTAGCAAGCAACTATTAAGGTTATCAGATGGTTTCTCCAGGAATATTTTTCAGGATTAACTCTAGACTAAAGTAAACCATTTTTTCACATCCTACCAGTATTATATCATCTTGTTGTTGTGGAAGAAGGGTTTTTATTTAAAATCATTAAAATTTCTTTTAAACTGACTAAAACAGTAGTAATCAATAAATGGTCGTTGTTATTTTCTTAAGAAAAATATTAATGGCTGCTATGTCACAGCCAACTTTAATTTATATAAACATTTGGACTAAAAATTTGTAAAAACAGATTTTACTAAAAAGCACCAAAGATAGGTATAGGCAACCTATTTAAAAGAGTATTTTATTTGTCATCATGTGACGTAAAAAAATACAGGGTGTTCCATTTAAAATAAGAGAGATATGGCTATTTGATTTTCTGAAAAATTGAAAATATTTTTGATCACCCTGTACAATATTTGATCTTGATTTAACCTACGTATGATATGGCAGACTTTTTCTAATCTTGTTACACATTTTAAAGTTTAAAGTGTTAAAGTAAAATCAATTTAATTTTACCTCTGCATTTTTCAAAAAAATCAAATATCACAAAAACGAATAAAATAAGACACTTAGTACTATAAACAAATTGAGTTATTTTTTAAAGTAGAATTTAAAACCGTCATAAAATATAGGGTGTTCCATTTAAAAAAATATAACTTTGATACGTCACACTTTTTTGAGACACCATGTATAGACTAAAATAATTTTATACTGTGGTCTTATCCGACCTGTATATGTTCCAGTATTTACTTTTTTAAAAACCCAATGGTTATCCAGCTACAGACCGTGTCGAATATGGTGGGCCACCCTGTATACACACCCCGCCAAAATTATCGCATATGCTCGATTTTCTCCTTAAGCCTCAAATGCTTTAATTTAAATGGTCATATCTCTTTTAATAATTAGGTTATTAAAACAATTAAAAACGAAAATGTTAAAGATAGGTGAAGCTATAACTTTGGCGTAACTGTTGATATTTACGGTTAACAATTCATTTTACAGGGTGATTAAAAGTTTTTGAAAAAATTAATAATTTTTAATATCTCTGTATGATGTGCTGTTAAAAGAGAGTAATCAAATTTGTGACGATAAAACGTTAGAAATAAGTAAGGGTATAATTTATGTTCAAATAAGATTACTGCCTTTTAACAGCACATCACAGAGAGCGATTAAAAATTATTCATTTTTTTCAAAAACTTTTAATCACCCTATAAGATGTATTGTTAACAGTAAATAACAACGGTTACGCGAAGTTTATAGAGTCACCTTTTTTTAACATTGTTTTTAATTGTGTTGATAACCTAATTAATAAAGGAGATATGGCCATTTAAATAAAAGAATTTTGTATTAAAGCTTATGGAGAAAATCTAATATGCGATAATTTTGGTTGCATGTGTATATGTTATGAGAAAATAATGTACAAAGTAGTGAACATATTATATGCAACAAGGAAACGAAATCAACACTTAAACCCATTAAAATGGCAAAATCGGTAACAAAAGCGATGAAACATAGTAAAATTGTTAGTACTGTTAAGCTTTATACTTAAATTATGGTGTTAGATAGTGTTAATAATTTCTTTACCAGTTTACTTACAACATAATGATTATAAAGGTAGGTAAACATAATGAAATTGAATCAACCATCCCAAGATTAGTTACTATATAAATATGGCAAATGATGTAATAGCAATTTTGACAATATTTTTTATTCAAATGTTTAACAAGCTTCCGATTTTCAGAGAATGACTCATATTGAACAATAATTATAATTTTTGGAGAATCACCCATAAAAAATATACTACATTTTTAATTTAAAAATAGTATTCTCTATTTACAAGACTATTTACAAGATTCATAAACAAAAAAATAAAGTAAACTGGTAAATAACAGGTGAATAAGTGCCATTTTTAATACCTTTAGTTATTCCCCCCACACAACTCAAGTTTCGTAGTCTTTTTTCATGCTTTTCCAGTTTGCTTTTCTTGCCTCCTGCAATGACACGATCAAAACAAAAAAAAATAGAGGGGAAATAAATAAATAATAAATAAAACAAATAAAATACATAAATACAAAAAGGTTTGTTAAAAAAAAGATGTAAGAAAGATTTAGTAGGTTTATGGAGAAGCAGAAGTCATATTTATTTATTTGAAAGTAAACGGGGGTGCAAGAAAACTTAAATTTATACCAAGTTTACCGATATTTTTAATTGAATTAAAAAAAAGGAAGCAAAATCCATTCCATCTTATTTTGAACCAATCTTATTTCCAATCCAACCCCGTTTCGTTTTCGAGATAGTCATCATCAAACTTGAATGGAAATCTAACTTAAATTCAACATATTTCCTTTCTTTTGCAAACAATTCTTGATTGAAAGCTAAATTGATACTCAATATTTGATTTCTACTTCTTAAATACTCATTTTTCTATTTATTTTCTCCATTTTTTAAATAAAATTGCAAAGCTTTACTTTCTAACATATTTTTGTGTTTTTTTATCATTTTGACATCCCACGAAGGCCTATGCCTAAATATCAGAGTACCGTGGGTGTGGGGTTATTAGATGTTTAACCCCTCGTTCCCCTGTTCCGTCAACGTTGACCAAGCACTGAAACATGCAGATATGCATTTCACAGCTCCTTTTAGACGACGCAGTAGTGCCACCACGGACGTTATTATTAAATAACTACTACCTAAATATGTCTCCCCGCCAGGAATCAGAACTGGCGACTTCTGGCTTCAAAGATCAAAGCTCTGTCCACTGCGCCACAGGGGAGAAAGCGCTGCCATGCC
The DNA here is from genome assembly GCA_014170235.1 of Listronotus bonariensis. Lineage (NCBI taxonomy): Eukaryota > Metazoa > Arthropoda > Insecta > Coleoptera > Curculionidae > Listronotus > Listronotus bonariensis. The sequence goes on from JACEGR010001045.1 coordinate 51,931, forward strand.
TCATGCGATTGAAAGTGAGGCTTTACCATTTTATGGAAAAAGGGGTAAAGTAAAGAAAGAATGTAAGAGGTGGAACTCAATTATTGAGTGCCAATTTAGCCTTAAATCAAAAATTGTTTGTAAAATGAAGGGGGAAATATAGTGAAAATTGGTAAGTTTGCTTTTTAAGTTTGATGATGGATATATGGAAAACAAAACGTGTCCGACTAAAAATTCATTTAGATTCGTGATTAGTGTCCCAAAAATGGGCGATGCGTTCGGTTTTTAAATAATTACCAATGATAAAAAATTAAATTAGTAAAAATCCTTACCCAAAATTAGTTGCAAATTCACAAAACCACAAATTGCTTCTTGCTTCAACCTCAAATTAATAAATATGAATTCCACAACTAGCATGTGTTATTAAAAATGAATGAATCATGTCCATATGTAGGTTGGAGTCATGCAAAAATTATATTATTCCTATAAACACACTTCTTCAAGATTATTTTTACATGCTTTATACAAATAAACACAGGGAAACAAATCTGGGATGGTAAACATTCCTCTCTGTATGTTTAATACAAAAATAAACAGCTTTATAAAATGTAAGCAGCTGGGGACGTTTATTCAATTAAAAAATAATAATTTAAAAGGACCATAGACACTTAAACTAAAAGTACATGGTTTTTATTTATATTTTGCCACCCAGTTTTTACTATAACCAAAAAGGTTTGAAAAAAACGTCCTGTTATAAATGTTTTATACTTTTTCATCTATTATCTTTTGAACATAAAAAAAAACAAATGCACATCGAAAACTCAAGAAAAATGAAGAGGTAAACTTTTTAAATTGATCATCCTGTATATGTCTATATTAAAAGGTTTTTAAAAGCTTTACAAAAATACCACATTTGATAAATCAATCTATTTAAAAGATGTGATTAATGGTGACAACATACAGGGTGAACCGTTTAAAAAAGTTTACCTCCTTACTTTTCTTGAGTTTTTGATGTTTATTTGTTTCTTTTTATGCAAAAAAATAATATATAAATTGTAAGTATACACAACGTTTTTTTCTATCATTATTGTTACCTATAGTTAAAAGTGGGTGGCAAAATATAAATGAAAACCCTGTAAAACTGGGCTGCACAACATGTACCGACTTGATGAAGTAAAATTTATGGTTTTATCAGTCTTTCATATAATATTTACCTGACAACAAACACTACTTTTAAATATCTGTTTTTAAATAACCAAAAGCACAAAAATTACAGCTTTGTTCAATATGGTTAGGGCATGGCAGGTTCTTTTATTCAGAAAGTATTATTTTTTAGCCAAAAATACCACAAATGTTATTGTTTAATAAAATAAAAATATTTAATTGTTTGGTTTAAGAGATTTAGTACCTTAAATTTGATTTATTGATATTTAAAAATTTTCTTAATTTTACTCACATAGCTTAGCTGTTATTTAAACTTGATTTGTTCATTCAAAAACAGATGCAAAAAAATATTTATAATAGATTTTCATGGGAAAATAATTAAACATGTTGATGGATGATGTCATAATTGTTTTAAACATTTAAAAAAGAATAATAATAGGTGTGCCAAGCTTGCACCATATAAAAATAGAAAAATATTTTTTTGAAACATTTTGTTTTTTAAAGTATCCATCATCAAAATTGAAAATTAAAATAACCTTATTTTCACTATTTTCCCCCTTCTTTTTGCATAAGATTTTGGATATAACACTAAATTGGCACACAATGTTTTAAAAACCCATTTTTACTTATTTTACAGCTTTTTTCCATTAAATTACAAATCTTTTACTCCTTTAGGATGCCACAGCTGCCTTGATCAAAAAAAAAAATTAAATAAAACATGTTTTAAAAGGCTTTTTTATATTAAATAAAATATTGTGTGCCAATTTGGTGTCATATCAAGAATTTTGTGCAAAAGAAGAGGGAATATAGTCATGATAAAGTTCATTTGAATTTCAAGTTCGATGATGAATATCTTGATGATTTTTGATGAGCGCCTCAAAAACACCCTGTATAGCAAAACTGCAACTTCCTAGATAATTAGATAATTACTCAAATTAGTTTTAAATATTTAAAATCAAAATATTGCAGAGCAGGCTACTTATGTTAACAGGATATGAAAATACTTTAAGATATCATATTTCTCAGAAATTGTATTTCTTTCATAAAAACAATATTTAAAGAAATCTTGCTAAAAAAAAACATGTGAAAAATTTAAATTACATATTTTATGTATTGGAAGAATATTTTCATGACATTTTCTTACAAACCATCAAAATATGTATTACTTTTAGTCTTTTTAATTCATATATTGATTATTATAGTTTATAACACTTTTAGCTTTGTCTATAGAAATATAAAAGTTTTAGATAAAAGGGCAAATTTTAAATGATTTGATAAGGGAAAGAAAAAAGAAGAAAATCAAGTATTAATAACTAGAATTAGGTATATTTTTGGTGTTTAAAGACTTTTATAACTGAAATTAACTTGTTTACCAACCTAGACTATTGTCATACTTATCACTTATCTTAACTAGGCACATAAACACAACCAAAATACATCACTTACTTTCTGACTTTCGAAAAAATCCCTCTTGTCTTTCTCGTATATACAAAATGCCTTCTTTTTCGAACTTTGTAGAGGGCTGCATGGCCAGGGTAACTAATTCTTGCTTATTAAACCGCATTTTGCCTTTTCTACGTTAAATCTACTGGTTCAATCTTGAAACTAAGTACTAAAAAAAAATATTTATATTGATTTTGTAAGGCTGGGCAGATTAATGACGTTGGTTGTCCCATGTGGGCGCGACATGGGAAATAGTTATTGTTAAAACAATGTTATGTACAGTTACATAATTTGTTAAATAAAATATTTGGTTGTGCCCACAAGGAAACTGTTTTAGATTCAAAAGTATATTTGACGTACGATGTTTTTCCATTATTTTATGGAAAACATTGAAACTTACCTAATAAATCACATATAATGGCACACAGGTAACATTTATCCATAGTTTTTCATTGCATTTGAAGTTAACTGACCACTAAAAACATGAAATTTTCCAAAAAATATTACATTTTCTGCCACAAAGTACAGGCGATGAAACGTCAACATATGACCCAAATTTTTGACAATAAATATTAAATTCAATTTGCTGACAGGAGTGGTAAAGGGTAGAAAAAATATTTATATGATTATAACGTATTTCTTTCTAACACACCTAAACAACACGCGAGAAAGAAAAACAGATATAGAGATTTACTGGATTGTCAAAGTACTTTTCGTAATTCCGTTACCGTACCGTTAATAAAATTTATTTCCTATAGTTCTCTAATGTTACTGCATTCTTAAGTTTAAATACATTGTTAGACAACCAGACATACACATACTTATATGTTTGGTTGCCTGACAAATAAAATAGAGAGCTTATATATTTAGCAAATAACTGAACGGTAAATTAAAATTTCTTAAGGCCGTTTTACACGTTGTAATTTCATTTTTAATCAGCCCCGCATCTAGGGGGGGCGAACCGGGGAATCTGCCCCGGGTGACACCTTCAAGGGGCGGCAAAATAAAGCATAACCGACGTGCACTGGACGTAGGCTTGCCAGATGTCCGGATTTCGACCGGACAGTCCGATTTTTCTGATGTCTGTCCGGTCGGAAAAATCTTAGCAAACCGGACAACATGTCCGGTTTTTGTCGGGAGGATAAAAAATGGCATAATTTAGAAAAAAATGTTATTTTGTTTATAATGAAACACCACACGGACTTTAATCAAACTTTTCAAAGTGTAAACAATCATCGCCAATTAAAGAAACCCACCTTTGTAAACATGTAAAATAATTACAGTATACAAATCACGACTTCAACAAAATAGTTTAATATTAAATGGAAATTAGATAAAATTTAGACATACAAACGAAATCGTCTGTCTTTAGATATGCCGGGAAGGAAACTTTTATTTTAAAAGACAGTTTAATTTCTCAATTTTTATTAAGTTTATTAACAATAATAAACACAATAAAAACTACTAAACTTATAGCTGAGTAACGCACAAGTCCTTTGGGAGCTGGACTAGGACGTTAGGAGTATAACATGATAATACTTAATATAAGAAAAAAACTAAAGCGTGATATGATATGCAACAGAGCATTTGACATACACCAACATCACATTAGGCACATCGAGTAGTAATTTTGGGTGACAATGGCGACATTTTCGTTTGTTTATCTTGTGGATATAACAAGCGAAATGATCCGAATTCTATCAAAACAATTCCCATATTTTCAGTTTTTGACTCAGGTCACTCCTTTAGAACTGCTGTACGACTTTTTAATTTGTTTTAGAGTGCTACTGCTATTCGCCTATCTAGGGTTGGATGATCCATGGCGCCTTTGTTGGTTTATGAATTTGCCAAGCGTTATGCACGGCCATATCGAGGCACTGGGAGGTCAGGCAGAAATACCATTTTTTTCCTCTGATAGATGTTCGATAAAGGCTTGTGTTTTCATCGCACCTGTCTACGCCACCCATATTAGCATTATATCTGTTAACTACGTGGTTGTTCAATTTGAATATTCTTTTTCTCACGGTGTGAATATCTTTTAACATTGTAGTGGGTTTAACACCCAAAGCATTTGAACACATTGTGACAATGCTATTGTCATTCCCAATTGATCGTGTCAAACGGGCTTTAGTTAGAGACCTACGACAGCCATAAAAATAGCGGTACGGTAATAGACCTGCAAAGTGACGTCACTTTTTATAAACCTCTGAGGCCCCGAGGTGAAGGGACCGTGGTTTGTTGACAAATTAAACGTCAAAAAGTTGACTATTGCTATTGGCATTTTCTGGGTGTTTTTAAACAAATAATGTGTAATATTTAACATGTAAAGCGTTTTTGCAATATCCAAAAGTTTCGCGGGATGTCGGACCACCAGAACGAGGTGTCTGGGCAAGATACAGGTTAGAAATATGAGGATAAATGAGGCGACGACCAGGGGGATGCAGGCCCCTTTAAAAATGTTGATCCTATTATTTTAAGCTTCAGAAGCTTAATAAATGCTTTGTATAAATAGCTACCTAAGACAGATTTTTAAATTTAAAATTAAAATGCATTTCTTAGTTTATTTGAAGCAGTTTTACGGTGTTTTACATTTTAACCTTTTAATAAATCAACATAGTTCTTCTTTTAAGAATAAGCCTATAATGGGGTCTTAATCCTAGAAAATATATTTAAAAACTTAAAAAGAAGGACTATCCTGATTTTTAGCATTTAAACCATAGGGAAGCAATTTTCAAAACATAAACACTTTTTTTAGACCTTACTTCCAATGACTCAGATGTAGACTGTTCTCAGAGTGTGTGTTCAGACACACACTCGGACAATACTTCAGTTTCAGCTCATACTGATAAAAGCACACTTTCTGAGTCCACTATACACGCTTTGAGTGGAGGCAGTGAGTCCGATAATGCTACATCATTGCCCAATTTGCCCCTGGGTAAGTTTTCTATTAATATTTTTAATTAAACTTGAAATTTGCTTGTGTACCAAACAATTTAGTTTTTACGGACTTTAAAATATTTATATACAGACTGTCCATGGATGGGGTTAACAAGAGTACAATGGACCAAAAATTTTTGAAGTTATCAAAAATTCATTATCTAAAATTTTTATAATCATGACCAAAAAACTCTTATAATTTGTTTTTCAAAAACCAGCTTTTTCCAAATTCTACACAACACAATTCTTTAAGCTTTAAACAAATGTGATCAAGGCGTTTTCGCCAAATTATGGAATTTAATAAAATTTTGTATTATTGTTTTTATTAATTACAAACATTCTTCTAAATAATTTTTCTAATGACATTTTGCTTAAAAATGATAAATAAAGGTAGTTTACCATTGGAGAAAAATCATATTTTTTAAATTTTTGTGAAATCTATACAAAAATCAACATTTTCTCTTCATGAATCCTATTTATCTTTTAAGCAATTTTTTTTTAAGAAGGCCTTTATTTGAATAATAAAAATTTTGGTCCCATTTGCCTTTAAGTTAACCCCATCCATGGACAGTCTGAACATTTTTTATATTATTGAGAAAAGCCAAATAAGCTTTCTAATAAATTGTTTTTTTCCAGAAAAATACAATAATTTTTACCTACTGGTTTAATACACAGTATGTACACAGATAGACTCTTCAATAGGACAAATGTATCAAGAATTTAAATGTTCAAGAAAGTTGTGTATGTCAACTGCTTTTGCATTTTAAAATAACAAGATTCACATTAGGAAATTTGTTTTGTTTTACAGGAGCTCCAAAAACTACAAAAATGTTAAAATGGACCAATAGACCTGCCTCTATTTCTAATGATTCAGCAAATTGTTAAATAAAAAAGGTTTCTAGAATTGAATGACGATCCTATATCTGAAATTTCACGTAAAATAAACCAAATTTTTTTCATATTGTCATATTTTTTAAATCATGTTTTAAACCTTTTTAATTTGCCTACCTTTATTACAACACAATAATTACTGTCAAAGTTTGTCAAATATATTTAAATACAGAAATGTAAAACCAGGTAAATTATGTTAAATAGGTGTAAAACATGATTAAAACAATATGGTATGAAATTTTTATTTTTATTTTTTTATTTGTTTATTTTACATGAAATTTCAGATATAAAGGCTACACGAAAAAAAAACGATGGAAGTCCAAAAATAAGAAATGTTCAGGAGAGTGCTTTTTGACATTTGATATTGAATTGTTTTGCATAGTTTGCGATATTTTTATTGGCTTTTGTAGACATGATCCTTATTAATATTTCTGTTTCTTTTAGTACTAAAATATGCTCGAAAATATGCATCAACTCACTAGGTATAATATACTCCAAAAATATCATTTTATAAAAAAATAGACTTTTATCGTTTTTCTCTCGTGGTCTTCATATGAGATTCTCATTTAATTTTAAAAACCTTTTTTATTTGACATTTTGCCAAATCATTAAATAATAGCGAACACGTGTCCACTTCATCTGGCATAAATATCTGAACTTTTTGTTAAATTATAGTAAAATATAGCCTATAACACTCCTGAATAGCTTTCTGATGGTGAAAGAATTTATATGATAGGTTCAGTAGGTACTTCCGAAGATTAGTGGCTACAAACAAACAAACTCACAAGCAAACCCACAAACAAACAAAGTTACAAACTTTACCTGTTTATATATTAGTATAGATAAAGGCAGTTTTGTCTTGGTCCATCTCACATTTTTGTAGTTTTTGATTCCCTGTACAAAACAAAACAAATTTCTTAGAGTGAATCTGGTTTCCATACACGACTTTCTTGATAATTTAAATTTTTGATCCATTTGTCCTATTGTAAAGTCCATCCGTGGACATACTGTAAATATTTTAAAACTGAATATTACATTTATCTTACATTTTATTTTGAATCAGTAAAAATGGCCAATAAAGTATTTCAGGTATTTCTAAATGAATGATTTATTTGTTTTCTTTTTTTTATAATTATAATTGATCAATTAATAGGCTTTTGTAATAACATGATAATCCACGCAGTCACAGAAATCTGTTTTATTCCCTAATTTATTTAAATACTATATGATAAGCCCACAATAAAAAAGTTTGAATAAGAATTGTTCTTGGACATAATTAGGTAATTGGCGATTTCAAAGGTCAATATGACCTCTGGTGGCCAACGTCGCAACCTAAGAAAACAGGTGATCGGACATGTTTAACCATTAAAATGGATATAAATATAATATTATTTATTTATTTCATTATGTTTAACACGCGTTTTTGAGCCTTGTGCGTGAATAGCTGTGTGTTTTGCCATCATTTTTATCAAAAAGTCTTTCATAAAAAGACGTGTGTTTAATCAAAATAATATGGTTCGAATTTAGGATTTCTTCTCCTTCCACTGTGCACCTACTATCGAGAGTGCAATTGAGGTATAAAAATACTGAGCTTAGCATCAAAAACAGTTCTTCACTCATTCCCAAAAAAGTTTTTCATGGCGCTTTCTTTACTAATCACCACTAACAAAAAAGTCTGTTAATCCATCAAGGGCACTACTCAAACTCACAGATCGAGTTTTAACACACTTAATTCATATAAATCTATACAAATTCACGGCTGTATTGAAACTTGAACAGTACTTTAAACCGTTTCAATACCCGAAATCCGGAACAGGATCAAAGTTAACTACCTGCATATTACCTGCTTTTTCGCCTTTATCTACATTTAGTAGCGCCCCCATCAGTAGTTAAAATTGCCAAAAAAATAAAAATCAAGTTTATTTTTGTCACTAGTTGACTTTACACATTTTTTTAACTTAGAAATGTAATAACTTCTATATTGTGATTGTGTGTTATCATGTTATTACAATAAGCCCTTCAATTGTTTATTTTAAAATAAAACAGTTTGTGGTAATTTGTGTGTTTGATTCAAATGTATCTTTAACCTTTCCAATCCTCTTTTGGATGACTCCTTATCTTTCATTAACTGCAACTAAAAGGTTGTGTTTAGAAGAATAATAAAAAAATTGTGATTAGAAGAATAATAAAATTGTTAAATAACAACAACATAGACTTGCGCATTCACCCTTTTAAATTTACAGGGCTATTCATGTTACAGTACTATTCAGTTTTATACAGGGTGTCTTTGTAAATATTTGCCCTCGTTAGTTCGCGAGGGCCGGACTTATTTACATACACCCTGTATAATAAAAAAATGAAATTAGTATTTTTTGGGTAGCCTAAATTCTTAGCTTAAAAAAGGTGCTTCTGTTAGATGTCAATAAATTAAAGTAGCTTTCAAGAAAGACAATAGGGTATTCTGTTGAAAATGGTAGTTGTAATGCTTTTTTTATTTTCACGAAACTAAAAATAAGGTTGCAGCATTTAGAAGGGTCCCATAATCTTCGATAATTAAAGCTAGGGAATGCATAAAATAAGGGGAAGCCTATGTTAAACCAACGAACAAAATTATTAAATACAACCCTGTTTAATCAAAATCCTGTTTTTCTCGAAAACGCTTCACTTTATCAATATCGGATAAAGCTAAATTTCAAAATGACAACGTTATGTCACGCTAACTGGTATTTTTATTGTTCATAAAATATGACGATGATAATGTAACAATTTTTAAAAATATATTAGCATCTAACTAGCCAAATGGGTTAACCGAAAAAATCCGAGTTTTTACCATGGACGTAGATTTGAATGCTCTTCAATAAACTTCAATAGAATTTTCTCTAAAATAATTAGGGGAGCCAATAATTCACCCCATTAAAAATTACATGGGATTTCCCTATGTCCCACTTGACGATGCATCACCCAGATAGCCTTCATATCTCCTTGTTTAAATTGAACAGATTTTCTACTTATTTCTTATCCTTTTTATCCAAACTTTAAGCTTAGAAGGTAAACTGAGTTACCTTATTTGTGAAGGTTTATTTACAATCAGGTTTAATTTAAAAGCCTAGTGTATAACAGCCACATATTACTGCAATTTTATTAAATACAAAACTTGTAATCAGAACTAACCAGAAATATCATATCTCGGCAATATATTACCTTTGTTAAATCATTAACAAAATAATGCAAAAATAAAACATTTACCTTACACAAACGTAAACCAAAAAAAAAAAAACTTAAAACGGATTAAAAGCAATTTAACACCACATAAGCTTTAAGATTAATATTTACACATGTTGCAATATTCTGTTAACGCTTCATTGTTTTACTTGGTGAAATACCCGAATCACCTGCAAATTTTTATTGATTTAATTCATTGCCCTATCATTAAAAAGCTTTTAGTATCGATTATAGATACTTAAAACACGTTATCGCCAAACTGATAGTATCGCTATCATAAATTAAATGTAACTAAATTTATACAGTTCCAATAACCCTTATAATATTGTTTTTGATTTTACCATTTCGGCGGGTTACCGAGCGGATTTGGTACCGTGTGATAAAAATCGGTTTTTTCTTTTGTTTACAAAAATATAAAAAGGTTTAAGTAGTTTATATCAATTGATAATCTAAATTTCAACGTGTAGTATTTCGCGAAAATAGGTTTATTAATAAGGTGAATGGAAGAGTTCTTTATTATAGACAAAAAATATGTGTGGATTTTCTGAATCCTAGTTAAAATATGTGTAGTAAATCAGTTAGCGAGAATATTAGGACGAGGACCTATGTGGTGACAAAAACCAAAAATGGGAAAATTGGTATGTTAAAATAATATAAATTTAATTTATGCTTTCAACTTGTATGACACCGAGGATGATAGTTTTGTCGTTGAATTCTTAATACTAGTATCCAAAGGATTGTTAAGATTATAAAAATTGTTTTTATCGTATTTGTTAATAAAAGAAATGTAAAACTTTCAAAATAAAATAAAATAAAATAAAAAATCGGTCACATAAAAGTGCCCATAAATAATAATACACAGAGAAACCAACAAATTACTTATGCTAAATTATAAGATTTACCCAGAAATATTTATCTTTAACAGTTGATAACAAGTTAAATAGAAAATGACAAAGCATTGAAAAAATATTTGTAATTTATTTTAATAACTTTTGATACGTTTTGTATTTTGTAATAAGAGCCAGTATCTATGAGTTTTTTTTTGACACGAACTATTTGGATCCGATGTTAATTTTCTAGATGTTAAATATAGGGCGCCATCTACTACCTAACTTTTTTTTGCCTGTGTGTACTCCTACCTAATATATTTTCTAGAAACTATATTTTCTATAAAAATTGATTTTTTTGTATGAACCAATTTTATTATAAATCAATATTCTTACTATTTTTAATTTCAAATAAATAGTTAAGTATTCTTACCTAAAAACAACTTATTCTTTGAAAGCCATATGTTTCTACTTAAAATATCCTAAATGCTTTACTTAAAATAACAAACAAAATTGATTTATCCGTATACGCCAATTGTTATTACAAATTATTATTATTTTTGTTTTGAAGAATAGTCAAGTATTATTACTTAAAAACTTATTTCCTAAAGTCATATGTCTCTATTTAAAATGCCCTGAATGGCATTACTTTAAATAAGGATTGCCAACTTGAACGGGTTTATCTGTACGCACCAATTGTTATTACAATTATTTTCTTTTTAAATTATCAAAATGAATAGTCAAGTATTCTTACCTAAACTAATATTCTTTAAGGCCATATTTTTTATTTAATAATACAACCGGATGCTGTACTTTCAGTAGGGAGTCAGCCAGAACTGGTTTTTCTGTATGCACCAATTGTTATTACAAATTATTTTCTTTAAATTTTAAAATGATTTAGTCAAGTATTTAACCTAAAAACTTATTCTTTAAATCCATATTTTTCTATTTAAAAGATCCTAAATGCTTTACTTTAAATAAGGAGTCAACCAGAACTGGGTTTTCTGTATGCACCAATTGTTATTACAATTATTTTCTTTTTAAATTTTAAAATGAATGAGTCAAAGTAATCTTACCTAAGAAACTTATTCCTTAAAAGAGCCATATTTTTTTATTTAAAAATACCTTGAATGCTTTACTTTAAATAGGAGTCAGCCAGGGCTGGTTTTCATGTAGCATGGACCAATTGTTATTACAATTATTTTCTTTTAAATTTTTAAAATGAATAGTCAAGTAATCTGTACCTAAAAACTTATTCTTAAAGGACCACATTTTTTTATTTAAAAATACCTTAAATGCTTTACTTTAAATAGGGAGTCCAACCGGAACTGGGTTTTCTGTATGCACCAATTGTTATTACAATTATTTTCTTTTTAAATTTTAAAATGAATAGTCCAAGTAATCTTACCTAAAAACTTATTCCTTAAAAGCCATATTTTTCTATTTAAAATACCTTGGATGTTTTACTTTAAATAGGAGTCAGCCAGAACTGGTTTTTATGTATGGACCAATTGTTATTACAATTATTTTTAATTATAAAATGAATAGTCAAGTAATCTTACCTAAAAACTTATTCTTAAAGGCCATATTTTTATTTAAATACCTTAAATGCTTTACTTTAAATAAGAGTCAACCAGAACTGGTTTTTCTGTATGCACCAATTGTTATTACAATTATTTTCTTTTAAATTTTAAAATGAATAGTCAAGTAATATTACCTAAAAACTTATTCTTAAAGGCCCCATATTTTTTATTTAAAATACCTTTTAAATGCTTTACTTTAAATAGGAGTCAACCAGAACTGGGTTTTCTGTATGCACCAATTGTTATTACAATTATTTTCTTTAAATTTTAAAATGAATAGTCAAGTAATCTTACTCAAAACTTATTCCTTAAAAGCCATATTTTTTTAAAATACCTTGATTTTTACTTTAAACAAGAGTCAACCAGAAAATCGTTTCTGTATGAACAATTGTTATTATATATATATATATTTATATATATATATATATATATATATATATTACCGTTTCAAATGAATAATAATGCATTCTTACCTAAAAACTTAGAAGCCATATTTTTTTATTTAAAATGCCTTCAATGATCTACGTTAAATAGGAGTCAGCAGAACTGGGTTTTCTGTATCATAAGTATTATATATATATATATGTCATATATATATATATATATATATATATATATATATATATATACTATACAAAGACCATATCTTTCATTTATATATATATATATATATATATATATTAATATTTTTTAAAATTTCAAAGAGTCAATCAGAATTGATTTTTGTGTATGCACCAGTTGTTATTATAAATTATTTTTTAAATTTCCAAAATAAATAATAAAGTGTTCTTGATATCTACAGCTTTTATGTGAAAAACTCGTCATTACCTCAAAATTTTATCCTGTATGTTTAGAAAAAAAAGATACCCAACATATCGGCTATCAGCCGCAGCATGCTTCTACCATGGGGCGCCCAAAAGGAAAGAATGTCCCACTTGAGTCATTCTAGGTCTCAACACGGAAGGAGAAATTCGACCAGGAGAATTTGTTATGAGAAGCCTCTTTCAAGAATTCACTATTTTAGCAGAAAAAAATTGAAAATGTCATGACTGAGCCTCAGGAAAAACCTCTGTCGAAAACATTGCAACGAGGTAAGTCCCTCTTATACAGGCTTATTTTTAAGTTGGTATTTTTCTTTAAACATTATATAAAATGCAATAATATAATTACATTTTACAAATAAAATTAGGTCCGAAAACGCATTCTTTCCGAGGAACAGAGGTGTTAATTTTTAAGAAAAAAATGTCTTTTTTTTATCATAACTTTCCTACCACTCTAGATATTTTCACAAAATGCGGTACACTTTTTGACCATTACATTACATTTTTTGCTGTAAAAAATGTGTATTGATTTTTATCTTAAGAAAAAATAGTAAGCTACTGCTTTTTCTTCAAATCAATATTATTTTTGAAATACCTATTTACTTTGGGGTTAATTTGATCTCTTGATATTTTTCCGTACGACCAAAGAATACCAATCCATAGAACCCCACAAGTGAGATTTCAGCGTACCCTAAAATTTTTAGTACCTACCCTGACCAACAGATGGCGAAAGTAGTACGATGTCGCTTTGCTAATACGATTACCATCAGAAATTGATAGCAGTCGCTGACGAGCAGTCGGCCCGATCAGTTAGAGTAAGGATATACGCAAAATTTAATAAAAATAAAATCCCCGATAAATGGTAGTATCCATAAGATTATTAAATTTATGATTTCAGAATAGGATATATCGATGGGTTTTTGACAAAACATCGTAAGCGACATTCGTCAGTTTTACGGGAAACGTTTTTTTTTCATTGAGTTATTTTGAAAACAAAGTTGGTAATTTTTTTGTACATACATTAGTGCACGCCTTTATTTCAGATGAAGATATGTTCTATATTGGTTCGGCGGTTCATTTAATTAATGGTAGTTATTTGGGTACACGCCAAAAAATAAATTAAAAGTACCAAAAAACCAAAAAAATAAAGCAAGTAAATAGAGAACTAAAAATCGACGTTTAGGTGGCAAGTCTGCCACCGTTGTCAAGATAAATTGAATAAAAATAAAAAATTTAAAAATTAACTATTATTTAGGTTTAGAATTTTAAAATTTTAGCTTTTTTAGGAGATTCTGAAAATTTTGACATTAAATGTTAAATATGTTTGTTTTGTAATTCAAATTAAGAAGAAATCTAAAATAAAACATTCAGATCTCGGTTTTTCTTTAAAAATAACGCGATGGGAAGAAAAATCGTTTCCCGTAAAATTGGCGAATGTCGCTTACGATGTTTTGTAAAAACGCATCGATATATCCTATTCTGAAAATCATAAATTTAATAATCTTATGGATACTGGGTCCATTTATCGGAGATTTTATTTTTATTAAATTTTGCGAATATCCTCACTCTAACTGATCGGGCCGACTGCTCGTCAGCGACTGCTATCAATTTCTGATGGTAATCCCATTAGCAAAGCGACATCGTACTACTTTCGCCATCTGTTGGTCAGAGTAGGTACTAAAATTTTTAGGGTACGCTGAAATCTCACTTGTGGGGTTCTATGGATCTGATATTCTTTGATACGACGAACGGTTTTCGTTTAAAAATAAAAGCCATTTTGACTGATTGATAAAGTAAGGTTAAAAACTATATCACTAAAATTTTAATGTATTTAAAAAGATATTGATTTTAAAAAGCTATTACACAGTCAAAAACCTAGCTTAGAAATAAAACACCATATCAGTTTTTAGCTGATTTTGGCATGCATCAAAATGGCTTTTATTTATTTAAAAGAAAACCTTCATTTTCAACACCCGATGTTCCAGTCTCGCCTGGACCCAATAAGTTCATTCTGGTTAAGACTAAATAAGCACCTTATTACTTTCAATAACTCTATTAAATTTTAACAAATAACTTTTTTAAAATTTAATAGTATTTCAAAAACAAAGCAACTTCGGACATATGTTTATAGGAACTTCTTTTCATAAAATGACTTAAGGAATCACCCTTTAAAGTTTCGTACAGTAACTTAGTTAGAAAACACTCTGTATTATGTGTTGATTATTTGTATAGGTGAAGATGCGCAGTTCGACCAGCTGCTAAGCGCATTTGGTTCAGTGGCAGAGCACTGCTTACCGTCACTGTTGAAGGCTTTGTTTTCATGGTATGAAAGGCAAATGTCAGAGAGTATCAAATCCTGAGCAGAAAAAAGTGATATTAAGCAAAAGAGGTAATCAGTTTTGTACCTAAATTTAATTAATAGTCATTAACTTATCATTGAAATTTTGCTACAGATATTCCTAAGGGGATGTCCCAGAACATATGGGGAATTTCTCGAATTTATATAGACCACATGCATTGACGTAAAGGTTAATAGATCTGTGACCACATGAAAATAATATGAAAAGTTCCTATAATTTTTTAAAGCCCTCTCTACTCCTCTTACCCCCTCTTTGCGGAGAATTTGCACTTAAAGGACGCCTGCTGAAAATCGGTGTTCTTTAGTGCGCCAGACACGGACTAATCCTAACACAATCCTGCTAATTATTTTTACACTCTGTATACTAAAGAAATAAATAAAACCTTTTTCATTCTTCAAGGCACATATCTCTGTAAAGAGAGCTTTCTATACAAACCCGAGAAATTGTCCACATTTTCTGGAAAACCCTGTATAAAAAGCAAAATTTAAAAACCTACTTATTTTGTAGTATAATAAATATAGTCGCTGGAAATACCACTGAAACACCAGAAAGATCCGAAGCTGATATACAAAAAGAAGAGAGATCTCGCCGTCGAGTTTATATTTTGTTTGGTGCTGATTGAGGTTTTAAAACAGTTGTCTTTTCACCCTGGCCACGAAGATTTGGTTCAGTACATCGAAAATTTGGCCTTAAAGCATTTTAAACACCAAGAAGGGTGAGTACCAGAAAATATCTACAACATCACCTTCTAGATGTTTAGAATTGTACTGTTTTATTCTGTCCCGTAAAATAAATTGTCACCTGCACTGGTAGGCGGATCCATCGAAGCACCGAACCTATTTATTTGTATACTATTAGAATTTTTTACAAAACACAAAACAAAAAGGTATGTGCGAGTGGGAAATCGAAATATGCTAATGTTTTTGTCGTAAAATTTAGAGGGAGCCACCTACAGTTCTTTGCTTAGGTTTAAAGTGTCATAATTTTTTTGCCTCGGTATATTTTAATTTTAGAAGAGATTTTTCTTCTCCCATGTTTTTTGTACAAAAAAGGTGTACCAAATAAATATTGCTACGAGCAACCGTTTTTAAGCTTCCAGCACACAGCGAGCGGCGACGGGACAGCAGCGGAATATCGACGTGTTTTAATACATTGAATCCTTGCCTAGTGTGACGTCGCCTTCCCGCTCTCATATCACGAACGTGTTTTTATATGATATTGACGCGCTGATATCCCGCTGCTGTCCCGTTGTCGCTCGCTGCGTGTCGAAAGCTTTTAGATATTGCAGATTGAATATTTTATTCCATACAAAAGCTTTCCATTGCATTCCTTTACGCTTTATCTAGGTCACCTTGTAGAGTCCAAAAGGTCTGTACAAAATACTTCCACAAATTTTGTGCCTCAAAATACAGCGATTGAAGCCCATTTGTCTTAGTTAAAAAGTTGAACGTTTGCAAGATACTGGGTGTCAAATTTTCCATTTACACTCTGTATCTTGCAAAAGGCGTAGAAAAATTGTAGTACCAATTTGTACAGACCTTTTAGAAAAACTCGGGTGGCCTAAATAAAGCGTAAAGAAATGAAAGGAACATTTTTTATATGAAATAAAACGTTTAATCCAAAATATCTCAGAAACGGTTTGCTCGCAGCTATATGTTTTAAGTATACCTTTTACTACCAGAATCATAATATACCGAGACAAAAAAGTAATGACACTTTAAACAAAAGTAAAGAACTTCCAGAAGATCCCTCTAACAGCAAAAATGGCTAGGTTTCGATTTCCTACTTAAAAACTTCCCTATACCAAACTTTATAAAAAAAAGGTCAATAATAAATAAAATATTTAAAAATAATATATAAATAAATAACCAAAATAAAATATAAATTTTGTACCCCTGTATGTCGCAAACGATCAACTTTTCGACTAAGGTAAATTTGGTTAGATTGTTATATTTTGGCTCAAGATATGTATGATTTTGAACATTTTGTACAGACCTTTGAGAGACACCCTGTATAATCAGTTAAAGTTTTATGTTCTCTGTATTTTAACTGGCCTTAGCTACACAGCCTAGTAATCAACCTGTTTCGCGTTTTTTTAATATACAAACATATGCTGCCACCGTATAATATTTACGAAAACATCCTTTTTTTTTAGCATTCAAAATAATCCAAACAGCGCCAATATACACATGATATGCGACCTCTACGCAGAAGTTATCGGTGCTCTGGCGCAGAGCCGTTTCATGTCGGTCCGTACACGATTCATGGCCGAATTAAAAGAGCTCCGATCTCGAGAATCGAACCCTTCCAGTACCCAGAGTATAATCAGCCTGTTGATGGGCATGAAGTTCTTCAGGGTTAAGATGGTACCCATTGAAGAATTCGAAGCGTCGTTCCAGTTTATGCAAGAGTGCGCGCAGTATTTCTTGGAGGTGAAAGAAAAGGACATCAAACATGCTTTGGCTGGGTTGTTTGTGGAGATATTGGTTCCTGTAGCAGCGGTAGGTTAAAATTATAGTTCTTATAAAGTAACTATACTATCTACTGCTTTTAAAACTGACGGTCTTTGTACAGTGCGTCAAATCTAACTTGTTCACATTTTAAATGTATATAACTTTTTATTTCTTCGCTTAAACAAATGATCCAAAACCCAACTTGTTGAGTAAATTATTAAGTTTTTTTGTTGACGAGATATAACACAAATCAATTTTATAAACAGAATATGTTGAAATAAAGCTTACTTTTTTGACAACCTGTATACATAGATAGCCTACGTTTAGATCCGCAGTGGCAAGAAGCATTTTCGGCTTTTTTACGACCTCGCGCAGTAAACAAATGAACGGGTGGACGAACATGCGCACTTTATAAAAGCCGGTGAGGACAAAATACCACAAACACCGGCACTCCGTACCCTCCGACCGCGGTCTGACCGTGACGCTCATTAGCTACCACTGCCCCGAACAGAAAACCAGGGACGCCGTCGACAAATTCTTTCCGAGAATCTGTTGTTGCAGTTAGTATCTTATTTTTTTAATATCTTTATGATTTATTGGTTTCATGCAATAAAATATAAAAAAATTCAGTCTACAACTTGTTTTAAAAGGTCGTCCATAAATTACGTCAATCGTTTTTTTCCATTTTCGGTCCCGCCGTCCACTCCTGATAAGATTTGCTTTAACTTCCTCCCCATACCCCAATCTCAGCTAAGATTTATGGGACTATAAAAAGGCACCATTTCTCAAACGGAAATGATTGTGGCACTGTGATACAGTGGCACTATTTGGGTCGAGAACTTTTTTTTGCTCTTCAAAATTATTTCAACAACAAAATCAATATTTCTTTAAATAAATCGTTTTGTAAAGCTATTTATGTGATATATAAATAATATTAAAACATGTATTTTTAAAAGGCATTACCATTTTAAGAAAGATAAAAGAACCACCTTAATAACATTCCCTTATTGCACGACAAAACTTGTATCACAAGCTATTATATTACATTTTTCAATTTTCTATATCAAATTTTTTTGTTAATACTTCTAGAATCGCTCTACCGCCTTCTGTGGGTCTACATGATTCGTATAAAATGCGAGAGCAATCAAGCCACCCAGTCTCGCCTGCAAAGCATAGTCAATTCCCTCTTCCCCAAAGGCTCCAAAGGCGTCGTGCCCAGAGACACTCCTCTGAACATCTTCGTGAAGATAATACAGTTTATCGCTCAAGAACGCTTAGATTTCGCCATGAGAGAAATAGTTTTTGATCTCCCTCTCAGTGGGAAGACCTATAAAAATGATCCTTACCCCTGAAAGAATGAGCATAGGCCTCAGGGCGTTCTTGGTGGTAGCTGACAGTTTACAACAAAAAGAGGGGGATCCCCCATGCCTAGATCAGTTGGAGTTCTGCCTAGCGGCAACACGTTGAGGGTCCGCAAAACTTTCCTGAACAAAATGCTTACAGAAGATACGGCTAAGAGCATAGGTATTAACGCGTACTTTCCGCATGTTAGACGAGTGTTTGTTGATATACTAAGGGCTTTGGATACGCAGTACGGAAGGCCGTTGATGATGACGAATACTCAGAATGTAAATAAGGAACCGGATGAGATGATTACTGGCGAGAGGAAGCCTAGGATTGAGTTGTTTAGGACTTGTGTAGCTGCTGTTCCGAGGTAATAATAATTATTATTAAACTATACAGGGTGTTTCCTAACCACAATACGAAATTTTAGGGGGTGATTTCTTATGTCTTTTATAATGAACATTTGTTCAGACTTTATTTCTGTGATGCGGAGCGTTGAGGTTTTTAAGAAAAGTCGGTATTTCTTAAATATCTTAAAAACGCTTTTGAAAGGTTTTTTTATGAAATTTGATACACCTATTAAACGTAATAAGGCACTTGCAAAGCTCTACTTAGATTAAGATTATTGTGGCAAATAATTGTTTTCTTTTTTGCCATGTTGTCTATGGGTCCTTTTTAAAACAAATAAATTTGGCTCTAATTTTTTTCTCGAAAACAAAGCTAGAATATGAAAACAAAATTAAGAAACTAAAAAGTTGTATTTTTAATTGCCTAATGGGAAAAAATATAAAAATGCTGTAAAAATTCAGTCGCGTAGTTTTTTTACTTTAATAATATTGGCTTAGGTGCCCACTGAGACGCCACTGGACCCAATAATGCTAATCTAGGTAAAGCTTTACAAACGCCGTATTACATTAAATAGGTGTACCAACTTTAATCTAAATCGGTTAACGGCTTTTTAGATATTTAAAAAATGTCGCTTTTTTAAAAAAAACTTTAACGCCTTGTATCATCAAAATGAAGCAAGTCCGGACATATGTTTATAGGAACTTTTATCATAAAAATATATAAAAAAATAAGAAATCACCCCTTAAGTTTCGTACCGTAGTACCGTAGTTGGGAAGCACCCTGCATGTTCAATAAAGGGTTCTTACGTTGTTTTAATAGAGCTAACAGTTTGTATTAAATTTTATAACCACCTGGATTGTGTTTTACCTTCTACCAATCAATTTTTAGATTGATTCCTAGACGGGATGACCAGCAGCGAGTTGGTAGACCTCCTCAGCCGTCTCACAGTTCACATGGACGAAGAACTCCGCGGTCTTTCGTACTGCAGTCTTCAAAGTTTGGTGGTGGATTTCCCTGAGTGGCGACAGGATGTTCTGGGTGGGGTTTGACGCAGTTCGTAGCAAAAGATATTTTGGACACCTTTCCTCAGCTGATGGACCATGGCCTGAAGATGATTCTAACATTGTTGTGCGCGTGGAAATCTGCTCTTACTAATACCCCTATGAGTTGCGGTACTCTGAGAATCGGTAAGTTTATAAGGTTTGAAACAAGGCCTCATCCAAAGACGGCTGAACAGGTACGCGCACATACGTCGGCTTTGGACGTATGTGCTCGTACATTAAGAGTACCTACGCGATATTTAATTCTATCTATAGCAAATACCAATATAAAGAAGTGGGATTAACCACGAGGTACATATGCTACACTCTAATACTGAGACAACAATATAAGTAATGTCGTCTTTTAAAGAAGCAAGTAATTTTTTTCCATCCTAAGATTTAAAAGATATTAAATTGCTTATAGGTAAAGATTATAGTAGAGATGAAATCTACTACCCCTGATCCAAACCTCACAAAGAAGACCGACTTGGGCAAATCTGAGCCTTTATCTTCAGTCCTCCATCTTGTCGAAGCACTGGCTTTGGTGATGCTGTGCAATTACAGGTATGTTGGGCCTAATCTCCCATGTAAATGATATAAAAATACAGACTAAAGGGATTTTAAAAATGATTTACGGGTCTCTGAGAAGCGTACTCATATATTAGAACACTCTCTATGAATATCAAGATTCTTAAAAGTATATTTACATTAGAACACCCTAGGGTTTACCAGTTTCTTAGAAGCATATTATTTTATTGAAACACTCTTTATGATTTACGACTTTTTAGAAGCATATTCTTGTATTTGAATACTTTTTATGATTTATGAGTTTCTTTTAGGTGTATTCTTATTAGATACTTAGATATTAGAATACTATGATTTATGAGTTTCTTATAAGTGTATTCCTTCATTAGGATACTATGATTTAAGAGTTTCTTAAATCGTATTTATATTAGAATACTATGATTTGTAAGTTTCTTAAAAGCGTAATTTTATATTAGAACACTCTTTATCATTTACAAGATTCTTAGAAACATATTCTTATATAAGAATACTATAATTTGCGAGTTTCTTAAAAGCGTAATTTTTATATTAGAACACTCTTTATCATTTACAAGATTCTTAGAAGCATATTCTTATATTAGAATACCTTATGATTTGCAAGATTCTAGAAACATATTCTTATATAAGAATAATAATTTCGAGTTTCAAAGCATTTTTATATTAGAACACTCTTTATCATTTACAAGATTCTTAGAAACATATTCTTATATAAGAATACTATAATTTGCGAGTTTCTTAAAAGCGTAATTTTTATATTAGAACACTCTTTATCATTTACAAGATTCTTAGAAACATATTCTTATATAAGAATACTATAATTTGCGAGTTTCTTAAAAGCGTAATTTTTATATTAGAACACTCTTTATCATTTACAAGATTCTTAGAAGCATATTCTTATATTAGAATACTATGATTTGCGAGTTTCTTAAAAGCGTAATTTTTATATTAGAACACTCTTTATCATTTACAAGATTCTTAGAAGCATATTCTTATATAAGAATACTATAATTTACGAGTTTCTTAAAAGCGTAATTTTTATATTAGAACACTCTTTATCATTTACAAGATTCTTAGAAGCATATTCTTATATTAGAATACTATGATTTGCGAGTTTCTTAAAAGCGTAATTTTTATATTAGAACACTCTTTATCATTTACAAGATTCTTAGAAGCATATTCTTATATAAGAATACTATAATTTGCGAGTTTCTTAAAAGCGTAATTTTTATATTAGAACACTCTTTATCATTTACAAGATTCTTAGAAACATATTCTTATATAAGAATACTATAATTTGCGAGTTTCTTAAAAGCGTAATTTTTATATTAGAACACTCTTTATCATTTACAAGATTCTTAGAAGCATATTCTTATATTAGAACACTCTTTATCATTTACAAGATTCTTAGAAACATATTCTTATATAAGAATACTATAGTTTACGAGTTTCTTAAAAGCGTAATTTTTATATTAGAACACTCTTTATCATTTACAAGATTCTTAGAAGCATATTCTTATATTAGAATACTATGATTTGCGAGTTTCTTAAAAGCATAATTTTTATATTAGAACACTCTCTATCATTTACAAGATTCTTAGAAGCATATTCTTATATTAGAATACTATGATTTGCGAGTTTCTTAAAAGCGTAATTTTTATATTAGAACACTCTTTATCATTTACAAGATTCTTAGAAGCATATTCTTGTATTAGAATACTATGATTTGCGAGTTTCTTAAAAGCGTAATTTTTATATTAGAACACGGTTTTATGATTTACAAGTTTTTTTAAAGGCGTATTTTTATATTAGAATACTTTCTATGATTTACAAGTTTTTTTAGAGGCGCGTTTTTATGTAAGAACACTCTCTATGATTTAGAAGTTTCTTAGAAGCGTATTCTTGTATTAGAACATTCTTTATGTTTATTTCAGGCTTGCATCCAGACGACTTTCGGTTCTCATTCTTAAAGAAGTAAAAAGCTTATTAAAAATTGTAAACTGTTCCGAAAATGTTCCCGTTATAGATGTTCTAGATCAAAATTGCGAGGCAATCTTGGAGAGGTGCTTACCGTTCGTACCTCCAGCGGAAAAAGCCGCTATTCAGGCCGTTACTAATGTAGATTTTCAGTGGTAAGTAGTAGCAGTATTGCACTCGTTTGCAGTGCTACTGAAGAAGCCCAAACTTCTCACCTCTTTTTTTTCTACTTTTTTAAATAATTCTCTACAATTTTTAACGCCAGGTTGGCCGATAGAAATTCATCCACATGGACAGTTGGACTTATAGAAGAAGGTTCTAATAAGAACCAAGGAGTGTACAGCTTTAACGTTGTGGATCCATGGAGTGTGTGTCTGTTCGGGTTCCTCGAGAAAGACAAGATTCTGAGCTCATGTCCTATGATGACTATGCACTCCTGGCCTATAGTTTTCACTAGATTAAATGCTCTTTATTCTGTTGTAGATCCTACGTAAGTATTTTAAGATTACTGTTTTGTTGCGCTTTTTCCATTTTTCGTTATTTTAGTGTATTTACTTTTTAACAAAATCTAAGCAAAAAACTGTATAAAACTCAATTTTTAAATCGAACCAAAAAAAAAAATTATTTATACAGGGGTCCCAACTTTATTTACACACGGTATTACTTCGCCCCTATCAAAAATACAAAAATATACTTAACATATAAAAGTTTGTTTGGACAAACCAATTGTATTGACAGTAATGGTGTCTTAAAAACATAGCTTTCATAGCTATTAAGTTCTTTTTTATTAAAAACACCCTGTATATTTTAACAAATTTTTGACTTCTTAGTGAAGTCTACAACGAAAAATGTCTAATACACTAAATAGTTCACTTACCTACTGGTAGTTCTTACAGTGAAACCAAAATGTTATTTTCTTTCTTCACTTTTTACCACTAATGAGTATATCGACAGGCTTTTGATATATCTAAAACTAGCAAGTTTTAAGTTCTAAAATTTGTCAAAATATACAGGGTGTTTCATTTAAAAACCTTACTTGACAATAAAGAACAGCTTCCTTTTGTATCTTGTAATGGGGCAAAGATTTTTATGTATAAATGTAGTTTCGACACCCTGTGTATTAAGAAAGGGTATAAAGGAAAAATGCCGATTATTTTTAAACTAATTTTATATTATTATATCGTTTATGGGTTTTTTTAGTTGATTTAACAATTCTTGGTGTAATTTTAAAAAGAAAAGTATTTAAATTGACTGCAACCCCACTTGTTTTAATTTGGCGAAAAAGAAAATATATTTCAAAAAACATTAACCAACAATTAAAAAGGCAAACCAACTTAATATTAATCTTAACTTATAAACCGTAAGTTTTAATTTTTTTTCAGGCCATTAAATGACAATAGGGCTTCTCTGTTGAGAAGTGCTACGGCGGTTAAGAAGCCGCCAACAGAGAGAGATGCCTATATGCATCTATGGAAAAATTATATTACTTTTGCCTTTAAAGTAGTTCCATTAATTTCTAATCCAATAGTGAGGTGTGCAAGTCCCGATTTAAGCTTAAGGTAAGAAGTATACAAATTTGCTTCTAATTTCTTTAAGTTTCACACTCTTAAGATAATAATCTTATTCTAAAACACCCGGTATACAGATACAGATTTAGATATTTTAAGCGATAAGATTGATAAAATTAGGATTTTCATGATGTAATATATAAATTTGTTCCAATTACTGAAAAAACTTGGTTCAACAATGAAGAACAGCAATTTAATTTTTTAAAGATATATGTGCACATTTTTTTTTACTTTGTTGGGAGCTTTGACACAAAAATAAAAAGTACAAATAAAAAATCTTTATTTAAAGTTGCGGAATTCTTAATATTATTAAGGTTTTAAAATTTTATCTTTTTTAGGATATTTTGAAATTCCTAATATTAATATTAAGGGCTCAAATCTTTACGATGTTCTTTTTGTTACCCTAAATAATATTTTGATATATTAAAAAAAAAAAAGATTTATTTGGCCCAATCCGATGTAACGTAGAAGACAAAAAAGGGACGAATTTTTACAATTGTGAGGCAATGTTGAATAATGTTTTTTGATTACATTGTAGCTCTTCTCCCGATAGCTTAAGCCAGGAAAAAAGCGAGAACAAGCTGTCTGCAAACATATCGCCGAGTGCCTTGTACAAACTGGTGGTGCCACATTTACGGTGTGGAAGTTACTGACATTAGGGACGCCGCTGTCTATGCTGCGGGCAGTATAAACGGGAAACGCCCTTAGGTAAGTTTAAAAAGAATAATAGTAGTTATAGTTAGCCGGTTAGTATGTCACCACCCCACCTGTTTTTAATTGGTTGCCTCCCACCACCTCCTGCCACGGTAGATCCGCCCCTCAAGCTTTCTGATTAGTCGATCCCTCCCATCTGTTTTTGATTGGCTATCCCAACTCCTCATTTCTTATTGACACATCTCTAAAGCTTTCTGACTGGAACAAATTAAATAGAATATTTTGTTGAAACTTTTCTGTATATTAATTATACATTCTGTAAATTTTGCTCTTTTGTTGTTTCTTTTCATAAAAATAAGCAACGAGTGCGGTGGTTTTATAAAATATATAATCTTATTTTTTTACAGGGATTTATTAGAAGAACTCACTGTCTATGTTAGAGAAGCCATAGACAAAAAGCAAGAAAAACGTAAGGAGGAGACGAAGGAGAGAGCTTTAAGACTGCAGATTATGAGACTGTTAGAATATATAGCAGAGAACGAAACTTTTGGTTTAAGGTACATATACACTTAAGACTCTTATTACAGTAGCATAGGAGGTAGCAACGTTTTAAAAAACAATTTTAGGAGTCAGCTGATTTTTGATATGTTTGTTCTCCACTTTCTCTTCTGGGTAGGCTCTGGTTTGTCTGGCTGGCGATAGTGGGTTGCGTTTATTAATTCGCGTCCTACCTGTGCCAGGGCGAATAATCAAGTTTTTTGAAACCATTTTAAGGAACCTAATTTCAATTTCTTGTCTTTAGATAGGTTTACCAAACAAATTTTTTTTTATTGCCAGACACTTGTGCCATTGCTAATTATACAGTCGTCCCCTCTGACTGAACTGTTCGGTATATTTTAATGAAACTTGAGCGATAATATATGACCAAGTCTGCATTTACATATCAGTGACAGCTTTAAATGTCAAGCTCACAGCTGGCGCCAACGCAAACGCTACCGCCAGCCAGAGAGCCGAGAATCCACCCGAAAGAAGACGGAAAACAACATATTAAAAATCAGCCAACCTAAAAAATTCTTGTTTTTCGACGTTGCTACTTCCCGACTAGTTGTCGATTAAATTTGTTTTTTTTTATTATTTCCTAAATAAAGTTTTAACGATTTATTTTATCATTTATTGTAAAACTAAATTTAAATAATTGATAAATAAAAGCTTTATTGGGTTGGATCTTTTAAACAGTATTGTTCCACAACTAATCACGTGTTTTCTTATATTTTTAGTTCTTGTGCTATAGATAAAGATTCTCAAGGATTACACCCGATTTTGGTGGAGTTTATTGAAGAGGTAGGTATTATTTGGAGAATAGACCTGACAAAAATTCCAGTAGCGTTAGAGATTTGACGTATCATTTCTGTTACTTCTTAGGGGAAAATGATAAAAAATTTTAGCTGTAAAGTATAAAAACATTTTGTGTTAGATGCTTCTCAATTTAAGATAGAAAATAACTGCCTTTCTAACAGGGTTTGATAAGTTGAGAAAAAAGATAATTAAATGGTAGTTTATGTAACAAGTGCATAAAGTGATGCATGTGTTGCATAGTACATTTTTCTACGGACCTTAGAATAGGGTCGGGATAACCCATGCACTGAAGCCGCTCGGCTTATTGTTGCACCCTGTCTTTACGTCTGGGTGATGTCAGCCAGACGGGACCTACAGCTTAACGTGGGTTCGAACCACGGTCCTATGCGCGACAACTTAAGACCTCGTCCCCACCCAGGGGGACTAACGAACCTACCAACTAAGTGGGGTCCGCATGTCTACGGTTGCGCAGGACACGGCAAAGTGTGTTCCGGCGCCTTAGTCCTTGCTGGCTATTAGCGTCGATACATTTCGCACTTTGTCCGTCTTGTTGAGCTAACTACTAAATTTCTGACCTTGGCCGCCGGCAGGATTCGAACCCACCTCACGTCGGTTGTGCGCTCAACGACCTGGCGCCTTACACGCTCGGCCAAACACCCGACTTTTTCTACAGAGGTATAAAAGTATTATTTGTTTAATTTCTGATCATCCGAATTCATTGCTTTTATGATTTTTAATAATTTCTTTTAAATTTATCCGCATACTCATAAATTTTAACTTTAATGACACCTAAACCAAAGGAAGCAATGGCGAAATTTATGGTAACTAGATCTTTGGATTTAGTCTATGTTGCCTTTACTGTTACACTGTATAAATACATATTAAAATAAATTCTTGTAGACATTTCTTAAAATAAAACAGTAATTCAAGATGTGAGAAAAAAAGCATGTGGAGTGTTAAATAAGTTCCTTTTTTGGAACACCTTATGTTAGCTTTACTAAATTGGGGTACTTTATACATTTAAAAACAGCTTTTTTAACGAAAAGAAAAATGTTTCTTTACGTTTTGCAACAAAATTTATATTAAAAATAAAATTTATATTAAAATGTGATTTTACTGTTAGTTTTAAGATGGATGTTTTTAGATTTTTAAAGAATGAGTGTATGTCAAAAATCTTCTGTTAAGACTTCCCGTTTGATATTGAAAATCGCACCTTGTGTATTTTTGAAGGAATAGCACAAGAGAGAAAAATTTTCAGGCAAAATATTTCGATTGTATGCCATTTAGTAAATGACATTACAATATTACGTGCTAGTCAGACAAGTGGTTTTAAAAACGTCATGATCAAAATTCCCAAAAACCAGCAAACTTGAATAAATCCAAAGAAATATTTCTCCAAGAATTTTTTTTCCGGAGTGATATTTGACCAGATTATTTCCTCATTAGAAAATAGACCAATCAGAAACCACCATTTTTTGGATACATTTTATATTGGCTTGGCAATTAGTTTCATTGAAACAATAATTTTTAAAAAACCCGAAACTGTTTCGCGGTCTCGAATTCTTGATTTTTAAATAAAAATCCTCGACCACTACCACCGCTGCGCGGTTTTGCATTTTTATTAAGTTATTGTACACTCAACTCTTTTCAAAGGGAATCTTGCTCAAAATATTGTTGGGTAGTTTAATCGATTTCATGTATAGGCATTGTGATATAATATATCACTATTTTACCAGTAAATACAAGCCAGTCTCCATGACATTTTGCCAATGTAAAACACCCTGGTGAAATTCTTATATTTACTATTTCTTTTTTAGTGGATGTTAGAAGAAGTTTACTCACAAGAGACCTTAGAAAAAGCCTATTTGTGCTCTTCACCATGGGTGGCAAATACATACTGCCCAATACGAAAATATCTCAACCCGAAGGGGACAGTGACAAATAAGAAACATGCAGAATTACAGTTTGCCTTCGCTTCACAAGCGATGAGTTCCCTACTATGTTGCGGACCGTGCTTTGATAGTTTGACTGAGAGAAAGTCCCTATTATTTGTGGTTGGACCGGATTGTTAAATAGTCCGGATGAAAAGGTACGTCCCACCCTGTATAAGATTGTTATATTTTCTATACAGGCTGTTACAAATTCGAGGAACACTTCAAGTACGCTGTTGACAAAATGTGTAAATTTATCTATCTCGAGTCTTTCGACTGAGGTCGACTAAATCATACCTTTTAAATGCAAATTTCTTATTTCCTGTTACGAATTCGGAAAAGATAATTAAAGTCAATTTTGTAGATCATTTCGCGCTCTATCAATTTTATTAGAAATTTTTTTTCTCTAACTATTATAACGTATGTCCTAAAAGTTTTGTCACCCGCCTCAGTTGACGACAACTATCTTGGTATACGAAGAAGCTGCGCTTGAGAGTATTTGGGGTACTTACGTCTCTTTCGATATTTAAGACCCTTCCTCCTCAATTCCAACGATATCGTACTCTTAGAAGATCTGTATTGCCTCAGCCAGTCTCCTCGTTGACATTCCAATCTGGTTTTGCTCTTGTCACCAATCTCTCTGACCTCTGTGCGGTAAATGCACGTGGTCTTCCACTTTTGGGAGATTCAGACATGGTATTCCCTGCTCGCACTCCGCTATTGTTCTATAAATGGTTCTGCGTGAAATGTTTTCATTCTGGAATATTCGACAGATTTCAGCTTTGGGTATCCGCCCAACTAACTTGTAGATACTTTTTATTATTTCTAATTTATATGACATCTTAAAGCGAAAACTTCAAAATAAATAAATCTCAACTGACAGTAAATAAAGTAAATAAACTTTTGTTTTCAAAGGCAATTTGATATTATTTTGTTTTTGTTAAAATTAAAGACAATGAGTTTTGTGCCAAAACTTTTAGGACATACGTTACTTCTTGGGAAAATGCGAAAAATGGAGGTTTCTGGGGTAGTTTTATATTTTTTGACGACCCCTCGCAGCGATTTTTATTATTTTGATGTATACAAACTTGATGTGCACATCAAAACAAGTATTTGATAAAGTTAAGGGTTTCCATTTTCATGTGTATTTAAAATGTCCCTTTATCGGACTCAATACTGGATGTTACTATAATACAGAAGATATTATATACAGGATGTCTTATATAATCCTGGCCAAATTGGTAAAAATCAGTAAGTACAAAAATTCCGTTATGTACAGGGTTTTTAAAGTTTTACTTTTAAAGTAAAAAAGGGAATTTTAGTGATTTATTAGGTTTTATGTACAGGGTGTTTAATGTATTTCTGGCCAAAATTTGTAGGGTAGTAAAAACCAGTAATAACAAAAAAGCCGTTATGTACAGGGGTTTTTAAAGTTTTACTTTTATAGCAAAAAAATGGGAACTTTAGTGCGTTGGAAAGTTTAACGTACAGGGTGTTTACAACAAATATATGGCCACAGTTAAGAAGCATAGTGCGGTATATTTGGGTTTTGCCATATATGGTTAGTTACAAATTCGAGGAACACCATTAGGATCTCGGAAACGGTAAGAGATACAGGGTTGGTTAAATTGGGGCAAAGTTGTGCATTTTTATGCCTAACAATATTCCGTTTTAAAAATTTAAAAATATGCAGCCGTTCCGGAATTATCCGGCAAAAACTGAAACTTTGCGAAACAGTTTTTATTGTTTTCTCGGTTTATTTAAAGAGATATTTTAAAACTAACGGCACATTAACATTGCCACTTTTCCTGTTCTATAAAATGACGTCATTAAATTTAAAATCCGACGTTTCGTCTTTGAGCCACCATCATCAGACTTTGTGTTTTGAATGAGGGTATATTTGGTTTTGAACTTAATACACTCGTATTTTAATTCTAAATACAGCGATATATCACACTTTACATTTGTGCGACGCTTCGAACCAAAAAACCACCATCCACTATTTTTTCCATTAAAAAATACGTTTTTATTTCAAACGATTTTGGAATTTTTTATTTAAAGGTATGTATGTATCCATTTATTTCTGTTACTAACTCTTTTGTTTATTGCTTTTAATAATTTATTTATTCATAATTTAACCAAAAAGCTATAAGAATTAAGGTAATTTACATACATTTACTTCTACGTAATAAAATAAAGCATTTAATTTAATTAAACGCCTCTATCAACTTTATCGTTGCCTGTCACGCAAAAAACGGAGACGTTAACCCGTGCCGCTCGTCGCTCAAAGTTTGAAAAATCCAATTTTTTGCCAAAAAGCTGACATATGAAGCCATAACTCCAGAACAGTAAATTATAAAACACGCTTAATATCGCAAAAGAAAGCTGATGTTATTCTTCAAAATTTATATTCTATACATAATTGTTGTTAATTTAAGTCGTAACCGAGTTACAACAGCCTTTAGCCCCAAAAACGTGACCTGAATCACGTAGGAGCATACTTCTGCATATTTTGTTATTATGATAAATTTGCTTTTTTGCTATATTTTTAGTTTAAGGTAGAAATATAATAAAATAAATAAGTAATACTGATAAATAACATTTGTTGTTAAGTGATAAATTTTGCTTTTTTTTGCCATATTTTTTAGTTTAAGGTGGTAAAATATAATAAAATAACAAGTAATACTGATAAATGACATTTTTTATTTTAAAATATAAAAATCAGGTATATATACATATACTTATAAAACAGACATATAGAAAAGATACAGACGTAGTACCTACATAAGTTGATAATTTTACATAGTTATCTAATCTATTATAGAGCTTTTGTTAAAGTAGTTTTTGAAACATCAGGATATAGTGCTCGGCATTTGCTTACAACTTGCAGGACATATTGCTTTTGGTCTTCATCTTTTGTCAGAAGGTTGTTAAAGTCGGTTGCCACTTAACACCACGCTCAGCCATATCATTAACTACTTTTAATGTTTTGACAATTTTCAGTCCTTCTTCTGAAGTCATTATTTTGAGGCCAGGTGTTTGGATGTTGTCTTAGGAAATCTGTTTTTTATATTAAATCGGTTAAAGAATAAACGTTTCTTTGGTAAGTAAACTTACCAATCCTCCATCAACTACCTCTTTTAATTTTTCTTTCCAACTTTTGGATTTCCCCATAACCTTCTACTTCTTCGAATTTGTCTTTCACTATCCGTATCTAAGAAGTAACAAAAACACAAAAAAAAAAAAAATACTATAAAAACTTTATTTACCTACTTCTAATTAACACAATAGGTATTATTTAAAAAATATCTACTATCTATTATTTATCTATTTTTTAGAATAATAACAATAAAAACTCACCAATATCAAAAGTTTCTTCTTGATTTGTCGGTTCATTTGCAAGTTCCTTTGAGCCTTGATTTCTTCAGCTCGAGACAACCTGAGATCCACTCCAGTCATGGAACCTGGGCGGCCCTCTGCCTCTGTTTCACGAGAAACGCTCATCTTCTTCCGATTTCATCAGAGTCAAAGCATCTTGTTGGGCAATATCAAAGCAGATCATCCAACTTTTCAACAAACTGTTTAAATTTGCTCTTGACCGTTTCGATGTTTTCTTCCGGTCTTTTTTGAAGAGTTCTCCACTCGGCGAAGTTTTCCAGCTTAGTAATTGCATCTTGTTCATGTTTAATGGGATTCGAGCTTTCTCCCAAAAAAATTAACACTTCGTATGGCATGTTTATTAGATTCTTCTGCAGTTAATTTCACAGTACGTAAATTATAAAATAAAACACACAAAACTTGACGATTTGAGGGTAGTTTACAACCAGTGATCTGGTGAATCGATAGCCCACAAGAAATATTTTGTCCTTGGTCCGACTTTTTGTACACCTGATGCGGATGCCATTTCAGAATTTGATGTACTGTAAAAATATAGTTATAAAAACAATAATACACACTTGAAAATTAAAAACTTAAAATATCTTTACTAGATAATTGTTGGATTTAACCAGCTCAAAGGCAACTTAGAAACTAAACTGAATAAATAAAAGATGATTGAACCCTCAAATAAAATCACTAATCACTTCGCCCTGTATCTCAGAAATGAAGCAACTCCGACATATGTTTATAGGAACCTTCTTTCATAAAACGACATAAGAAATTGGTACCGTGCAGTTAGAAAGGTAACCCTTATCTAAATTTGGAAACATGTCATTTTTAAACCACCCTGTACATCCAACCTTCAAATATTTTAGTGGAAATGTATTTTCTCATCAAGCAGGACATTTTAAAAAGGACACCTTTTTCGTAAAATTAATATTAAAAAAATTTTCCATTTGTTAAGAACTTCCGGAGGCACGCTGTATAGAATATTTTTTCTATATATTTTACTTATTACTTACTAAGTCTCATCTCGTTAAACCTATGGGATGCCATGTTGGACTTTTAATTCTTGAGGGCATGACTTAAAACTGATTTAGTGCATATGAATGAGTTTTTTTAACATAGTTTTATATCTTTAATCCCGCCTTATATACAGCTCACTTCCACGGCAGTAAATAGGGAATTTAAAGGGTAAGTGGGCAGCGCGAATTTGTTGACACGTCGCTGGCGCTTCCTTCAGAGCCAGAAGTTTAAAAGAAGTCAAAAAACAGATAGGAACAGCGGCAGTGAGCAGGGAAGTGGGCAGCAAAGGGGACAGTAGTAACGGTTGCATATAAAGGCGGTATAAAATTCACTTTAATTTTCATAATTTTAGGTTTATAACTTGGCACAAGAAACCGTTATTCTTCTTTGGAATCCAACCCTGATGTGCCACAATTGTTGGACTGGATCGTGGATAAATGTTATACGGGAACCTCGAAAATTGCAGACTGTTGTTTCCTTGCATTGGCAACGATATTTAGTGCAAGGTACGTTGTATAAAGAAAATTTTATTCTCCTCTAACCCGGCCGAAATCTTTAACCATTTCAATGCACTCTTAGATGTTACAAATTCTTATAAATAAATATACTTTTTTAGAGAATATCCATGCGATCACTATACAGCAATAATCAACGTAACCCTGATGAATACGGGATGTCCTAGACAAAACGTCCGAGATACTGCACTCCAGCTGTTACAACTGTTGGATAAGAGGTTCTTCAGTAGCGTCGGGCCGCCTCCAGAAAATGATCAGGGTAAAAAGTGCCGTTATTATAATAATTACATATAAGGGTAGAGAAACCAACTTTTTTATTAGTGATACTAGCTGACCCGGCAAACGTTGTTTTGCCATATAAATAATTTTTAAGTAATTTCTAGCCTAAAAATTAAAAAAAATGTTAAGGGTGGACAACCCTTATCACTAAAGGGTATGAAAATAGATGTTGGCCGATTCTCAGACCTATTCAATATGCTCACAAAATTTCATGAGAATCGGTCAAGCCGTTTCGAGGAGTACGGGAACGAACATTTGTGACACGAGAATTTTATATATAAGATGTACAGTAAAAAAAACAATCTATAAACACATAAATATATTTTGTACTTTTTTTTAAGTGTTTATTTTTGTTTAGCTGAAGGAGATAAGGAAGCAAGAAGTAGAGATACACTGGACGCCATATTGGCTATGTCGTATTGTCGGTCCCAAATCCATCTATCGGGCCAATTGGCCAATTTACACCCTGAACTGACAATGCCCATGTTTTCTGGTAAGTTTATTTTGTACCAAAAAATCCTTTATCAATGGCTGCAAGAAAAATCAACTGTAACTAAATCGGGTGAACTTGACGGACGGCATCCCTAAGCATGTTCTTTTTTAATTTTCAGAAATTACATATAGATTTCAAACTGCAAGACCTGAAGTTAGACAACTCCTGCTTCAGTATTTGTTACCGTGGCTACACAATATGGAGTTGGTAGATCCGAATATACCGCCCACCAATGCGCATATGTACCAATTTTACGCGAATGAGATGGGTTCGGACCGGAAGGAGGGTTGGGGATCTGCTGAGGCCACGGAGATGGTTCTGAATAACATCTTTTATATTACTGCTAAGGTAAAGTGGTTTAGAATATAGTGTTATGAAACGTACCTTTTATTGGGAACTAGCGGACCGGTGCGAAGATTAGTAGCTACAAACAAACTCACAAAGTTACAAACGTTACCTCTTTATATATTAGTATAGCTTATTATGAAATAGACCAATCAGACACCACAACATTTTATGATAAATAAAATTCTTTGTTGTTGGCTTTAATCTAAGTTTTTAGGAAATAATGTAGCCGTATACCTTTCAACCTACATATTCAAATCGATTAAAGCATCCAAATATATTTTGCATGATTGTGCTTGGAAAATTATTTCATAAACAAAAACTTAAAAATTGTTCATTTAACTATTTTTGAAGCAAAATCAAGCTCAAAATATGTTGCATTATTTAATTGATTAAATGTTTGGCTTCTTTTAGTGTAATCTAATATATGAATATTTTGCTTTTAGTTTGGTGATAGTCATCCGAAAGAAGTGGAAGAGGTATGGGGTACTCTCTGTACCTCCTGGCCCAATAACATGAAGATTATAATAAGGTACCTTATTATCATATCGGGGATGGCCCCTTGCGAACTCCTACCTTATGTAAGTTTCTAAAAAATGTCTTTCGGGTTACAAACAGCACGATTATACAGGATGTCTCTAAAAATTCTTCAGCAATTTCCTAAGACTAAAATATGACGATCTAACCTAACTTACCTTAGCATTTTTTCCGCACTCTTTCAGAGACATCCTGTAAAATACTTTCCTTACACTTTTATTGGGGAAATAAAACACCATGCTCTTTAATATATTTTTAGGCGAAAAGGGTGGTCCTATATCTAGCCAGAGTTCAACCGGTACGACTTCTGGACGAAATGATGCTGGAATTACAAACCGTCGAAACGTTGAATTGCCTCATAGAGCGAACGGAAACCCCGCCATTTTATAGATTAACAGTCATGCGCAAGGCGTCCAGTCATTCCGATGGAACCAATGGTGTTGCTGGACAGAGTGACAGCAGCAGTAGGAATGATCTAAGTAAGTATGGCGATGTAAACGCCTATAAAAAATGTTTTATGAGTGGGGGAGCACTTTAGTTTTCAGGAGGCTTCTTGTTGTTTTTTTTTTAATTTAAGTAATTATTAAAATTTAGACTTTTTAAAGTTGTTTATTATTTTAAAGTGAAATAAGAGGTAGGTGAATTTTAGAAGATTTAGAGGTTTTCTTTAAAAGATCTCTTTACGTAGTAGGTAGGTTGTACATGATTTTTGCCGCGCAAATTTAATATTAATTAATAAAAGTTCAGTAAAAAAAAAGGATGCCCTAAAATATAGTATAGGAGGTAGCAACGTTTTCGAAAAATAATTTTAGGTCAGCTGATTTTTGATATGTTGTTCTCCTTCCTCTTCTGAATAGACCCTGGGCTGTCTGGCTGGCGGTAGTGGTTGCGTTTATGGGTTCGCATCCTACCTGTACAGGTTTACAAACATATCGTTTTGCTGGCAGACACTTTTATCATTGTTAATTATACAGTGGTCCCCCTTCAAATTTCTGAACCGTTTGGTATATTTTAATGAAACTTGGAACGATAATATATAACATATCAGTGACAGCTCTAAATGTCAAGGTGAATGCTTTAAAAGTCAAGGTCACAGCTAGACGCCAACGCAACCGTTATCGCCAGCCAGACAGCCGAGGATCTACCCGAAAGAGGAGGGAAAACAACAAATTAAAAAATCAGCCAACCGAAAATTCTGGTTGTTTCGACGTTGCTACCTCCCAGACTAATACGTTTTAAATGTCTTTTTAATAGGTATTGAGAAAGGTACTATCCATACGAAGCGACACAGCGGCGAAGATCCATCTAAGTTTATTGCCAAGTCGGAGCCGGCAGCAAACATGTTCCCAGACTTCAATATGTCTCGGTCGGAAAAGGTTAGGAATCAGGACGATTTGAGCAATTCTTTGGAAGAAGTAAGTTAAATAAAGAATGTCCCAAAAGTTATTTTAGAATTAAGTTTCTAAAAAACTATTTTTTGTTAAATAGAACAGTTTTATTTATAAAACACAAAAAGGAGAGAAGTTTGGATAGATAGATATGTTTAGAAATAAAAGCCTAATTACCTATTAATTTAGTTCATGTATGGGTCATTCAACTTTTTTGAGCATGTTTTAAAAATTTCATCTTTTCTTTTGTAGTATTTATTTATTTTAAATAATAGGTTATTACTTCCTTAATTGTAATATGCAATGAGCAGAGCACTTTAAAAAGTCAACGATAAAAACCAAAAAAATCACATTATGTGTGTCTCATGTACATATAATTCAAACCCACAACACCAGAATCAAAAGGCAGGCTCACTAGCAACAAAGCTAACTAACTTGTCAATCATTAAGCCATATTACCATATTCCAAGGACAATAATTTAGTTATCCAATTAACTGATTTTTTTAAGAATGGACATTTTTTAAAGTATTTAAACTTTAAACTGCCCCATAGAACATAGTTTATTTTTGTTTTTTTATGCTTACAGTAAAATTTAAAACAAATACGATAAATACGTTTGCAAACACCATAATTTATTAAAAAATATTAATAACTTACCTCAGTTATTTAAGTGACTCTGGTTTTCCAAGAAACTGGTTGTCCGACGGACACTTAAACCTTGAGCTGTATGATAGAACATATTTTAGTTTTGGAATTTGTTTATGCTCAGAGTAAAGTTTAGATCAAAAACGATCTTAAACACCATAATTTAATAAAACCTATTATTTATTTACATATTATGTTTGCTGGTTATCCGATGGAGACACATTAAAGTCAACCACTCTTTTTGCGAAACTTGTTCGACTGAGACCGCAGAATACCAACTTACTGACAGAGTACACAATACGCCATTTATATTTTGATTTAAAAATAACGTGGTTGTTCGACGGATATACGGGGCGACGGACGTTTTCTGGGAAAAAATATATATGCAAAAAAATGTTCAACTGAACAATAAGGAAAAGCAATTCCTAATAAGTGGTTTACCTATATATTAATTTTTAAAACTCCAGTTATAACTTATAAAGAAAAAGCAATAAAATGCAGAAATAATAACAATAATTGAGGCATTCCCATAAAAAGAGCCTATTGGTCGATAGGCCTTTTTTCCGGAGATCATTTAAAATGAACCGCCATGTTTTACACTATAAATCCTGAAATTTTTGTAGTGATTTGGCAACGCTGTGCGTTGTTGTTGACGTTTCTCTGACATCCCTTCAATATAAAATGATATGCTTACAAAATTTCAGTTGGCTTTATCTTGAAACCAACATTTTGGCTATGGACCTTTATTCAGGAGAATGCCTCAATTATTAGTTTATTTATTTATTTATTTATTGGTTGACAACAGGGATACAAACAGGTAGGAACCCAAATACGTATCCACAAAATTACATATACTTAAACATATAAAGATAAAGAACAGATATGAGACATAACTAAAACTAAAACTAGAATAGTATTTATATTTATAACATAATTGCAAAGATTACTATTTTACAATGAGTATAATATTGCGTTTAATCTATTTAATTTAAGTATATTTTTTAAAATTCTCTTTATAGTTTCTAGTGATATTAAAAAATATCTACATTGTCTACATTGTTACATTTATTGGCACTTTTGGATATTCGACATA
Organism: Listronotus bonariensis; assembly: GCA_014170235.1. Lineage (NCBI taxonomy): Eukaryota > Metazoa > Arthropoda > Insecta > Coleoptera > Curculionidae > Listronotus > Listronotus bonariensis. The sequence continues at coordinate 90,090 of JACEGR010001045.1, forward strand.
AAGGCGAATTCTGAGAGCAATTTGTTCTTCTAAAAGGAATATGAAATAGATCATTTGATCGAAGGTTAACCTGAGGGGTATTAAAAGTTATTAGGGAAAGAATATCAGGACTTGATAATAAATTATTAATTATTTTATATAAAAATAACACATCTGAAATAGTTCTTCTGGCAGAAAGTGAAAGGTAGGAAAGCACTATTGAGCCAGAGTAGAATAACTTCGATGAAACGCTTTAAAAGAAATAAATTTTAGGAACCTATTTTGAATATGTTCAAGCCGATCTATGTATACAGCATACCTTGGATTTCAAATGATACTACCAAAGTTTAATTTGCTTATAACAAAAGAGTTGTACAAACAAATAATTAATTTTACGTTTGAGAATAGAGCACATTTTCGCATAACATAGCCCAACATTCTGGACGCAGTGGTAGCAAACATTTCTATATGCAAATCAAACATTAATTTTGAGTCAATGAGGATGCCCAGGTCCCGCACATGCTCCACCTTTGGAAGTACAGCATTACCAATTTTATAGTTCTAAGGAATTTCCACTTTGTTTCGTGAAAAGTAATTGATAGACATTTATTTAAATTTAAAAACAAACTATTTTGGTTAGTTAAGGATTTGTTTGTTTGTGGAATTGAAATTAATAAAAAAGTGACCAATAAAACACTTAAATTTATACATTTTTTTTAACCAGAGACAGAGTGATTTGGCGCTTGAGCAAATAAAAGTTGATTGACTCGCACAGTCTATAATATGTCTAATATTTTTCCATCAGAAGAGGTTAACTTATCTTTTTGTTATAGGCTTCCAATGGTGATGAAATTGTACTAAGAGAAAAAGTCGACATCCCACAGCCTCACCCTCTGCCTATGCCCGAGTTCGGAGGATATTTTGCTCCCCTCACCGAATATTTACCTGATACGTCTCAACCCATTTCTGGATTCCATAGGTACCGTAAATTATTATCAGTTAATATTATAAGTAGTTATTTTTATTAATATTGTACAGGGGCTCTAAAAATCCATGTAAAAAATATTTAAAATCTCTTTATTATCCTTTCAGATGCAACGTAGGCGTTATGCTTCCTGTGACATTGTCGTTGACGGTATCGAATTAGACTGGGCCATCCACGTCCCCTTAATGCTCCACATTCTATTCTTAGGCTTAGATCACACAAGGACAATTGTATATCAGCACTGTAAGCAGCTATTGCTGAACCTGCTAATAGTGTTGGCGCAGCACAACGACCACTTGACCGTCGCTCATATATTGCTGAACAGTCAGTCGATTCAGTTAGAGCTGGGGCTATCGACTCCGTCTTTGGCGATTGTAAGCCACGTTTTTACTGGTAAGGGTAAGAATTCGTTTGTCCTAAGTATTTTTTTAAGCTTTAAAAACAGTTTCAAGTAATACAGGTTGTCTCTAAAAGAAAAAATATGACGATCTAACAGGACTTCACCTTAGTCCAAAGTAGATGATTTCGGAGATACAGGATATCAAAAATTTAATCTGGTTTTAGTTTATAAATAATTAGTCAATTAAAAGGAAGATAAATGTCCAGTTTTTGACGCAAATAAATTAAATAATGCAAAATATAACTTTACGCCTATACTTCATTATCTTACATATAGACAAAAAAATTCTTTCGTGATGTGAAAAAATTTAACATTTTGTCTGTGTTAACAGGTACTGAAATGTGACTTCCCATGAAATTACTTTTATCTTTGGGAAAAAAGTTTTTCCTTAAACAGGGTGTTCAAAAATATATATGAGAGATTGCCCTCTCGGATTTATATAGAACACATAAAAATAATCTGATAAGTTTCTATAACATTTTTTTCTTAATCTCCCCTTTTCAGAGAGATGTGCCCTTAAAGGACGTCACTGGAAATCCGTTTTTCTTAAATACCTTTTATGGTACTTGATATAATAAAATAATTTTTTAATATAATAAGTACTGGTTAGGACTCCTTAAAAAGGTGTCCTTGTAAAACATTGTTACGTCGCCAAGGTCAGCTCTCGGTTTATTTCTCCTTCGCTTCGCGTCGGGGGATAGCACAACCTCGAGCTAAAATCTGTAACTATTTTCTTCCCTTTTATAATAAATAACTATTTTTATATCTATGTATTTATTTTCCAGAAGCCGATAGTACCTTTGATGAATTTTTGTACAATCAGGTGGTCTTAGGAATGGCTGTAGAGGCAACAAATAAAGTGAATTTACAGAGTATTTCTGTCTAAGGATGAAGAATCGGGTAAGTAAACATGATTGATAAGGTTTGGGATAGTAGCAAACCGAATGTTTGGAGCCCATTATGGCTTATTATAAATAATACGAGGACATATTAATATTGTAAGCGTGAGAAGTTTAAATTCACCAAACAATTTTTTACTTATATTATTACTAAACCATGACTTATTTCTCGAGTTGGGGTCCAAATTTTTTAGGTAGTACTACTGGTGTAAGAATTAATGTTCAAACAATTATAAAGCATATTGAGTACTTTATAATAAAAATTTCAACCAGTTAAATTTTTAAAGGTCTACAAAGAACTGAAAAAAGCTATAAATATTAAAAAATAATTGCATTTAACATTGATTTTTGTAAAAAATCGCCGATTTTATTTTATTTCACAAAAACTAGCGTTAAGATTTTAATAAAAGTTGTATTAACGGAAAGAAACAAAAATATGAACATTTTGGCAAATTAAAATTCGAGCTTCAGAGCTTGTGAGATAATAAATAAATAATTGAGAAAAATATGCTATGTGACATGTGGTAACGCCGCCGAAAGGTTATGATGCACCCAAAATTGAAACGTTCAACGAATAGAGTTATACAAGGACATAAAATTGATGCTAGGCCAGTCCAATACGTTTTTCGCTTACAAGATCCAGTGCGTGATAATAAATATCGGCAATAATTACCAAACATGATTTTACCGAGTGTTTTTGAGTTATGAATATGACGACCATAAGATGTATCAATATTTTTATTTATTTATTTATTTATTTATTTATTTATTTATCGACGGTTTACACCATTTTATAATATATGCCTAATTTAACAGTCTCTCAAAAACAACTTACTAACTAACTTATTTAGGTGAAGATATAATTAATAATTTATTAAATAAAAATATATTTATCACTATAATATCGACTTTTAGTTTTAAGGTATAAGACTAACAATTTAGAGAACCAGACATCTTATTAAGTTCTATGTACGGAATTACAACGATCTCTCAAGATGATTCTAAAACTGTTCAATGACCCATGAATTTGGAGATCTAACCTATCAAAATTACGCTGCATCCTTGTTATTGGATCATGCACGCCATAATTAAGCCGAATTTACACGTATCAAGTAGCTTGAGCAAGTTACTAAAGCAAGTAACTAAAAAATTATGTATTTCTATTTAGTTGTGTCTACACACATTTTAGTAATTTGGTTTAGTTCTCGTTTTTAAACATGGCGGCAACAGATATTCGTGCCTCTGTGAAGAAATGTGTTTTGGATATATGTGGTGAAATATCAGATATAATTAGTGACGAAATTAACAAAAATCATAAAAAGCGTTGTTGGGTACGAAATTGGCTGGGTCGGAGGGAAACTCATGGTGCTTCTTCTACTTTGCTGAGAGAACTTGCTAATGAAGATCTTTCGGAATATAGAAATTGTATGAGGATGACCAAAGAACGATTTGACAATTTGCTAAATAAAATTTTCTCTAAAATTACTAAAAATGATACCATAATGAGGGCTGCTATTCCACCCAGGATAAAATTAGAGATCACATTGACTTATTTAGCGACAGGAAACAGTTCCTGCTCCAAACCCTTCGATACCCATAGTTTCCTCAATCTCTTTGTATGCTGCATCACGGGCTTGTTTATTTTTATAATTCGCAGACCTTGTGTCCCATAAACATGGTCTATCACGATACTCGTGTACGAATTTTAGTGTTGTCTCTTCACTCCAACGAGACGTCATCGTGTTCCAAAAAAAAATCACACAAAACAATCCCAGTAAACTCCTACGAACCGGTCGACCTAATACACTTTGCTAAACTAGTCTGTCTACACGTGTTTATTTGGAATTTAGTTGCTGTGAAAAAAGAGTGGGGGAGCTTACTTGCGCAAGTAAATAGAGGGGTGTTCTATTTACTTGACTAAATTGTTAACTAAATGGCCTACTTGCGCAAGTACTAAATCCAGTGGTTTACATGCTGCAAGTAGCTAAATTTAGCTGCTTGATTTAGTAACCTGCTTTAGCTACTTTACACGTGTAAAGCCCGCTTAACGTAAATTTTTTACCCTAAATTTCACTGGAACTAACAACGCTTTTTATGATTTTTGTTAATTTCGTCACTAATTATATCTGATATTTCACCACATATATCCAAAACACATTTCTTCACAGAGGCACGAATATCTGTTGCCGCCATGTTTAAAAACGAGAACTAAACCAAATTACTAAAATGTGTGTAGACACAACTAAATAGAAATACATAATTTTTTAGTTACTTGCTTTAGTAACTTGATACGTGTAAATTCGGCTTTAATTGAAGAGTTTGGTGACACAACTTTCCATGGTTATCCTCTAATTTATGTGCTACTTTTTACGTGTTTTAAAAATTGGTTATTATTTTTTTCAGTGACTGTTTTGTCTTTTTAATGAAATATATACAGTATGTCCGCGGATGCGGTTAACGAGAGGACAAATGGACCAAAAATTGAAAGATACGAAAAAAAGTAATTCCTGATAAAAAGTCTGCTTGTTGAAAAAATATGATCCACGATGAGAAAATATATTTTTATCATACAGGGTGTCTCAAAAAATGCAAAAACATAAAAATCAAACAAAAGCAAACAGTCATTTTTAGGCGTTTTAACGTGAAATGATAAATAAAAAACTTACTCCAAATTTACTTCTAATTCTGATTCCAGAACTTACTAAAGAAAATTTTAATTTACGAAAAATTAAAAAAACATAGCCGATTCTTTTCTTTGGGGCCGTCTAAAGCAGCTTACTGATGCACAACCTCTTTTTTTTTTTTATCTTTGGACAAACCACGAAGGCTAAAAGCCTAAATACTAACGTACCGTGGGTGTCTTAAGCGAAGGTAAGAGGGAGTTTGTTGACACGGGACTTAAATACTTGAAGATTTGGGGAAGGAAAGACCTCCGCGGGCAGCATGTTCCACAATCTAGAAACTCTAGGGATAAAAGAACGAACAAAGTGAGAAGTTCCGGGGGCCTGTCCAGTTGGACCGTATAGGGATGCATACGCGCGGAACCACGAGTTTCTCTGTTGGGAACCGTGAGTGGAGGAACTATACTGGTCAATTCTTCAGAGCAGAAGCCATGGAAGTACCTATAAAAAAGCGATAAATCGCCCACAGCCCGACGATGGGCAAGAGAGGAAGCCTTTCTGTAAGTGAAGGATCATTAATGAGACGAATAGCTCTTCTTTGAATAGAATCAAGAATGCTCAGGGTTGTTGGGGACGCCATGCCCCAGATATGAGAACAATATTCCAAGGGAGGTCGGATTTGGGAAACATATAAAGTGTATAAATTAGAAGCGGAAAAATACTTTTAGCTCGAAAGAGAAATCCAAGCTTTTTGAAGCTGCCGTGGCTATAGATACAATGTGTTTATGCCAGTTAAGGTTACTTTCAAATGTGACGCCCACGAGATTGAAGGTGTCTTTGCTCTGTAGAACTTGGCCGCTCATAAGTAGAGGATGAGTATTTGATGACTCTTTTCGCGACAAGGAACATGACTGTGTTTTGGATGCATTAAAATGGACGAGATTTTTGGCGCCCCAATCCAATATTAAATTAAGATCCTGAGAAAGAGATATCTGCATCGCTCTGCGTTTATTTTCCAAGTCAGGTTTAGTGATGGGTTTAGGAACCTGAAAACTGGAGTGAAGGGTACTATCGTCGGCGAAACTATGAATGGAATTAGTTGTGGACGAGAGAAGGTCGTTGATGTGAAGAAGAAACAATGTTGGTGCCAGAACTGAGCCCTGAGGGACTCCAGCATTTATTTGGTGAAAGCTTGAAGAATGGCCGTCCACAATAACTGATATACGTCGATCAGATAGATAACTAGAGAGCCAAGTACAGAGTTTAGTTGAAAGACCATAGGAGGGAAGTTTATTAAGAAGTGCGGCATGCCAGACCTGGTCAAAAGCTTTGGATATATCAAGAGCAACGATCTGGGACTCACCTAGAAACTCAAGAGACTTATTCCAACAGTGTGATACGAAGGAAAGAAGATCTGCTGTAGATCTTTTGTGGCGAAATCCATACTGCCTGTCGTGCTTAAGGAGATCCAGTGTGGCCGGTATGAAAACAGGCAAAAAACTTCTCATTCGTCGGTAAACAGCTTACTGGATGCACAACTCTCTTTTTTTTTTTTTATCTTTGGACAAACCACGAAGGCTAAAAGCCTAAATACTAACGTACCGTGGGTGTCTTAAGCGAGGTAAGAGGGAGTTTGTTGACACGGGACTTAAATACTTGAAGATTTGGGGGAAGGAAAGACCTCCGCGGGCAGCAGGTTCCACAATCTAGAAACTCTAGGGATAAAAGAACGAACAAAGTGAGAAGTTCGGGGCCTGTCCAGTTGGACCGTATAGGGATGCATACGCGCGGAACCACGAGTTTCTCTGTTGGGAACCGTGAGTGGAGGAACTATACTGGTCAATTCTTCAGAGCAGAAGCCATGGAAGTACCTATAAAAAAGCGATAAATCGCCCACAGCCCGACGATGGGCAAGAGAGGGAAGCCTTTCTGTAAGTGAAGGATCATTAATGAGACGAATAGCTCTTCTTTGAATAGAATCAAGAATGCTCAGGGCTGTTGGGGACGCCATGCCCCAGATATGAGAACAATATTCCAAGGGAGGTCGGATTTGGGAAACATATAAAGTGTATAAATTAGAAGCGGAAAAATACTTTTAGCTCGAAAGAGAAATCCAAGCTTTTGAAGCTGCCGTGGCTATAGATACAATGTGTTTATGCCAGTTAAGGTTACTTTCAAATGTGACGCCCACGAGATTGAAGGTGTCTTTGCTCTGTAGAACTTGGCCGCTCATAAGTAGAGGATGAGTATTTGATGACTCTTTTCGCGACAAGGAACATGACTGTGTTTTGGATGCATTAAAATGGACGAGATTTTTGGCGCCCCAATCCAATATTAAATTAAGATCCTGAGAAAGAGATATCTGCATCGCTCTGCGTTTATTTTCCAAGTCAGGTTTAGTGATGGGTTTAGGAACCTGAAAACTGGAGTGAAGGGTACTATCGTCGGCGAAACTATGAATGGAATTAGTTGTGGACGAGAGAAGGTCGTTAATGTGAAGAAGAAACAATGTTGGTGCCAGAACTGAGCCCTGAGGGACTCCAGCATTTATTTGGTGAAAGCTTGAAGAATGGCCGTCCACAATAACTGATATACGTCGATCAGATAGATAACTAGAGAGCCAAGTACAGAGTTTAGTTGAAAGACCATAGGAGGGAAGTTTATTAAGAAGTGCGGCATGCCAGACCTGGTCAAAAGCTTTGGATATATCAAGAGCAACGATCTGGGACTCACCTAGAAACTCAAGAGACTTATTCCAACAGTGTGATACGAAGGAAAGAAGATCTGCTGTAGATCTTTTGTGGCGAAACCTCTAGTAAATAATGTTGAAATTTTAAAACTAAGAATTAGGCGAGCAGTGGAATCATTACGAATTGAAGAGATTCAAGCCAGTTTTGATCATATTAGGAAGCAGTTGGAAAATGTGTTGAATATGGGGAGGGGTTTTGAACTATGACTATTGTGTATTATGTTTCGTCCATCATAAATTTATTTTAATTCGTTTTTAGTAATGAAAAGGTAATAAATAAGTAAAAGTAGTAAAACGTGTACTTGCAAATATATATTTTTTAATTTTTTATAAATTTTCTTCAGTAAGTTTGGAATTAGGAATAGAAGTAAATTTGGAGCAAGTTTTTATTTATCATTTCACGTTAAAAACGCCTAAAAATGACTCTTTGCTTTTGTTTGATTTTGTATTTTTGCATTTTTGAGACGCCTCTGTATGATAAAAATCTATTTTCTCATCGTGGATCATATTTTTTTCAACAAGCAGACTTTTTTTATCAAGAATGACTCTTTTCGTATCTTTCAATTTTTGGTCCATTTGTCCTCTCGTTAACCGCATCCGCGGACATACTGTATATATTTTTTTGGTGATTTCATAAGTGTGATGTAAGATATTTTATTAGTAAATAAACATAACAATATCAAACTGATAACTTTTTTAAAGATGCTTTTGCAATGGAATTTTGCGTATCATCTCTATTGTTTTTACGCGGCGGTTGTCAAATTAATTTAAGCACCCATTTGACTCTTGGTATCGGTAGTACTATCTTAAAAATGTTTTGTATATAATTACTTTCAGGTGACGAAAAAGACGTTTCCTTACCACCTATAATCGTTGTTCCCGAAAATTCCGAACCCGTGATGCCGATAAAACTGGAATTGACAACGCCGACTGTCATAAAGTCACTGATCGATTTTTTGGCGACGAGACAAACGCCTCTGTGGAATTACGAAGACATTACTGCAAAAGTATTTACAATCAAGAGCTCTGAACAGATCGACATATTTCTTCAGTATATCCTGAGGGTATTTAGGACCTCGTTGCCCAATGCACATATCAATGAACGGTGGGCACAGACAGCTCTTCAATTAGGTAAGATTTACTAACATATTATGCAAATAGACCCAACATTTTATATACAGGATGTTTTGAAACAACACCCATCGGTACGTTAGTATTTAGGATTTCAGCCATTTTGATTTGCCCAAAGATACAAAAAAACAAGGTTTAAATTCCTATATGTATGATTTTTGGAAGAAAAGGTCATATAAATAGTATGGTCTCATTAGGATTTAACCTCGAAATACAATTACTTTAAATACATTATAATGAAACCTGTTGGATTGTGTTGTTGATGAATTATATTAAAAAGTTTACTTAATAAAATTTGTTGCTTTTTGATTTAAAATATACAATTTTATTCTATAGTCTCAAACTATAATAGCAATAGAAAGTTTTTGTGTAAGTTCAAGGATATACAGGATATCCTAAAAAATTAAAAACTACATGGGGGTAAAGTACCACCCCTTATTTCAAAATATATAATTTAAAGTTATGCTCAAATTTAAGTTTTTTCAGGTCCTGCAGCGGGACTCCGTGCTCTATAGAATTCTACACCTCGCTTTCTATTGTAGATTTCTACTCGAGAAGTCGATAATTGCACTTTTTGGTACTTTGTGTCACAATAGACTAAACATCGGAAATGTTCGTAAAAGGTCTATGTGTGTACTAATACTTCTCTGTTTAACTGTGCAAGATGAAAAAGGACACACATACAGCTATTGCGAATTAGATTTACGGAATATCATTATTGAGCAATTGAATTTTTAATTATTGTTTTTCACACGGGACAAAAAAGGGTTAGGTTTTTAATCGATATTTATTTAATTTTATTTTCTTTTACTTTTGAAGTCAATTTTGCACTATGTGATTAGCAGTTATTATGTCTGTCGGATACTCCCTCCTTTTATGAAATTAAATTTTTCTGAAGATTAACCTTAACTTTATTTTTTAATAAATAGCTATCAAAATTCCCTACTGTGAATAATTTAAATCGGTAAAGCAAAAATATGTAACCAATTTATATAAACTAAAAAATTTATTACCGAATTAGCTTTATACAATTGTAAATCGTTGCAAAAATCAAGGTCATATTGGTTGGACAGTAAACACATGGCTAAAATTAAAATTATATTTTTCAATCAATGTAAAAAACAATAAAATAAATTTGTACATTCAAATAACCCAAAAACAACCAAATAAATGTATAAATCATAGCAAACTAACGAACACCTAAATTTATTTTAGGGTTATGTACGACTTTTTTAAAAAGTTTTAGTAGAATTGGACACGTTCGAAGACCTCGCTTATAGGCGAGCAATTTGATCGACTTCAAGCGTGTTTTCTTGAACACAGAGTGCCAGTGAGGTAGAATAAAGTCGATTTGTAGAATACTACAGTACACGGAGTCCCGCTGCTGATCTAATAATCGTTTTAAGAATTAGTTCCCAAATTTGGATACAATTTAACATATTTTTTTAATCGCCTATTACATAAAAGAAAGTGTAAGAAAGCAAAACTTTAAAAATGGAAAAGACCAGAACACTTTGTATAAATAAATTAATAAATAATTTTAATATAGCAAATAAAAATGCAATTTTTAGGTCTTCAATTTTTTTCGCTTCTTGTTAAGTTTAGAAGAAAAATATACCACCGTCTATCTTGAAAACGAAATATTTGGGGACTGTCCATGGTCTTTCCATCTGGGTCCGACCCACCTAGGTCCGACCACCGCCCTCCTAGGTGATGCGCTACAGCCTAGAGGCTTATTTTGCGTTGACCTTACTCCTTCCAATTCACATGCCATTCATTCCATAACTTGGAGGGTTGCTGCTCGGTCTGTCCGTTGACCCCCGAGCAGACCACCGTGTTGCGTCGCCCGCCGACGGTCACCCATCAAGTTATGGCCGCGCTTCACAATGCTTAACTCCGGTAATCGACGCTGTCGACCCCACCGGAGCCTGGAGGTATTACTTTTCTAAAAGTTTTCTATAATAATTCTTCTAGGTTTAAGTTGTTCTTCAAGACACTACGCTGGACGATCTCTACAAATTTTTAGAGCTTTACGAGTTCCCATAACATCCAGAATGCTGTCAGATATTTTAAGCAGACTCGTGGAGACCGTGGCTGAACAAGGAGAAGATATGCAAGGTACCAAGGCACTAAATACAATCATCGCTGTAACTGATTTAATATAACAATTATTTTAGGTTATGTAACAGAGCTTCTAGCTGACTCTGGAAGCGGCAGTAGACTCGCTAGAGTCAGATTTCCGCCCTCTGGACTTAACAAAAAGAAATATTTAAGTCTACCCTGAATCTTAATAATAAAGATCCAGTTTCATACAAGAAAACACCAGATGGGCTGCTGCCGCAAAATGCAATACCCATTTATAATCATTCAGTTTCAGGTACTTAAGATTATATTTTTAATAAATAAATTTCCCTAAAAAAATCAAGGGGCTTAGATCAGGCCATCGTGCAGGCCTCCTCACCGTTTTACCTTTATTTTAGTGGGGCATGCAAGAAGCACAAGTTATTCCGTGTCTTATGGATTCAGAAAGAATACAGCTGGGGGAGACGAGAAGAGAAATCGTAACAGTGCTAATGACATTGAGCAAAATAGAGCAAAGTTTTCCTCAAATTTGTCCCGATCAAGATCTGCTCAAAGTTTAAAGATGTTAGGTAATAATAACAACTCACAAAGTTACTGAGACGCTAACATTTCTTTTATCTTTAGGAGATTCAGCAACTCAAGATGATAAGCTGACCATCCTTGCCCAGCTGTTTTGGTTGGCTGTCTCTTTGCTAGAATCAGACTATGAACACGAATTTTCGTTAGCAGTGAGATTGCTAACCAGGGTTATGCACCGGCTTCCTCTGGACAGACCTGATGCCAGGGATAAGGTCGAGAAGCTTCAGCAACAGCTTCTGGTGGAATAGTTTTCCGGGTGTGCACGCTCTCCTACTGAAGGCAAGACTGTTTCCTAGACAGGGCCAAAAAAATCGACTATTTCTTTTGAGAAATGTATCGAAAATATTTGTCCAGGTGACAAAAAAATACATCGTAAAGGTTTGAGCACTTAATATTTTATTAAGAGATTTAACTTTTTGAATTTCGATTTTTTATTTGTACTTTTATTTTTACGTCATAGCTGTCTTACTATCAGGGTAACAAATATGTTGCCAGATATTCCGTTTCCGAATAATCAAGCTTTAAACATTGATCAATTTTTTAGATTACCTTTTTTATTTTGGAAATTTGTAACAAACGAAATACATATATATATATATATATATATATATATATATATATATATATATATCTATATATATATATATATATATATATATATTATATATATTTACACTCTTAAAAAGCCAAGTGCCCAAGAAAAAAAATCGAATGTTGTTTACTCTATTCCTTGTTTAAACTGTCCAAAAAATATATAGGTAAAACAACTCAATACCTCGATAATAGACTCAATGGACACAAATATACAAAAATGCCTCTACCGCCTTACACAAACATGAAAGTAATTTAAACCATGAATTCAATTTTAAAAATACCGAAATCCTGACAAAAGAACCTCACCATCAAAAACTTCTGATTAAAGAAATTATTTACATAAAAAAAGAACCTTATGCTGTTAACGATAAGCAAGACATTAGTAATCTCAGTCAAATATATCATAACTTAATTATTTAACTTGTTATATAATATAATTTTCACACCACCATGTATATACAATTTTATTACTCCTCTTAAAAACTACCAAAACTAACAATAGGCCGCCTTATACGTATAAAAACTAAGGGATTCAATTTATATAAAAAATAATACATTCCACATCTTGTCTGCAACAAACAATTTTTAAACAGTAAGATTATTAGAATGATTCTTCGAGGTTCGTATAATTTTTATTTAAAAAAAATGTTATTGTTTTCTGTTATTATTGTATTATAAAAAAATTACGTAATTGTTTGGAAAAATTTTTGAATATTTTAAGTAGTGTTTTTGTGGAGTTATGTGTTTTCGTGTTTTAATGAAATTTTAACAACTAGTATACAATGTAAGCATGTTTTTTCTGTTTTTTAGGTTAAAAGTACTGAATAAAAATTTTTTTTGAAAAAGCCCAGTATATGGGGCGAAACGTCAAATCAAAGCGTTTTACTTAATATACTAATATATAAACCTATACCCAAGAATGAAATTAATCTCAGTTAGTATATATATATATATATATATATATATATATATATATATATATATATATATATATATATATATAAAGAAAAAACATAGTTTCATGTATTTAATGTCTATAGGGTGTATCTTAACGTTTTTGCATAAAATCAATCTTCCAAAAGTTATCTGACGTTGAAATTATGGATTCAAGTTCAACGTCCAATAACTTTTGAAGAAGTGACTTTATTTGAAAAACGTTAAGAGACCTTGTTTGTAGAGCATTAAATTCCCTTAAGAATCTATGTTTTTATAATAAATTTATTTTTTAGTTACAAAATTTCAAAGCAAAAAAGTTAAGTCTAAAAAATCAATGTTTGAAGCTTGGTTATTCGGAATCGGCTTGTATGGCAAAATTTTTCAAAGAAACTTTTGTGTAGGCAATTTAATTTTGTGAAAATATATGTGCCGATGAATTTCTTTACCTCAATAGTGAGGCAGCTTTGACGAAAAATGAAAGTACAAATAAAAAATTTAACTGAAAACGTCAAAACGGAAAACAGAAACGTCTATAAATCCAGCTTTAGGGCTCAAACCTTCACGATATATTTTTTTGTCACCTTGAACAATATTTGATATACAGGGTGATTCAAATATCGATCACGAAACTTGAGGGGTGATTCTACTTGACAAAATAAGGGCAGAGCTTCATATAATTTTTTTCAAATGTCATTCGTTTTCGAGTTACAAGTCGTCAAAGTTCAATTTTTATTTTGTTTTTTTCGCTATATTGCATTTATTTCTTAACCAATCCAGTTGATATTTGGCACACAAATCGAGCTTTCAGATTCTAAAATTTTAAGACAAAAGTACTTTTTTAATGCCAGCCAGAGGGCACTTTATCTAAAAACTTAAAATTTATTTACATCATAACTTTTTTATTTTGACAGATATCGCAAAGCTGGGGCGCCATTTTATAGACAAAGATCAAAAACCTAAAACATAAGGTACTCTTATTAAAGTCGATAAACCTCACCGTTTAGGCACCAATAGACATCAAAGTTTTCATCAATTTCAATCAAATTACCTACATACATTACAGGATGTCCAGTAACTCAACCGACAAACTTTACGGGCGATTCTACAACAGAAAATAAGAAAAAAACTTCATATAAACATATGTCCTAAACGTCTTAGTTTTGAACTACGGTGTGTTAAATATTAAAAAAACTTTTTTAATTTTTAACACCCTGTAGTTCAAAAACTAAGACGTTCAGGACATATGTTTATATGAAGTTTATTTCTTATTTTTTGTTGTAGAATCGTTTGGTTAAGTTTGTCGGTTGAGTTACTGAACACCCTGTAGGTATGTAGGTAATTTGATTGAAATTGATGAAAACTTTGATGTCTATTGGTGCCTAAACGGTGAGGTTTATCGACTTTAATAAAGGGTACCTTATTTTTTAAGTTTTTGATTGTCTATACAATGCCAGCTTTGCGATATCTGTCAAAATAAAAAGTTATGATGTAAACATATTTTAAGTTTTAGGTAAAGTGCTCCTCTGGCGGTATTTAAAAAAGTACTTTTGTATTAAAATTTTAGAATCTGCAAAGCTCGAAGTGTGTGCCAAATATCAACTGATTGGTTAAAAATAAATGCAATATGGCGAAAAATCAAAATAAAAATTGAACTTTGACGGCTTGTAACGCGAAAACGAATGACATTTTGAAAAAATTATATCAAGCTCTAAACTTATTTTGTCAAGTAGAATCATCCCCTTAACTTTCGTGATCGATTTTGAATCACCCTGTATAAAATAAAAATTAGTCCACTTTTTGGGCCCGCCTACTTTTACTCGTTTTATAAACCTGTCCCAAGGAAAAAACGAACAAACCGAATTAAGAGAAAGAATTTGTAATCTACAATTTTTTTTGATAATGGGTGTTTTTTAGGGTTGTACGCATCCCAACATTTACGAACCAGCTGTAGAACTTTTATCCCAGTTCACCCCTCTATTGAATTTTGTGGTGGTTGACCCTTCGCAAAGTATAGCGTTCCCCATGAACGTCATTGCATTGTTACCTTATATGCTACAAAACTATGAAGATGCCAACGAGCTGTGTATAAGAGCAGCTGAGAATATCGCTCAGGTAGGAAAATTGTATACGTACAACCAAATCAAAAGGTTCATAGACAAGGAGCAACTACAAAACGGGGCCGATTCATCACCGTGTTTACATGCTGGCTTTCTTTATCTAATCTATACCTGTTAGTGTTCTACAAGCTTTTGACCGTCTCCTTTCCAGGCATTGCTCATGAACATTTTGATTTGGCGTGTAAATTACATCAAGAATAATTAACTATAGTTTTTGCACAAGTTTATAAAATTAATTTTTATGAATTTTTTGTTCTTAAAAAACAATAAACAAGCCGTATTGATAATATTTGGTATTCCTATTAGTACTCTTCTATCAGTAATGATTTTATTTTTACGCGATTAGAATTACAATAGAGGCCTCTAGTGATTAGGCCATATCATTTTAAAAATAAATAAATAATAGTTTAAAAAAACTAAAAACACGCTTTTATATGCAACCGAACTAAAAATTAGAAAATAATTTTTCATTACAAAGAGTTTGTCACTTCAGAGTAAAAAGCGTGGGGTGCATTTTACTATTTTTTTTCATAACTTTTCCCTCATAGATATTTGCAAATAGAATAATTATAACATTTAATATATTAAGCACCCCACGCTTTTATTCTGAAGTGACAAACTCTTTGTAATGAAAAATTATTTTCTAATTTTTAGTTCGGTTGCATATAAAAGCGTGTTTTTTTAGTTTTTTTAAACTATTATTTATTTTTCATTTTTTAGTTCGATATGCATGTATGTATGTATGTATGTAAAAATGCTCCAGTTTATTCACTAAAAAAATCCTTCGCCATTTTGTCAAGAGTAGTATTAGGACACAGAGGATCTGTAAAGGAATTTATTTATCCTGGCGGTCCTAATCAGGATAACGGGATACTGTTTTTAAATTATTGCATTGTCATCGGTCCTTGATACGTGTGCAAAGTTTCAAAGAAATTGAATCGCTGGGAGTTGGTAAAAATTAGGCTCAATGATTCCGTTACATAGATAGATAGATAGATAGATAGATAGATACAACCCAAACTAATAAAAGCGTGTTAAAAATAGGTTAGTACTATATCTTTTTAATAAAAACCATTATTTATTTGTCCCTAGAATTATTATTTTTTTACGTACTACATTTTACTAACTTTTTTTTATAAGTTTATGCCTATAGATTAAGAATCACCATATTGTATAGGGTGTTCGGTAAGTATTGGCGATTTTAACTACCGATGGGGCGCTGCTAAACGTAAACAAAGTCGAAAGAAGTAGGTAATATGCAGGTAACTAGCTTTGATCCTGTTACGGATTTCGGGTATTAAAACGGTTTAAAATACTGTTTAAGTTTCAATACAGCCGTGAATTTGTATTTTATACGTATTAAGTGTGTTAAAACTCGATCTGTGAGTTTGAGTAGTACCATTGATGGTTTAACAGACTTTTTGGTTAGTGGTGATTAGTGAAGAAAGCACCATGTAAAACTTTTTCCGGAATGAGTAAAGAACTGTTTTTGACGCTAAGCTCAGTATTTTCATACCTCAATTGCACTCCCGATAGTAGGTGCACAGTGGAAGGAGAAGAAATCTTGAATTCCAACTATATTATTTTGATTATACGTCTTTTTATTTTAGATGTTAATGGCTTTTCTAATGCCATAATAAACGTTTTATTATAGGTGAAAAGAAAGACTTTTTGATAAAAATTATAGCAAAAATCACAGCTATTCACGCACACCACCAGAGGTATCAGTGATCTTTGAAATCGCCAATTACCTGATTATGTCCAAGGACAATTCTTACTCAAATTTTTTTATTGTGGCTTATCATATTAGTATTTAAATAAATTAGAGAATAAAACAGATTTTTAGTGGCTGTGTGGCTTATCATTTTATTATAATAAGCCTATTAATTTATCAATTATAATTATAAAAAAAAACATATAAATCATTCATTTAGAAATACCTAAAATATTTTATTGGCCATCTTTACTGATTCAAAATAAAATGTAATATAAATGTAATATTTAGTTTTAAGATATTTACAGTATGTCCACGGATGGACTTTACAATAGGACAAATGGATCAAAAATTTAAATTATCAAGAAAGTCGCGTATGGCAAATGCTTTTGCTTCTTACGTTCCAAAATTTTAGACATATACTTACCGGACACCCTGTATTAGGAGACCAAAAGTGGCTTTCCATATTTTCCTTTAAAAATATTCAGTCTGAAAAAAATAAAACCATACCGTCCTATAACTCAAAAGTTAAGACATGGGACATAGGTGTATTTAAAGTTTTTTTTTAAATCGCCTAATGATCGACTCCCTTAAGGAACAGCATGTTATTTGAAAACACCCTGAATAATACGTCACAGTTGAGGAGTGCAAAAATATTAACTTCTGCTTGGCAAAAGTCGACATTGTGCTCTTCAACAAACAACAATAATGTTTTCTCTAAAATTAATTGAGAAAGAAATACAGTGAAACCTCTCATAAGCGGACACTCACGGTTCTGCTGTTTTTGTCCGCTTAGTGGGGGTGTTTGCTTAAAGAAGTATTAAAAAATCAAAAAAACTACAAAATTTGAACATAAACATATTCATATATTTATTAGAAAAATTATCAGTAAATAAACTTTTTACATTCTCTCACAGGTCAGTATAGAAAAAGCAAGAAACTAGAAAATCTCGGCACAGTTATGAATCTCTATAGCCGCCGCACTTTCAGCAAGGAGAGCTTTCAGTGGACCAAATGCGTCATCAAATATCTCCATGATACGTACTCACACTTAGGTCTGACGATGCTCTCTTTCCTGGTGGAAATCTTGGAAAAAGGACCTAGTAACTTGCAGCTGCCGATTCTGAACATTATCCACTGCACTCTGCATTATGTGGATCTAGCTACAGCAGCTGCACAACCCATCAACGCTGATCTGTTAAGGATTATTATTAAGTACATTGAAGGTAATAATAATAATAGTGGACTGAATTAAATTGAGTGAAAATTGTGTGTTTTCTGTGTAAGAATTTATTAAGGACGTTCAATGGTATGTAAAGGACACCTACAGTCAACGGCTATTGATTTCTTTCTTACTTATTAGTGCTGTTTTTTTACCACCATCGCTCGCTTATTTCCACTCACATGAATCATCGAAAGTCACTAACTTCAAACATTATTATTAAAAAAAAAACGAATACCGCTTGTTCATGTTTTTGGTTCAAAAAAAAAAAAAAAAAAAATACTTGGTATATCTTTAATTAATAATTCCCAGTTTTTGAAAACAATCGTATGTTGTTATTAAATGAAATGCTGACTCTAACTACAACCAGGGTTGCTTTCCAGTGACGAAAATTTTTGTGCGTCACGCTCCAGGGCTTGAAGCTCTTGAACTGCTCTAAAAAGTTAGTCACTGGAACGCATCCTTAGACAAGGAAAGAGAGATACTTTAAGAAATTTTCAAATTTCGTTGTTTTTAACCTTTCTTGGCTTTATATTAATAACTCTTTTTAATATCTAATTCCATTTTAAAGAAATAATTTTAAAAATCCATCCTTAACCATAAAAAACACGTTTGAAGCACAAAAACCAAAAGAGGGGTTGGTGCATGAGGGGGCAAGGGGAAAGAAAAACGGAGTAGCTCAGGTGCATAACACTTTCCGTCACTGGAACGCCATAAAGTAGAACGAAATGCTCCTGAGCTACTCGGGAGCGCTCTATTTGCGTCACTGGAAAGCCACTCAGGATACACGTCTTAGGGTACGATTTTCGATTGTTAATATTTCAAAATTTAACACCGCAACGACTATTAAAAATTCCTTCATATAAAGGACATTTAAAGTATGTTTATTCCAAAATTAAAAGATATTGTAAGAAAAGTGTTTTACCATGAAACGACTTCCGTCAAAAAAAAAACCGGACCAATAAAATTTTGTTCAAATTTAATCTTACATAACTTTTGACCCAAGTTTTCGAACACCCTGTGGAACAATTTAATGACATAAGTTTTTTTAGTGTATTAAATTTTAAAACTCCATTTTTCTTAAAATTTCTGTTTTCTGGGGAAACTTAAGATTTGGATGGTCATATTTCCTACAGTCATAAAGATAAGTATATCAAATGTAGCATTTTTTGAAAGTCTTTAAAATATCTTTTAACTGGTGATATAATATACAGGGTGTTATATTTTAAAAATCACACATTTTGTCCTACCCTGTATATGTTAAGAGATAATAAAAAATTGATTACTGATTTGGAAACTACGAAATCAACTTAACAAACTAATATTTGTATTTATTTTTTATCATAAAAAATAAATATTTTAGAAGGTGTAAAAGATCCCGGACAGAAATGAATGGACGGATCATATGGAAGACATTCTTACTCCTAAAGGACTTGTCTGGTACACAGATGGGGCTAAAAATAGGAGTGGGACTGGAGCTGGTGTGTGGGGTGAAAATCCAAGGATGGAGCTAGCCTTCGCCTTGGAGATCACAAACAGAGGTGTATGCAATCTAGGCTTGTGCCAGATTGATCTTGGACAAGCAATACAGAGGCAAACACCTATATATATGCAGTGACTCAAGAACCGCCCTACAACTACTGAATAGGGTAACAATTGAGTCTAAGCTAGTTAAAGTCTGTATAGAGACTCTCAATACATTAGCAGAGTCCAATACGGTCAACCTGGTATGGGTACCAGGACACACTGGTATCAAAGGAAATGAGGCAGCGGATAGACTGGCGGTAGCGGGTAGCAATAACCCAAACCTGGCAGTACCCTGCCCCCGGGCATGTCCGGTGGGGTCCTCAAGCGCTGGGCCAAGGATTAGACCAAAAGAAAGTTTGAGGAACTGTGGTCATCGGAGATAAAGATAATGCATACCAGGGCAATGCTTAAGGGTCCCTCTCAGAACCTTGCATTCAGATTACTGGGCATGAGTAGAACTCAGCTGAGGACTATTACAGGCCTGGTATCTGGACACTGGTATACTAAAAGCACCTAGCCAGATTGGGTCTGGTAGCAGATTACATCTGCAGGTGGTGCGGAAATGGGGATGAAAACCCTTTTCACGTGATTATGGAATGTAGGGGTCTAGAGGGTTCAAGAGAGGACATATTTGGAACCTACAAATGTCACGTTAAATTATTCCACAGGTTGTTCGAGAATTTGGGTCAAAATACAACATTTGGCTCTTCCCTGTATAACACCTAATTCTATAAAACTTTTGCAAATTCCATATAAAATAATAATCTTAATGAAGAAAGCTAGCACTTGACGAGAAAATAATTAAAATTGGTCAAAAAACCTGAAAAGATACTTAAGATTGAATTTTGACAACATTTTCTTTGTCTGTTCTTTTTTTTGTCCAGGAGTGTATTTAAAATATTGTAACACAAATTTATTTTTGTAGGCCCACATTGGAAAGAAGCTTTAAAAATCCTTAAATTGGTGGTAAGCAGATCCAGCTCGCTGGTAGCGCCACCCACATCCATTACCACCCATTGGGAAAGCAATCTCACATCTATACCTCACCCATCGTTCTCAGAGGACAGTGTGTTTGCCAAAAAGGAGTTGCCAGGTAAATATTTTGTCAAAATCAAACCTCAAATATATTTATTATTTGAATTCTCACATTTTTGCACTATCTCTTCAACGTTTTTAGTATTCTAAAATATAATTAGGTGATCCCTGGACTATTTTTCCAAACCATTACTAACAAGCTAATTTTTTAATAGTAGCTTCACTTTGATGAGACGACCAATTTTTTCCTTACAACAATTTTCGTTGGTGGTAGCACACAGGGGTAGCAGAGATTAAATATGTTGATTTGTTGAATATCTAAAAACCAGGACGACGTACTTAGCAATTTGTAGGACAATGTGGGTGTTAAATTATTGTTACAGACTTTCAAAAATGTGTTTAGGTTACAGAATTTTAGAGAGTTAGGATCATTTAATTTAGTTTGTTAATTTATTTAAATAATTTACCTTAATTTTTCTAGTTCTTTCATCACTTTCGAAGGTTTCCGAAAACGCCCGAATTATCCATTAAGAACTTTTATGCCATCCTGTACTATGGAATTTTCGCGATATTTCTCCAAGATTCTAGATCATTCTTTACTCTTCCACCATACTATAAAAGGGCGACGGGAAACCTCCGATCAGTTAGTATAGATTCGACTTTTGTGGTGTAAACTTCGAGACATTGACAAGTAAAGATTTTGTCGTTGTAACCATAGTTACGTTGGATTGTTAATAAAGGTATAAAAACGAAGACACGTGTTTTTATACGAGGTGTTTCGGAACATTATGTTAAATTACATTAATAATATTTAATCAACAGAAGAAAAATCAGCTGGTTTGTAGTTATTTTTCACGACATCGTTAACCATACATGTTGGTGGTAGGGGACTCTTTGATGAAACCTTTCATTTGTAGGACAAATATTTTTTCGGTTTATTTAAATAAATATCTTGAAAATTAACAGAAACAATCCCTGTTTGTAATAAATGTTTGATATCTGTTAAATCAACATATTTAATCTCTGCTACCCCTGTGTGCTACCACCCTTGAAAATTGTTGTAAGGAAAAAGTTGGGCGTCTTGTCAAAATGAAGCTACTCACGAAAAATTAGCTTATTAGTAATGACTTGGAAAATGGTCCAGGAATCCCTAACTAATACTACCATTTAATATGAACGCTCTTCTTCTAGGTCGTACCATGGAGTTCACATTTGATATGTCTCAAACGCCAGTGATTGGAAGACGATTCTTGCACAAGACTGAAGATGCGGAAAAAGCCAAAACGTCGGTAACACCGCGGAGATCGTGTTCGATTAGTCCTGCAGATGTCACCACTCAGAGTGGATGGAAACGACCATGGATGTGCCAGGTAAAACCACAACTCTCATAAAGTAACTAAAATTAATACTGCTTTAAAAAAATTACAGTTTATGTATGCCATAATATTTAGTGACTTTTATTTCTAGATTTTGGGAACATCGTCTTTATTAAAGCATTAAGCACAAAACACCGCGTCATTGTTGAATATTAAAATGTTTTTACTTAAAATAAACCACAAAATTACAGAACATTTAATAAAAATTCCAAGAACACAAAATATAGCACAAACAACAGTGAGTTGGCCATATTGGAAATTATTGTTATGACAATGGTGCCAATATTGTCACTAGTTAAAAATAAAAGCTACTAAATATTATTGCATGCATGATTTGCTGTGTTTTTAACAAGCGTCTAGAGTTCGGCCACAGGTTTTTCCGTCCGACCAATCAATGAACACTAAAAGTCGCGTGATGCATAAAACGTTCTTGAAACTTGTATTATACAAAAGATTTTGTTTTATTTGAACAAAAAAATATTATTTAAATATATGTTTTATTTAAAAGTGGGTAGTATTTTAACCAAACTTAAAAATATGGAATTATTATCCAAAGATTACAGTAAAAAACACCGGAACCAGTAATTTGAATTGTTTGAAGCGCTACAGACAGTCATGCAAAGCTGTCAAATAGGGGTGGTGTAACTTAATTGGGCTAAAAGTTCATTTTAAGATTGCCTAATTAAAGATGTTTAATTAGCCTTTGTTTTAAGGCAAAATACCTTCTAACTAGCTCAATGTCAGTCGGGGCACGTGGGTCGTGGATTGAATAAGCCTAAACATTCGTTTAACTCCTGTATCAGTACCAGAAATTATTAAGTTGATAATTTGTTAGCCCTTCTATTATAGTTTACCACTAAAAAGGTACTTATATATGGGCGCCACCTAAAGTTATAAATAGTGGTGGTAAACTACAGAAGGATAGTTCGTATAGGTAAACTAAAACAAAACAATCAGATTCCAACACAAAATAAAAAAGACAACGTATAAAATATGCGTGTTCTTTATTTAAGAGGAATTTAATCTTGGTTTTAAAGAATGAGTGTTAGTCAGTAAAAAAAACATAAGAGACTCTAGCGCTTAACGTTCGCAAACATTATTACATCGCTTTAACAAAATATAACCAATTCAAAATTAAAAATTTAAGTATCTAAATTAATGTTAGTTTACTAGTTTGATTTTGTTCAAGATGCGATGTGTTGTTTTAGACCAATCAATATTAAACAGTATACTTTAAAAGTTTTTAAATATGTGTAATTTCAAATTTATCTGAGATCCTCCGTGGACTGAGTAGGGGCTTGAACGTGGCTTGTACAAAGCCTCTTTAAAAGGTCCACTAGATGTTGGAGTGGGATTCTCACACTGGTTACAGGCTGGGGCCTACAACTCCGGATTCAGACAAGTGGCATTCGCTGGTCGTAGATCATAAGGGAGGTGAGCTTGTGTGGTAGGTTTATGGCATGCCTCACATCAAGCAGGCAACTTAAATATGGCTTCCTTTCCAGGTGTTAACGAAAGAAGCGAAGGGAATAGGTAGAAAATAGAACCGGGCTTATCTAAAACAGTATCAAATTATTAAAACCAATTCAAAAGACAACGTGTTTTTGAGGTTAGGTTTCGACATCGACAAGAAAAAGGTGAATTATGCAAAAATACTAACGCAAAATATAAGTATGGAAAAAGACATACCATTCAGGCTAAAGATGGACAAGAATTCATAATTTATAACAGAGATTATTCAAAATTAATATCAAATCACAAAATTGCCTTCTAATCGTAGCTCGGTCTGTCAGAAAGTGTCATTTAAAGTCTGTAAATGTCCGACCAAAATTTGACCTTTGTCGAAGCCACTTCGGCGAATTTCGGCGAGTCGACTCTGAAAGGTCACTCGAAATCTGACGGCTACCAGGCCAAAGATTTAAAAAGACATGTGAAATGTCGCTGCTTCCATCAAAACCATGGACTCGAGAAAGGTTCATATACCACAAAAAATTAACCGGTCACAAAAATCTCATCTGTAAAGGTTAACACTTCAACAGCTAGCAAAGTCTCCAGTAGATACATGCTCGAAGAAAAAAATCAGGCTACCGCTACAGAGTACACTCTAATGAAACGCTTGTCAGGCTCACAGGAGGTTCTAGGCCACAGGAACCTTAGCTTAGTTTGCGACATTGAGTCACTGCGCAATAGCACGGCGCTAGGGGTGTAGTCTTTGGATGATAATTCTATTTCTAAGTTTGCTAAAATGCTACTTACTTTTAGATACAAATATATTTAAATAATGCTTTTTTGTTCAAATACAACGAAATCATTTAAATTCAAGTTTCAGGGACGTTTTATGCATCACGTGACTTTTAGTTTTCGTTGATTGATCGGACGGAAAAGCCGATAGCCAAGCTCTTGATGCTTGTTTTTCATAGGGTTTAAAAGGAAGCACTTATTTTAGTTATTTTTAAGGAGCTCTAGGTAAAACGGAATATTTATTAAAATATATTGTATGTAAAATTATGTTTTTATACATTTATTCTGTATTTTTTGTAGGGACGTGTCCGTGAATGTTTAGTAAACCTTCCTAACTACTTGTGGTCAGCGAGTAGGTTTACCCAAGAGTCCATCAGTAAGTATTCATTAAACTACACTGACCACGTTTACTCCAGTTCGTTACTTCCTTTATCTATACTGTTAATTTTGTTTTTAGGTTATTTTCAGCCAAACATCAGACCTTATAGAACGTCAATCCAGCATGGCATCGAGCACCGAAGAAGTGTCTGCCGGCAACAACGACATGAGTGGCGGTTCCCAGAAGGGATGACGCCGCCACTGAGTTCGGGTGTTCAAGGACTTCGATTTTCTTGAATACGAGAGCGAAAGCATAGAAGGTATGTTCGATTCAAAAAATCGCCCGGGGCCAAGTCTGGAAATCTAGGTGGCCATCACGTAAAACTCTTCTTTTTTCTAGGGCGAAAGCACCGATAATTTTAATTGGGGTGTAAGAAGGCGTCCGTTTAGCCAAGGAGAAGAAGACCATGCTGGCGTGAAGTTGGAAGATAGTCTTAGCGAGAAAACGCCGGTGTTGACAGTAAGAAAGGTACACGTGTGTCCCTTTAATCATAATGTGAGTGAACGTCTTGTATCAGTCTTTTTTTTTATTTGTTTGTTTTATACAGGATGCTGTAGAAATGGTCCGAAATATTTACGTAAACTTTAAAAAATTCCATTTTACGTATAAATAACAAATTATAGAAACAGCTCAGACCTAAAACCCAATCCAAGGGATTAGATACGTCGATGGCGTATTCATCGTATGGTCATTTGGCACCGGGAAACTCTTCTGGCTTCTTCTTGATCGTGAGAACCCACTCACCAAAAGAATCCAGTTCACAGTGGAATTCGAAGAAAACAACCAACTACCATTTCTCGATGTACTTGTTACCAGGACACAAAATGGTGATCTACAACACACAGTCTACAGAAAACCAACCCACACACAACAGATACCTAAATGCTGAGTCCCACCACCACCCATCACAAATTCAAGGAGTCGCCACTACATTAATCTCGAGGTCAATAAAACTAACTGACGACATCAACAGAGATAATGAAATTAGCAACATAAGAACCGCCCTCAGACAAAATGGCTATAAACCCAGCATGATAAGAAGAGCTATCAATCAACAGATCTAACGTGCAGCCAAGGAAAGAAGACCCTTCAGACAGCAAGTTAACAACTGTTCTTCCATACGTTAAAGGTACCACAGATAGAATAGGTAGGCTTCTCCGCAAGCATAACATTACAACAATCTACAAACCCCAACAGACCATCGGATCCACACTTAGAAACCCCAAGGACAAAGTAAAACTGGAAAACCAGGGAGTCTACAGCATCTCATGCGGCACCTGCCATCAAACCTATATAGGCCACATTCTCAAATTTTTCAGATTACCTTACGGAATATACACACGTGTTTTAGCATGCTTAACTAAGTCCCTATCTTGTATACTACTATACACAGCAGCTCAAGAATTTCTGATGAATATTTTTTTACTAATCTGATCCTTTTGACAGATGGCCCTTCTCTACGGAGCTCATATTTGGTGGAGAGTGGCAACCTGGGCACAAAGGCCATCCTTCACGAATATTAATCTGATGCGCTGTAACCTGATGAATTCGAAACCTCCGTTTTGGGCTCCCTACTATTAAGTGTGAGCAAAGAAAATATCAGAAACACTAAAAACCTTGTATGTTTACCACCCGCATAGACAAGCATCATTTTTGCTTCGTTCGATATTTTCCTTTTTCGTTAAAAAAATAAGTAGTAATTCTTTTCAGCGTCTGTTGACTGAAGAATCGTCAGACGACGAGATCGAATCTGAATCTCCTTTAGATGGAAATAGCTAATGCTCCCGATTTCGACAACAGCAATGCTGAAAGTAGCGCTATGTTTCCTCCTTCTTCTTTGCTCCTTAGGGAACAGCAGGTAATTCCAGTGCTAGATCTGATACAAGGTAGGCATGAGCTATCATTATACAGTGACCGTCATAAATGTTGAATTATATGGAAAACTTTTGTTTGATTTCTTAAAATAAAATTATTCTGGATAAAAATAACCAACTTACAAAACACTGATCAAAATTTAAACAAATCATTTGCGTAAGTACTTTTAACTTAGAAAAATTATATTTGAAAAACTTGTTTAAATTAAAGGTATGTATTCTCTATTTTGAGCATGGGCAATTTCATTAAAAGTAAAAAAACTTTGCAGCTAACATGAGGTAGATGAGACTAATTAACTGTGTAATATTCTTATATACATTCAGAAAGAGATGTTCTACCTTTGTTATTCTTAAAGCATTTAATTACATTTAGCCCTCGATACGATAACAAGCAGAAGTGTCGAGCGGAAAGTGTCAAATCTTCGAATTCGACGCTCATCATTGGGATTTCGGAAACCGTAAGAGATACAGGATCGGTTAAATGGAGGCAAAGTTGCGCAATTTGATGCTCAATAAAATGCCGTTTGCTTTTTAAAAATTCCGAGTACTTCCGAAGATATTCGAAAAAACCGGAATTTTCAATTTTGGTTTCTATTGTTTCCTGGCTATATTTGTTAAGATAACTTAAAATGGAAAACACGTTTTCATGGCAACTTTTTCTGCTCTATAATTCAGTGTGATTAAATATTGAATCTGACGTTTCGGCTTCTGGCGACCATCATCAACTTAATTTTTTTAAATACGGACCTGATATTTTTTCAATTTAAGTAAATCCTTTCATCACTCTTAAAACACTATATATCGCCACTTTGATATTTGCCGACGTTTCGTACAAAAAATTCCATCACCAGAATATTGCATATTTATTTAACCATAATACGGCCCTGGAACTACATTTTTAGGTAAGAAGGTAAAAAAGAATAAACTTATTACATATTCGTAATCTTTTATTGCAACTCATTGATATCTAACAGCGGAAATTACTTTATTAACCGAAAATTTCATGAATATTAGACATAAGATACAAAAAGGTAGACAAGCAAATCAGCTTACATAAACAATTTGTAATACTATCTTGATGCCCATATTAAAAATAAACATAATTTAATCACTATTATAAGTGTTCAAAGAGATAACCTTCCGCCTCGATGCATTTTCTTGCTTTGCTTTGTATTATTAATACAGCTCGATTAATTGTTCTCGCAGGAATGGCAGCGACTTCCCTTATAAAATTTTGTCGTAGTATACTTAAAGGTCTTAAGGTGCATATTTAAATAAACGGTTCTTAAGATATCCCCAAAGGAAATAATCTAGGGGACTAAGATCTGGGCTCTAGTGGGCCATCTTGCAAAACCATTTATTAGGAAATATATGGTAAAGGAATTGAGCTACTTTCCTTCCATTGTGGGCAGGAGTTCCGTCTTGCTGCCACCATATTTCTTGAAATATTGCATAAGGTTGTCTAAGACATCATTCCTAGTCAAATTTAGATATCGTTCGGAAGTTAAGGTCCCTTCTAATTTCCGCTGTTAGATATCAATGAGTTGCAATAAAACATTATGAATATGTAATAAGTTTATTCTTTTTTACCTTTTTACCTAAAAATGTAGTTCAGGGCCGTATTATGGTTAAATAAATATGCAATATTCTGGTGATGGAATTTTCTTACGAAACGTCGGAAAATATCAAAGTGGCGATATAGAGTTTTAAGGTGATGAAAGGATTTCCTTAAATTGAAAAAATATCAGGTCCGTATTTAAAAAAATTAAGTTGATGATGGTCGCCAGGAAGCCGAAACGTCCGATTCAATATTTGCACCTACACTGAATTATAGAGCAGAAAAAGTGGCCATGAAAACGTGTTTTCATTTTGAGTTATCTTAACAAAATATAGCCAGGAAACAATAGAAACCAAGAATTGAAAATTCCGTTTTTTTCGAATATCTTCGGAAGTACTCGGAATTTTTAAAACGCAAAACGGCATTTTATTGAGCATCAAATTGCGCAACTTTGCCTCCATTTAACCGATCACTGTATCTCTTACGGTTTCCGAAATCACAATGATGAGCGTCGAATTCGAGCCACCCCTGTACAGGCAGCCGGTAAAGACTACAATATTTTGTGGTAAACAGCGTTTAAAAACCATTTTATACTTTATAAACGCTCTGCGAATAATATTTGATCGTTTCAAGAGGCAGCGGCAGGGATTGCTTACTAACTTTAGTGTTCCAATCTCGCAGAGTAAAGATCTCTGAGGATGCCTTCGTGCATTCGATGGCGAAACGTCGGTAAACGATTTTAATTTTACGCGATCCAAACCCAGGAACCAAGATTTCTCAGTTGACCAAGGCCGTAAAAGCTTCCGTTCTATATTAGTTTTGATATATATATTTTTTTATTTAGTGGTTCCAGCGCTGGGGATTTGGGTGAAGTGACACCTTGCAATGCTTCCCCCAACCTTCCGGGGCTTAGTGAACATCAGGATCACAAAAAGCGACGTCTTGGACAGCTGGAATGCGTTCGTGCAGGCGAATAACTTTGCAGACTCCCTGCCAACTCGCTACAGTTTTTTCATCAGTTACAAAGATTGGTGGCTGTGGATGTATTTTTTTTCTAAAAGAACACTTTTTATCCTCGTTATATTTTGTTTATAGTGATAAATTTACAACTGGTTACTTTGTGCTGATAACCTGGCCAATATACACCTAATAAATTACATTCTAAAGCTTCTGGCAAACAGCGAGCGGGGCATCGACGCGTTTTTAATACATTGAATCCCTGCCTAGTGTCACGTCGCCTCGCCGTCCCGCGGGGCGTGTCACGGACGTGTTTTTATATGACATTGGCGTGCCGATATCCCGCTCACATCGCGCAAGCTTTTTGCCGAAAGCTTTACACAAAACTATTTATACAGGGTGTTCCAGAAGATATTACCAGAGCGGAACATAGGAAATTTCGTGTAAATTTTAAGGGGGTTAATTATTGCCTCCCCTCTACATTTTGCAGAAAAATTTAATATAACTTTTGAAGAGTCCAATTTGACAAACCCTCGTGCCAAGTTTCAAAAAAATTTAATAAGCGAATCTTGAATTACTATTCAATTAAATGTTTTTTTTTTATCTTTGGACAATCCACGAAGGCTGAAAGCCTAAATACTAACGTACCGTGGGTGTCTTAAGCAGGGTAAGAGGAAGTTTGTTAACACGGGACTTAAAAACTTGAAGATTTGGGAGGGAAGGAAAGACCTCCGCTGGCAGTAGGTAGCCAGAGTCTAGAAACTCTAGGGATAAAAGAACGAACGAAATGGAAAGTTCGGGGCCTGTCCAATTGGACCATATAGGGATGCATACGTGCGGCACCACGAGTTTCTCTGTTGGGAGCTGCAAGAGGAGGGACTATACTGGATAATTCGTCGGAGCAGAAGCCGTAAAAGTATCTATAGAAGAGCGATAGATCTCCCACAGCTCGACGATGGGCAAGAGAAGGAAGTCTTTGAGTAAGTAAAGGATCATTAATAAGACGAACAGCTATTCTTTGAATGGCATCAAGAATGCTGAGGGTTGTAGGGGATGCCATTCCGCAGACATGAGAACAATATTCCAGAGAGGGTCGAATTTGGGACACATACAAAATGTATAAATTGGAAGGAGATAAATAAATACTTTTTGGCTCGGAAAAGAAATCCAAGCTTTTTGAAGCCGCGGTGGCTATAGATACAATGTGTTTATGCCAGTTAAGGTTATTCTCAATTGTGACGCCGACAAGGTTGAATGTGCCCCCGCTCTGCAAAACCTGGCCACTAATCAAAGGGTGAGTATTTGATGATTTTTTCGCGACAAGGAACAAGATTGTGTTTTGGATGCATTAAATTGAACGAGATTTTTGGCGCTCCAATTCAATATTAAATTGAGATCCTGTGAAAGAGATATTTGCATCGCCCTGCGTTTGCTTTCCAAGTCGGGTTGAGAGATTGGTTTGAGAACCTGAAAAGTGGAGTGAAGGGTACTATCGTCAGCATAACTATGAATGGGATTGGTTGTGGAAGAAAGAAGGTCGTTGATGTGAAGAAGAAACAAAGTTGGTGCTAGTACTGAACCAAATTTTCGGTTCAGGTAAATCCAAACAGGCACCTGTAAAATCAATGTTGCAACTGACATCAGGAAAAGTATAATTTTACAATTAAATTTATGTGAATAATTTAAGATTTGCTTATTAAATTTTTTTTGAAACTTGGCACGAAGGTTTGTCAGATTCCTCGTTGGTTACTTGCGTCCCGTGGTCATAATTATAACCCAGTTGAGTCCTGGATCTAAAAATATAATGGTCAATTTGCGTCCGGCAGGTACAGGTGATGAGAACTTTATGAGAACTTTATTTAAATTTAATTACCTTAAACTATCTTCTGGCCTAATTTACTTGCATTTTAATAGTCTTCACTAGGATAAAACAAATGTGTGAAGACTCTTAAATTAGTGTCAGTCTTATTGCATCACTGCATTAGTTTTGTTATGATTACAAAGTAAAGGTCGAGGGTCATGGTTAGTTCTGGTCAAAGTCGGTCTACATAAGGTCACGACATTCGGCCATATTGCTTTGACGTGTTATGATGTCACATCTCCCATTTTTCGGCCATGTGGTTCAGTGCCGGAGATATACAGTTTATTGTATTAGTAGAACAACCGTTTACACAACAGTTTTTAATTGTTATTAAGTTGTAAATTCTTTTACTTTAAATAAAAAACATTTGGAATTACATCTTTCAACAAATATCACTACCAAAACAATGCAAAATGAAATGCGCAACTTCTAGACGCCACTCGAATTGATCATCAGCTTTGATTCTACCCAGTCTTGCCAACTTTTCTCCTAGAAGTGCCCTTCCTTGCGTCCCCGACCTCGAACCGCCTAAAAGTTGAAGGATATGTCGCAACCTTATACATATAAAGTAACCTTGGTTCTGGTTAGTTAAATATATTTTTAATTCCTTAATTAAACCCAAGACTAATACTCACTTAATAAATCCACTTAAGAATTCTGTTAGTTCCCATCTTTAGGGTACCAAACAAGAAGAAATAATTATGCATATTTATCGAGGTGACCAAACCAGAAAAAAGGGTCAGTGCGGCTGGAACGCAAATGGGTCATACCCTTTTTGGCCGCGGGACACAAGTGAGGCTACACGTGCTAAGAGTTTCTAGGGATGAGACGCAAGTGGCCTGCAGCCGTCAGGTTTGTCTCTTCAAAAGGTTATCTTATATTTTTTTCTGTAAAAGGTACAGAAAAGCCAATAATTAATCCCCTTAAAATTGACATGGGATTTCCTATGTTCCGCTCGGTAGAACACATGAAATTAATATCACAAGTTTCTATAATTGTTTTTCTAAAGCCCCTTTTTACAGATATGTATCCCTGTCATCGCCGTTTATATTGCATTATTTCTAGAATACTTGGAAAAATATAATTATTTTTTTAATTTGATAAATATTGGTTTGGGCTCCTTAAAATGCTAATGAAAACCCGGTTTTTAGCAGCGTCCTTTAAGGGCACATATCTCTATAGAGGGGCTTAAGATTTAAACAAACACTGTTTCCCACCGGGAACTGCCGCGATCGATATCTCGAAAAGTACGCTTTGGAAAGTTTTGAAAATTTGGTAACATTATAAGTCAGTGGGGGACATACAACTAAAATATTTTGACAGCTCTATCACTTCCATTTATACC
Organism: Listronotus bonariensis; assembly: GCA_014170235.1. Lineage (NCBI taxonomy): Eukaryota > Metazoa > Arthropoda > Insecta > Coleoptera > Curculionidae > Listronotus > Listronotus bonariensis. The sequence goes on from JACEGR010001045.1 coordinate 122,251, forward strand.
GGAAGTTATTGTGAATTTCCTTATTTTAAGTGAAATACCTGATATATTATTTATTTTTAGATTCTGCGTAAAATTCTAACCATAATTTATGTATAATGTTCTATACCTAAGTCCAACCGTTTTTGTCTTATTTTAAATTTTATGTTAAAAATGACGTTTGCAAGCCATAACATACCCATCAATTTGTTCTAAACAAAAGCTTTTAATATGAGTTTGGGTTAGGTTTCTCGTAGAGAAAGAACTACTTTAGCAGACGGTATTGATATTTTCTTAATTAATAAATACAGAGTGGTCAAAAATGATCGTTAAAATTTTTACGACCATAAAAGTAATTTTTTAAATGAAACCCTCTATCATTTTTTACCTTATCCTATTAAGCATCAAAAATAAGGATAAGTTTGTTTAAGGATTTCCATTCCAAAATTTATAGTTTTCGAAATATTAATGATTTAATATTTATCTATTCTAACAATTCTTTTCAGTACGGCTTAGCTTAGCTTCTAGTTGGCCTTGTTAGAATAGATAAATATTAAATCGTTAATATTTCAAAAACTATAAATTTTGAAATAGCCATTCCTTATACAAACTTATCCTTATTTTGATGCTTAATAGGATAAGGTATAAAAAGATAGGGCTTTTCATTTAAAAAAATGACTTTAGGGTTTTCTCGTTATAATTTTTAACGAAATTGATGGTTATGTAATGGCTTGCAAACGTCATTTTTGACATAAAATTTAAAATAAGTCAAAAACGGTTGGACTTAGGTATAGAACATTATACATAAATTATGTTTAGAACGTTACGCAAAATCTAAATAATAAATAATATATTGGGTGTTCCATTTAAAATGAGGAAGTTGACATTAACTTCCGGTATAACTGGAAGTGGTAGAGCAGTCAAAATATTTTAATTGTATGTTCCTCACTGACTTTTTAACGTTACCAAATTTTCAAAATTTTCCAAATTTCGAGAAATTGATAGTGGCAGTTCCCAGTGTGACACCCTGTATGCTCGTATTATTGTCATGTGCTATATATGAATCTTGGAGATACAACATGTATGTATTTTCACACATTTTGGTAATAGTATATTACATTACAAGGGTGGAAAATGACTTATTTCACACGAGTGGGAATATTGTTGCACGAGGCGTCAGCCGAGTGCGACAAACCCACGCGTGTAAGAAAGTGATTTTCACACAAGTAATATACATTATTTTTCCTACGACCACAAGTTATTCACCAGAAAAACAATAAAAGTTGTTTGTCCTCACGGAAAAAATAAGAAAACAATTGAAAACTTTGCGTCACTAAGGTGATATTAACTTTTTCTTACTGCGATATATTATACTGTTTATAGTATATTACATTACAAGTGTGGAAAATGACTAATTTCACACGAGTGGGAATATTGTAGCACGAGGCGTCAGCCGAGTGCGACAAACCCACGCGTGTAAGAAAGTCATTTTCACACAAGTACTGTACACTATTTTCTACGACCACGAGTTATTCACCAAAAAAACAAATAAAATAAAGTTTGTCTGTTCAGAAAAATAAAAACAATTGAGAACTTTGCAACACTAGGGTGATATTTACTTTGCAACACTAGTGTGATATATACTTTTCCTCACTGCTTATATTATACTGTTTTGACAATATTTTTACATCGAAAATCACCTACCTAGAAGCATTATTATAACTTTATCATTTTGGAGTTTAAAAAGGCCCTCACTTAATAAAAATTGTATGGTTTTGTTAGGTAATAACGCTAATAGTTTAATACGGTTTTCTGCTATTATAAGGGTTTTTAAAAATATACTCTCTAACTAACTCTTCTAAATAAAACGTAAGTGGTGCATATCCAAAATATTCCGTTTTTAAAAAATATCAGTAAACAAACTTACGGGATCGGGGAGTGAAAAGGGGTGCTGGGTGGGGTAAAATTGGTAAAACGAGTTAATGAAACTGAACATCACATGTAAAATTAAGTAAAAATAACAGTTTTTCCTCATATTTTTAAGAAAAAATATAAAAAATATGAAAATTGTAAATGCATAACCCAAAGTCCTAAAAGTAAGGGAAAACGACTACCAAACGTCAGTTACCATGCAAAATATGGAAAGCATTTGGCAACGTCGGAAGGGTCTGATTCTATTTATGAATGGATAAAAGAAAGTGGATTCACTAAAGTGTGTATTAGCCTTAGGTTTAATTAGGGATTAAAAAAGATTTAACTAATTGTTTGAGTACACGAAGAAAGAGAGGAAGGAATTTGATCTATAGGCTTTTTTTTTCTCTGACGCTTTAGGGTCGAACGGTCAAGCGGCAAGGCTGCCTCCTATAAAGTACGTGCTCAAAGGTAGAAGGGAGATTTTAATTTGATCTACTTACCTGACAACACTGTGCCAGTCAGTGAAAGTTGTTTTTTGTGGTTATGTCTATTTTTGTTTATGTTTTTATTTTTCGTAAATTTTAATAAATATAAAATAAAGATGATTTTCGCTAATTTGGGTTCTACCGTTTTAGGTAAATAAAAAGTTTTTTTTACTGTCACTACAATAAATATGTCACTTGCAAAACCAATAGCAGTTTTTAAGAATGACATCATAATATGTATCACACCAGTGTTGTAAAGCACTTTGTAGCACTAGTGCTGTAAAGCACTTTGCAACACTAGTGTGATCATAACGCATTTTCTATGCATGAAATCAGTGTGCTATTTGCTATTTTCACAAGTGGTAGTCACCTACCTAGTCGCTTTTTATCATTTAAGAATTAAAAAGGTCCTCATTAAAAAAATATTACATGGCTTTAACAGCCTGATAACTCCAAATTTATTTTAAATAACAATGACAGCGATGACAGCTTTATATTATACTTTAGCAACACTAGTGTTGTAAAGTACTTTGCAACACTAGTGTGATATAAGAGCATTTTCTATGCATGAAAACAGTGTGCTATTTACTATTTTCACATGTGGTCGTAGGAAAAATAGTATATTATGGGACGAGCACGAAATGAGTATTCCATGCAAGTTGCATACTATACTTTTTTACGACTCATGATATAATCAGAATAAAGAACTTCCCACTTTATCTACTCCTGCTTGTAGATTTTGCACATATTCTTTCCTTTTTTTTTTATTTTTATCTTTAAGTACTTTTTAATAAACTGCCTTATATTTCACCAACCATGCTTATAATAGGTTAGTTAAACTAGGATTGTTCCAAAATAAAAAGTCTTATATTTTGGTCTATATATTTTTTAAGGATATTTGTCAGTCAACCATCAGAAATTACCAAAGAATCTTGTGTAAACATATCTCAGGTGACAAGTGGCAGCCAGGCAACCATTAAACTTTTAACAACTAGGCTTCATTCTATGATAGATGTAGTAAACTATAGGTAGGTATAAATAAAAAATTATAAGTACACAACAGTAAGGCAAGGCGCAAAATTAAGACACGTTAACGCGTGCGACGCGACGCCGACGCAGCACAGCACGTACTTTTGTAATTTAATGAAATTAATTTATAAAGCGCGAATTGACTAGAGGCGCGTCTACTCGAAAACGCGCTGATTTTTGTTGCACATGCGCATGCGTTAGACGCGTCTTAATTTGCGGCTTGCTTAATCGTAGTTTGTAAACCTTATAAATTACCCGTACGTAATTTTAAAGACAGTTATTAGAGACAAAAGCAGTTTAAAAAATCATTACCTATCCCTTATCCGTATTGTAATGCGCTTGCGGAGAAGCGATACGTTAGTTCCAATCCGTTACGTTAAACTAATCAATACGGCACACATATCCGTATAGCGATCGGTAACGTATCTCTTACTTTGGTACGTCAAAATAAAAAAAAAAGATTATTAACCAGTAACAAGTAAATGCTGGAGTCCCTCAGGGCTCAGTTCTGGCACCAACATTGTTTCTTCTTCACATCAACGACCTTCTCTCGTCCACAACTAATTCCATTCATAGTTTCGCCGACGATAGTACCCTTCACTCCAGTTTTCAGGTTCCTAAACCCATCACTAAACCTGACTTGGAAAACAAACGTAGAGCGATGCAGATATCTCTCTTTCGCAGGATCTTAATTTAATATTGGATTGGGGCGCCAAAAATCTCGTCCATTTTAATGCATCCAAAACACAATCATGTTCTTTGTCGCGAAAAGAGTCATCAAATACTCATCCTCTACTTATGAGCAGGCCAAGTTTTACAGAGCAAAGACACCTTCAATCTTGTGGGCGTCACATTTGAAAGTAACCTTAACTGGCATAAACACATTGTATCTATAGCCACGGCAGCTTCAGAAAAGCTTGGATTTCTCTTTCAAGCCAAAAGTATTTTTCCGCTTCTAATTTATACACTTTATATGTGTCCCAAATCCGACCTCCCTTGGAATATTGTTCTCATATCTGGGGCATGGCGTCCCCACAACCTAAGCATTCTTGATTCTATTCAAAGAAGAGCTATTCGTCTCATTAATGATCCTTCACTTACAGAAAGGCTTCCTCTCTTGCCCATCGTCGGGCTGTGGGGATTTATCAGCTTTTTTATAGGTACTTCCATGGCTTCTGCTCTGAAGAATTGTCCAGTATAGTTCCTCCACTCACGGTTCCCAACAGAGAATCTTGTGGTTCTGCGCGTATGCATCCCTATGAGTCCAACTGGACAGGCCCCGAACTTCTCACTTTGTTCGTTCTTTTATCCCTAGAGTTTCTAGGTTGTGGAACCTGCCGCCTCCGCGGAGGTCTTTCCCCTTCCCCCCCAAATCTCCAAGTATTTAAGTCCCGTGTCAGCAAACTCCCTCTTACCTCGCTCAAGACACCCACGGTACGTTAGTATTTAGGCTTTAAGCCTTCGTGGTTTGTCCAAAGATAAAAAAAACCATATAATTTCATTTTTAATTGATTGGCAAGTGAGTTAAAAAGCTAAAAGTAATAAAGATCAGTTGAACCACAGTAAAATTACGAGCAAAACCGTTGGAGAAACTGTTGGGCGTCTGTTTTGACACCTGTTAGGTTAGGATACGAAACTCTGAACAAAATTGATTAAGGTGGTTGCATAGTGAATTTTAAATTACGGTACGTAAGTATGCTTTCAAGCCGTGCTTTTAACCTTTTTGATCATAACGTTAATCTCTCATTACATATACGGATAAGTACAAGTGTGCATACTAATGGTGTTACTTTTTGTCTCTGTTGTAGTTTTTACTAGAGACTTACAAACCAATACAAATTTTCGGTAATAGGCGATGTAACATATATTTTGTTTTCTTTAGAATCTTACCCATCAATTTGATCTGGTTCAACACTATGGCTACAGGGGTAATTTCGCGGTTCTACGAGAGTTTTAAAAGTATGGCATGTTGGAGATTCAAGAACATTTGGGAAACTTTCTGTGATAAAAAGAGATCAAGCTTACTATGGTACGTTTTTATATTTATAATATCATCGCCAGACTGGCTACGGAAATTCCATTTAAGTTTTTATACTTTTAAATATTGGCTCCAGCTATTGATTTTACCTGCTCCAAATTGTATTGGACTATTTTGAAGACGTTGATAAGATAAGCTCACACACTAAAGTTCGTTACTTCTGATAAGCCAATTAAAAGTTATTTAAGAAAAATTATTTGTAAAATTGTGGCATACCTGATACATACAGTAATGAATCCACCAGTAATGAATACATAATAATGAATAACTAAGAGAAAGAAAAACGCCAAATAAATTGGACAATACATTTTATTCATTACTGGTAGATTCACAGGTATGCAACGATTTTACAAAAAGTTTTTCTGTAAATATCAACTAATTGGCTCGTTAGAAAATAACGAAATTTAGTGTGTCAGCTCATCTTATCAACGTCTTTAAAATAGTCTAATGCAATTTTGTCGTAAAATTAGGAAAGACATTATATAAAGGTATAAAGATTTCCATGGATATTTTTATGGCCAGTCTGATGATGCACCACCTAACTAAAATAAGTCTTTTGTTGGCTAACGAATAAAAATATCTTTTAGTACTGTGATGCTGTAAAAACGACCCTAAAATTAGAACTGTTAAGTGGACAACAGTCCGACTTTCAACACGAGCAGTATTTGGTGGATTTAGGGAAGGCCCTGTATAAGTTGTATTTTCACCTGATCTTGCTGGTTGAAGCTGGAAACAAAATAGTCTCTTCTTTGCATAGCAGCTTAAAAAATGGCGAGGTTAGTACGAATACATATATTTTCAAGGGGACCCAGGTCTGTTAATCAGCATGGCCACCCATCAAATCCTATTTAACATACATCATTTTGATTTCTAGTTTAGAGATGTTAGTCCGGGATGTTTTGACGATTCGAGCCGCCATCACCAGGGCACTCGAAGACATGGAGGCCGATGGAGGCGTACGTCGTCTGTGAGCGGAATTGTGACGTCAGACAACCTGGTGGAGAACCCCTGTGCATGCTGATCGACAACGAGAAGTGGACGTCCGTCATTCTGTTCTACAAGTGCAATAAGGAGGCGTTCTTGAGAGAACACGATGAAATTTGTGATAGGATCAACGATGTAGTGTCGATTGTTAATATTTACTGTAGAAAACTAGTAAATGATAAACCAGGTAAGTGTAAGAACGAGAGAGTGTAAAGAAGAAAGATAGAGGTTAGAGAGAATGAGAGAGTGTGAATGAGAAAAGAGGAAGTGTCAGAAGGGAAGATAGTGTTAGTGGGAAAGACATAGTGTTAGAAAGAAAAAGAGAAGTGTTAATAGGTAAATGAGTATGGGGAAAAAAGTATAAGAGAAAAAAAGAGTGAGATAGAATAGAAGTGTAAGAGCTTTATTTTTATTATTAACAATTCAAAAGACGTTTTAAACAGTATTTAAAAATGGTGTCATTGCAAATGTGGCCAAAAAATCGATGCTTTTAAATCTATGTATCAGCTGATAATTTTAACATACTACTCTATTTGTATTCCAGTTTCGAGTTGCTTGAATTTTTAGTTATTTAATTAGTATTCCATTCTTCGTTTGTTCCAGAGAATAATCTTTCTTCGAATTTTGTAGCATCCACACTACAACAGCCGCCAGATTACTTGTTATCTCTCATTGTTCTCGACCTGTTTTTAAAAATACGTTAAAAACACATTATTAACCATCTTTATTTGCCGAAAAATGTAATAATTTGGAACAGTTAACACCCGTTAAGAAGAGTGTGAGTGAGAGAAAAAATTTGAGAGAGAAAGAGAGTGTTGGAAGAAATAGAGAGTGTGATAAGAAAGTTAGGGGCATTATGCAGAAAAGAGAGTGTGAAAGAGAAGAGAGTTTGAGGCATTTACAATTATTTTTTCTTTTTAGAATGTTTTGTGATAACCAATCAAGATCTTGAATTACCGGGAGTGTACAACAGAGTGTACCAAGTATCTGCGGCTGTTACAGATCTTTTCGAAAGTTTCGAAAAAGATAGTAGCGGGCAGAGCAGCAAGTCATTAGGGAACCTAGCGGTAAATGAAAACGTAATTAGGGAATACATTTTAGGAAAATGTTCAGTTGCATAGAAATAATTTATGATAATTTAACAAATGATCAAAAAAAGGAATAACTTCATCTTGTACTGCATATTTATTATTAAGAGGTTTTTTGGTACGCTGAGTTAAGCGGTAAAGGTATGTTTGAACAAAATGTGATATTGGGATTATACAGTGTGTCCGCAAACTAGATTTTTCTTTTAATCACAAAATTTTAAAAGCACCTTATTTTTTGACTTATTCTATAGAAAGAAAACCTATTTATAAAACATGCTTTATTTTTCACTTAACATTTTTTTAATGTATTTTAATTTTGTATTATAAAAATATGCAATTTTAAAGCAATTTTGTTTATTTTGTTTTGTATAACTAACTATACAATATTTGCGAAAATACTGTGTACTTGTTTTTTTCAAAAACAATATTCTAAACAAAGCTAGCAACTCCACGCTTACCTTGTGCAACGTCCATCGGATACGACTCTAGCTATAATGAGACCAGTTTAATTTAAGAATGACGTAAGCAAAAACAAATGAAGAAAAGGTCTTCCTATTGGTCAATTGTATTTTGTGTTTGAGGTCATGGCTACTAACTTTTTGGTTTTAAACGACTTGTTGCATATCAGTTGTTTTTGCTTTCATTACTCTTATTAGTCCCTGGGACAGTAATTGTATTGACTTTATAATAAGAACACATTTAAACCCTTTTTAGGTGGGTCCCATTTGACGAGTCTACCACGAATATTCATACAGCCATATGGAAGCCGCGCTTAACCCAGCATGTCAATGTCAAATGCTTCGGGTGTCTGAATGGGCGGATTTCTTGATTGTAACCCCTACGATTTTTGGCACAATGTTTAAAAATTGCATGTAAAACATTGTGTTATTTTACATAATTTTGGATGGATTGGTCTATCCAATTGCTTTCTATTACTTCTGGTTTAACCAGAAATGACGGTTACTTTAAAATTTTAAATGAATCACCGGTATATTTTATCTTATTTCGATAGAATATGACATTCTGAATAAAATGTCACCTCATATGTCATTTTTTGACAAGGAGATATGACCATAAATAAGATTTTGCACACTTTGACTTTGCCCTAAAAGGTCGTAAAAAACAAAAGACGACTAGTTTCATTTTTCCATGACTACTTGACTTAAAATAAACCGTTTAAGTCTAATCATGGCTCTCTAGAATGGAATTTAAAAACATAAATTTTTGACAGCAGCAAAGTGTCAAAAAATGACATATGAGGTATCATTGTATTAAGAATGTCATATTCTATCGAAATAAGATAAAACATACCGGTGGTGTCATTAAAAATTTTAAAGTAGCAGTCATTTCCGGTTAAACCGGAAGTAATAAAAAACAAGTAAATAGATCCAAACAGTATGTCAAATACCGATATATTAAATTTCATATTTTTATCTTAAAAGGTAAAAAAGTTATACAGGGAAACCATCTGTGCAAAACACCCGGTATTCATATTCTTAAAAATATCTAAACTGTTTGTCATTTTATTAGGTATCGAGCTCATCGCCGATTTTAATTAAATTTATCTTACGACCATGTTTTGAGGCCATAATTTTAAAATCCAATTTGGGTTTTTTCGTACAAACACAATTTTTGAGTTATGAGAACCCTCTTTAACTTAACCTTAAAACTGAACAATATTATTTGTATTAATATCTTCCTTCGTAAAACTGATTTGACACAACAAAACTAAATGGTTTTGATAAAACGCGTGAAAATAATTTTATGGAATAAAACTTATAATATCATGATTATTTAGTTATTATTATTTTTAAAATAGAACAGCGTTAAAAATGTACTCCTAAATTCTTTTTTCGTAAAATAATGATTGCTTTATTTAAGTTTATTTGGTGTAACTAGTATTATGAATAAAGGTAAATCAGGTGAATTTATCGAGTTAACATTACGCTTCCGCTGCAGAAGCAGCTTTTGATTAGTTAAACTTAAGGCGTTTAATGCAATCGTTGCGACGCTGCATATCATACCGTATATCATAGAATTGTTTCTTTCAACACTTTAAAAGCTGCGGCGAAAGCGGCACCGAAACGGTAACTATGAAAAAACGTCAAATGTATAAATAGTCAGTAGATGCTTGAAATATTGTTTATTTTTAGGGAAGGGCAAACGTGACCTCAGATTTGTGATCGAAGCTAAAAAAAATATTAAAATCGGCTGTGGGCCCGATAAGTAAACATTATATTATCTGAAATAGGGAATTCCAGGCTTCTTGACTTTGCAAAACAACACCATACAACGAATCATGATTTAGTTCTGTTTTTGCAAACACATGAGGGAAAATCACAGAAACCAATCAAAAACGATCACCAAATTACTAATGCTGGCCGACATCGCGGCGTCGCGTCGCGTCGATTTAACGATCGGGAAATCCCAAATTACGACGAATGTGGTCCTGTCTCTGTTGAGGTAAATGCTTTCAGTGCTGTAAACACCATATTTATTAAAATACTGCAGATTTTGTCATTGGTACCAACTTTTTTTTTTACTATAAAAATCCTAAGTATTTGGATAACTGCGCATGTCCAAGAGCACCCTGTAAACCTCCCAGTGTGGGGTTAAAAATTCTCGCGCGGGTCTATTGAAAATACGTAGGGGCCGGTTTCTAATAACTATCCGTTTTATTCTTGAAATCATTGGGTAAACTTGTCCGACAATAAAAGTGACGCACCCAGTCCGACACCCGAATTATTGACAATGACAGGCTGGGTTAAAGCGCCGCTTCCACATATGACGGTATAAATATTCGTGGTAGACTTATCAAAACGAATCCCCCTAAAAGGTTTTAAAATTGTTCTTATCATAAAGTGCATTTTATTACTGGCCCAGGCACTTAAAATAAAATTTGTGTTTTGAATGTCATCTTTAATAAAAAAGGGTTGATTTTAAGTTAAAAAACTTCGTACCTTACAATTTAGGTTTATGTATACGAAATTTATATCATGACAATTTTTCCTCTTTGTACTGATTCTAGATTTTATTTATGTATTTTTTTATGTAACTAGTATAATGTAATAACGATCAAATATAATTTAGTTAGAAAACAATTTTATTCAGTATCATTTTCGTCATCCTTAAAAACTTCTTCTCACAAAAGATTATCCAACCACCTTTTAACGTAAAAGAACAAGATTAATAAACATAAAAAATCTGGAGTTTATAAGCTAGAATGTTCAGAGTGCAATAGTTGCTACATAGGACAACCAGTCGAAGCTTCGAAAAAGATTTAAAGAACACTACGCATCATTTAGATTAGGCAAAAAAATTCAAATTTATCAAACCATTTTCTAGGCTCTGGTCATTCTTTCCTAATATAGATAGTATAAAATTTTTACACTTAGAACAAAAAAGTAAAAAATTAGATATATTAGAGAACATAGAAATTTATAAACACAATAAAAATAATAATGTAAATCTTCTTAATCTGCAAACAGACATAAAAAATTCCCAACTATTTAATATTTTCGACTAACTGTAAAAAGTTTTATTATAGCAATATACTTGTAACAATAGAGATAGGACCTAACAATTGTAAAGGATAAACCAGATGTTAAATTTACGGTATAAGGTATAAATTTATGCACTTTTTTGTAATTCATTCACTTTTAAAAAGTCGTTTGAAAAATGACATAGTATGTCGAAACTGCAGTAACGCAAAAGCAATATAAAATATGTGACAAAATAACAAAGGTGGAATAGGCATTTTTAACCTTTCTGGTATCAAGGAGAACTGTCCTTTAGTAGTACAGTTCTTTGAGAAAAGTATTAGTTAAATATTTTAAATGGCCTTATATGTCCTAGGTTTGTTTAGCTCGGCTCAAACTGAAATATTGATTTTAATTAACTTTACTGTATAAGTCATAAGCCATGGCAGAATACAATACCGGCACACCGTGCTCTCCGTACACGGTCTTTAGCTACCGTACTTCGAACATGCTTCAAACAGAAAACCCAGACAAGGCGTTGATAAATTCTTTCCCATAATGCGGATAGTCTGTTTTGCGCCCGCGCGTCAAACCTCGGGGACGACTGGTTCGCAAGCGCACAAACACATTTTTTGCCCATGAAGAGTAACTTTTGTATCGCGCAGGTAATAACATTGGCGATCCATCCAGATCAGTGGTTGGCATAGATGGCATTTTTAATCGAGGTAATCGTTGTGTTCTTTGAAAAGATCAGTCATTGTGGGCGGAATGTCTTTTTATTAATTTACTACTGCCGTTGTTTGAGGAAAATAGTTTTACCAACATCAGTAGTTTTTAGTTTTTGCTTATTTTACAAGGATAATAAAGAAATATTTTAAATTATACGACACAAAAAATAAAATAGCATGTTGCATAATCAAACGAAAACTGCTCACACAAAAATAGACCGTCTGAACGTAAGAACTGGGTAAAACTTCTATTTAATTTACCGAAAATATGACGGATATACACGAAAATGCTGCGAATATTCAATATTTTACAAGTCCAAAATCAGCCCTGTAGGAGATTCAAAGGGAAAATATACTAAGTATTGCCACTTTAAAAAAAATTGATGTATCGGTTTAATACGCAAATTTTTTTGATTATCAAAATTTATCAGGCTTTATTTATAAATATTTAAAAGTAAAAAATCAAAATCTAAGCCATTTTTTTCGTCCTTGGCCACCTTCTAATTTTAGTCGCCAGTTTTACCTTTTTAAATAAACGAGCTGAAACTGGCGACTAAAATTAGAAGGTGGCTATTAAAATTGGAAGGTGGCTATTAAAATTGGAAGGTGGTTATTAAAATTGGAAAGTGGCTATTAAAATTGGGAGGTGTTGCCTAAATTTACGACGTTAGGAGGTGGCGACTAAAACTAGGAGGTGGCGACTAAAATAGGGGGTGGCGATTAAAACTGGGAGGTGACGACTGCCTGTTACTTCAATCCGAAAAAAAAATGGATCCTAATTTTAGTCATCAGTTTCAGCGCCATAAATAAACGAAGCTGAAACTTGCGACTAAAATTAGGAGGTGGAGAGTAGCATTGGGTTAGCTCAGGGACGAAAACAAATAGGATTCTAAGGTACTCCAAATTATTTAACTTTATCAGAGCGTTCTGTTCGCAGTGAGGTGTCTTAAAGCTCATGCTCGTGACGGTAAAAGAAGGGTGTATCTGGATATTTCGGGTTCATTTTGAAGCAACTACATTTGCATTTGAACAGATAAAGTTTATTTATTAGTTTGAGGCTTCAATACGGTTTAGAGCCGGAAATTTTTAATCACCTAAAAAATACAGCGTGTCTATTTATACACGAAATAACTTCGCCTTTGTACAAGATACAAAAATAAACCTAGAATTAAAAATGTTTATTCCAATACAATATTTTTATTAACAGTACTAGTTAATATACAAGGTGTCTCAAAAACATAATTTTTATAATCAATTAGGTTTTTTTAATGGAGCACCCTGTATATTTTGACAAATTTTTAGTCTGTAATAAATTCTACATCAAAAATATATTATATACTCTACGTCAATATTGATGGTTTTTAAGATATCAGCAGTATGCAGATTTACTCATTACCGATTAAAAGTTAAAAAAAAGAAAATATTATTTTGGTTTTAATTATTTTTAAATAATTGTGTCACTGTCAAAATTACAAATATTATAATGTAATTAATTGCCTTTCATTGTAAAAACTTCTTCTTGGTATGTCAGCAATTTTAGGTTAGTTTAGTAGTACGTAAATATGTATCTAAAATGTAAATGACGTCACGCGTACTTTATTCACGGTGTAAACACTTGAGTATTAAAATTTGCTACTCCAATTCAGTTCTTCTCAAATGGGGGTGACCAAATATGATTTTCCGTGGTGTAAACACGTCGGACTTTTTTAGTGGACTAAAATGACAGCCTTGATCTTTGACAGTGCGCATTTCGATGAAAAAGACGTTGAATTTCGGTCTTAATCCTAATAATTTTGTTGTTTGTTTATATTTTTTAAAATTTTGTTCATATTTAACCAAAACTGTTTGCGTATTCTTTTTCATATGGAATTTAAAAGCGATACAGTTTTAAAAGATAAAAACGAGGTTAGGTTCTGTTCATATGCTCAGCTGTCATTTTGGTACTAGGATTAAACGTGAATTAAATTGATCCATAAACTAAGTTGGTGTAAACACTAGTGAACTAACAAAAATAAGTCCTAGGTTTGGTCCACGGATCTAATTGGTCCTCGCGGTGCAAACTAGGCTACAGTCTGAACATTTACGATACAGGATGATAAAATTTTAAAACAATATTCTCTTTCTTTATATCTTTAATTTTTAACTGCTTTTTCATGAAACAAAAATGTTTTTATTACTGTATTTTTTAATTCTGATTCAGTAACCTATGGTTGTCGCGTAAAAATAAGAAGCATTTGTGTGCATGGTCAATAAGTGGTATAGCGTGATAATTAAATGAAGATGCTGTATTATTTTAAAAGTAAAATATTTGAAGAAGCGAGTCATTAGCCTAGTTTACACCGGGAGGACCAAACTTTTAGTTCGAGGTCTAAATGACGTCACGCGTACTTTATTCACGGTGTAAACACTTGAGTATTAAAATTTGCTACTCCAATTCAGTCCGTCTCAAATGGGGGTGACCAAATATGATTTTCTTTGGTGTAAACACGTCGGACTTTTTTAGTGGACCAAAATGACAGCCTTGATCTTTGACAGTGCGCATTTCGACGAAAAGACGTTGAATTTCGGTATTCTCCTAATAATTTTGTTATTTGTTTATATTTTTTTAAAATTTTGTTGATATTTACCAAAATTGTTTTTCTAATTTTGAAATGGAATTTAAAAGCGATACAGTTTTAAAAGATAAAAAACGAGGTTAGGTTCTGGTCATATGCTCAGCTGTCATTTTGGTACTAGGATTAAACGTGAATTAAATTGATCCATAAACTAAGTTGGTGTAAACACTAGTGAACTAACAAAAATAAGTCCTAGGTTTGGTCCACGGATCTAATTGGTCCTCACGGTGTAAACTTACATTTTTATTGTAGAATTTAATACAGAATCAGAATTTGTTAAAATATACAGGGTGTGCCACTTAAAAAAACAACTTGACAATAAAAAATGTTGTTTTTCAGGCACCTTGTATATTAACTGGAACCGCCAATAAAAAATGTGTATTCAAACAAACATTTTTAATTTTATGATTATTTTTGTATTTTTGTACAGGGGCGAAGTTTACATTGTGCAAAAATAGAGTTGGAACACCCTGTATTGATAATTTCTACTGAAGTACCTAGAGTGTATGCAATGTTGAAGGGTTACTCTACCTTCTGTTAAGCTTTGACTAAGGTAAGGCCCCTTGGCACGGTACGTGGTTTTTGGAACTATTTCCTCAAAAAAAAACTTTTTGATTCTAAAATTTAATTAACACAATAAATACTATACAATAAAAGTCTTATGAGCTACAAAACATAAATATGGCCTTTTCGATGATAAAATTCCTTTTCGCTTATTTACTAAAGATATCACATGGAAGATCACTTACAACAATAAGTAAAATTGCACTAATTTGCCTCTATTATAGGATTTCACCACATGGGTACCTTGCTTTTTCTCAGCTGGAGATTCGTACCTATAAAAAAACATTAAATTAAATTAGAGGAACTCAAAAATATGTATCCCACCAAAAACATAAATGTGAAAAAGGTGAGCTAACTTTAATACTAAAACTATGCCTGGCCATGGGCTTTGTCGCAAAAAAAATGGAGATCCATATTTTTTTTATTTATTACAAAATTTACGGGTAACCCCATTTTACAAAAGTTAACAATATAAACATAATAACAAACAGATGGTGGAAACAATAATAAAATATAAGTATACTTTAAAAAACTAAATAAAGCTAAAGGATCACATTTCAGAACAATTACAGTAAAACAATAAATTAAAAAAAAAAAATATATATATAATTATTCGGTATCACATTATTTATCACATAAGTCTTCGTTTAAAGCCAGAGAGATTGCAATCAAAAATATCAATATTTTTATCCAAAGAGTTTAAGTATTTTAAAGCTCTATCTACAGGGAAGTGTGCACCATAGTTTGTTGAATGGAAGGGAATGTAGAATAAGTCCACATGTCGTAAACATCTATTAGGAACATTCAATCGAATCAAAGCCAGCAACTGAGAGCAATTAGTAATACCATTTATCAATTTAAAAATAAAACATGCATCAAACATGAGTCGCCTCTTCTCAAGCGTTGCCAACCTTAACACATTCAACATGTCCACTCTATGATAGTTCTCCATACACAGACCATACTTAAAAGCAGCAAATCTTAAAAATTTGTGTTGAACACGTTCAATCATATATTTATGGTTGTGATAAAAGGAGACCATATCACGGTGGCATATTCCACATTCGATCTAACAAGTGAACAATACAGATTTCTTATTGTCTCAATTGAAAGTTGAGAACAATTTCTTAATACAAATCCCAACATTCTCATACCCTTAAGACTCACCCTGGAAACATGCTCAACAACAGTTAGCCTTTCATCAAACCAGACACCAAGATCCTTTGAAGTTTTTGTATAGGACAAATCCACATTATCTATTGAGTACTTTGTTGGAATTCTCTCACGACTTTGAAAAAAACTGATATAATAACATTTATTTATATTTAAAAACAGATGATTCGACTGTGTCCACTGCCAGAGCGCATTCAGATCCTCCTGAAGCCCCACTGCGCTCCAGTAGTTACCAGCTAACAATCTGCGTAATTTTATATAAAGTGACAAAACGTATGTTCTTAAATATTTACATAAACTGCAGACATAACAAAATCCGACTTTGCACCTTTTGCTTCATGGCAGAATTTTTACGGAATTCATGATGATAACCGTAAAACACTTAGCACAAATTGTAGACTAACTCTTCCTGTATTTTGTATCGCATTTATTCAATAAGTATAAAAAATATTTAGAAAACACGATATTAACTACAAAACAGCAAGAGAAAAACTTGACTATAAACTGTCATGGACTCTTATACTAGTTCAAAAATTACTCCATGCCGTAGGGGGCTTTTTAACAATGTTGCAAGCTTAATTTTAAAAAGCCAATACATATGTGGTCGGAAGTTATTAAGCGCGTTTACAAGTTTTTGTATGAGGACAACATCTATTTTTTGACTTGATTTTATTTTTATATTTCTGTTATATAGCCAATAATATAATAATACATACATATTGGGATTGTTTCAAATATCTACTCGTAATGATTCAAAGTTTACAATTATTTAAAAAAATTTTTGTATAGGATCCCCTTCCCCCTCTTGTTTGATTTAAGATTCTTGTTTTACACTAACACACAATTAATTACCGAGCTGGCTTCCAAATTTCATCTTTCTAGATCATCTGGAAGTGGGTTAGGTTTTTGATCTATATGTCAGTAAGTCAGTGGAAATTTGACGACTTTTGGGCCTTCATACCTTTATAACTGTTTGAGCAGGCTTCATGAAATTTGGGTTTCTAGTTGTCTTTATGCCTTGTTTAGACACGGCTAGTAATTTAGTCGAGTAGGCACCAAAACTAAACTACTTTCCTAATTTTTACTGTCCGCACGCACGAGAATACTTTATTACTCGCTACTCGTCTAAATTACTAGCCGTGTCTGAACAAGGCTTTATGGATATAAATAATCACATGTAGTTTTATGCGTTTAGGTTAAATAGGTTTTGAGTTATGGAAGAGTCAAAAGTGGTACCAAGTGGTTCGTATCATATAACCATTAACATATTTACCGCCCGTAGGCTATTTTATTTTCGCCGCCCCTATGTTTATCTTTTTTCCTTCAAAAATAATTTTAAAGACCAAAAAAAGGTTCTCACTTTCATTTCTTTCAATTCTACGTACAAAATTTAATTCAAATTACACAAAATTATTTATAAGTACAAAATCTGCCGCCCCCTAAAAACGCCGCCATAGGCCCATCTTTTTTCCTTCAAAATAATTTTAAAGACCAAAAAAGGTCCTTACTTTCATTTCTTTCAATTCCATGTAAAAATTTAATTCAAATTACACAAAATTATTTATAAGTACAAAATCTGCCGCCCCACTAAAAACGCCGCCATAGGCTTCAGCCTACTCAGCCTTTTGGTAAATACGCCACTGCATATTACACTCGACGCGCTTAAACTTGGTTTGACACGCTGCCGCTTGTCTAGATGGTTCACTTGTCTTTGACAGATAATGTAATGAAAAATATTATTTTTATTATTAGCAATTATAATTTAACGACTTGGCAACGTTGCAACTGCAATTCAGCGTACTCGTCAAAAACTTCTTGAACAGTCTTAAAGAACTATGACATTTCATAGTCATATTTTGCTTGCTGTTGTTGCAGTTAGTATCGTATTTTTTAAAAGGTTTTTATGATTTAGTGGATAAATTGCAATAAAAACTAAATAAATAATCAGTCTACAAGTTGTATTACGTGCTTTAGTGGTTGTAATCATTGATTCTGTTCAAAACTCTGCAGTGAAGGAAAATGTACAAAACCGGTTTGTTATGTCTGCAGTTTAAGTCTTAACAACGGAGAATTTATGTTTCTGGGCTTTATATTAGTGTTGGGAAACACGGTGACTTTTCGGTAACCGGTGAAACGGCGACAGTGATTTCTAAATCACCGCGATTTTAAACAGTGATTTCAATCACTGCAATGATTTGAATATACATAAATATTTAACTAAAAATGGAAATATAAAAACAGCTCGGTGTCTGGCAACGGATACGAAATATATTATTTATGCAGCTCTTATCGGTCTTCATTGACACAATAGCAGCATAATATTTATTGATTTTATAAAAATAAATATTATGCTGCAAATTAAATTAACAGCAATAGTACTAAATCTAAATTTTGGGGTTGTAACTCAAATAATCATTATTATATACGGTGTGACAACAACAAGCTTAATGTGATATATTGCAATATTATTATGTAAAAATAATATCAAGTTTTAGGGTTTATTCATTACCTATTTTTAAAAATAAAAATACACATGTTTTAATAATCAAACACCATTATAACATTTTTAACTAGGCGCGCTTGTGGCGGCTTCGGTTGTATCGGCAAGCGTCGATCACCGGAGTTAAGCAGTGAAATGCGCGCCCATAATTTGGATGGGTGTCCGGCGACAGCGGTGTTTCGAGCAGCGGCACACGGTGTTCTGCTCGGGGATGCGGACCGAGCAACAACCATCCAGGTTATGGAATGAATGGTGTGTGAATGAGAAGGAGTAGGGGCCAAGGTACAATAAGCCTTCAGGCTGCAGTGCACCACCTAGGGGGCGGTCGTCGGACCTGGGTGGGATGACCTCGAAAGGGGTGAAAAAACATTTTTAACTTATATTCAATTACTAAAATATAAACATAAAAGAAAACTTTTTAAAGCAAAACCAAATATAGCTTACTTTTTTCCCAATGAAAATGAAAAATTAGCATTAAGAAAGATTAGTTTTTCAGCTTTGTTTGCACTTAATTTATTTCTACGGTTCCGGCTTTGGAAAATAGTCTTTCACATGGCTTGGCGGTGCCCGCCACCCTCCACGTCTAAACAATATAAACATCATATCAGCCTAAATCACTGTTTTCCTTCACATATTATTTTTAAATAATAATTCATAGGTATATCATATTTCGATCGGCGCTATCAGCGATCATCCAATGCGTGTCGTGTCGATGCCGATTGCAGTATTCGCTTCGATCACTGATCACCGTGTTTGCAAAAAGTAAATCACTAGCAGCGCCAGTGATTTTCCATTCACCGGTGAAATATCTCGGTTATTGTTTTTAAGAGTGCATTTAGCCGAAACACAAACCAATAATCGAGAAATTTCGGTATAGAGATATCTGTAAAGATTTGTTGCCATTTTAGATCTAGGTACCAATTTTTACCAGCTTATTGTGTTTCTTAATATAAATTGCTAATACTAAATTATCTTACCTATAAATATTTCTATTGTGGGGTGTCTCACGTGGTGAATAAGACGATATAATCGAATCGTCATCATGTTGATCTATGTTAGTACTCTTTTCTCTAGATCTATTCGATTCTCTATAAGAGTACCGCCATGGTGCTCCTGCCAATTCGAAATTGGCTTTTCCTGTTAAACTACTGCTACCCTTGGACGATTCCGGTTTTTCTTCTTTTTGCTTCGAAGACAGTCTTCTGCAAAAAAGATAAATTACTAGAAATTATAAATAATTTCGATTTTTAAATCAAAACAATAAAGTAATTAGTTCTTCTTATTAGACAATCGAGCTAATTCAATTTGTCCCATTAAAAATTGACCATATGGGTTTATATGACAATGGAATATGCTTCTTTATAGTTTATTTATTTTTTGAAAATATAAATTTAAATTTAATGGATTATGCATCTAAACTAAAGAAAGAAGCACTTATGCTCGCTTCAGAAAAGTAAAAGAAAAACGTTCACAGGGGAAAAACGTGTTAAGTCATTAAAATTGCTAAATTAAATTATTCAGAGAGAATGGTAGGTCTAAGTGTATAGTATCTTTATAACAGACGATGCAGGGGCAAAACGCGACAAGTCTCTCGTAATACCAAAAATTAGTATCAGGCTACTGGTGCTCAGTCAATAAATAATCAATGACATAACACATTTTTCCCCCTGTATTTTTGATGTTTAAACACTTATTATGGAGTTGAAAAAATTAATAGTTTTAACATGGTTTTAAGTAAAGAAGCGGTTTGCAAATTGAGTAGTTATAGTAGTGTTTTATTACTTAAAATTTGTTTTCTGTAAAAAGTGGAAAAACTGATTTAACACCTTTTTCCGCTTTGGTCTTCGTATATTATCAAAAAGTCGACTGTAGACCGATTGTGTTTCTCAGTCGGTCAAGGTGGTTAGCGGAGGGCTTTATGGAAATTGGTTAATACCGCTCAGTAAAAAATAGGATTGCAAAAAGTGGATTATAAAAAGAAGAACTAACTGGCTTATTGCAAACATACGCATAGGTATTATATTTGCATTAAGGTTTTTGTTGTTGAATTTGTTATTCTTGTGTGGTTGTACTTTAAGGTCTGGGCACACATAACCGCAACGAGCCCGCAGCCGTGTGTTCCGCTGGTGAAGTGTAGAGAGATGCGAAAAATGGCAGTAATATGGGTCTGTTATACTACGCTTTAAATAGCACCTGATTTTAAAATACACCTTCACAAAAACTTAACACAGTTTTACCTATACTACACTCAAAGTTTGGATAAAAGGAACAGAGATAAGTAGGAAAATCTTTTTATATAAACAAGGGAATATACATAAAACAATACACTCGGCTTGACAAAAATGCTTTTTTTAATTTTGAGGGCATGAGCTGGGCACTTTTCTCAATCATTGTGAATCCGGGCTCGGTACAGTCTTGGTGCGGTTATGTGTGTCCAGACCTTTAATCATCATTTTATCGAATATTGCATACTTTTTATTTTAACAATAGCCCGGCAAACACTATTTGCTGGCAATGTACATTTTCATATTGGCATTGATGGTAAAACATTGGCAATTGGTGGCAATATTATGCCAACATCTTATACGCATTAAAAAGTCAACCCTAAATAAACACTTAATTGCCAATAAATTTTACATGCAGGCGAATTGCCGGCAAGCATACAAAAATGGCGGCATACCAATCCTGATTAAATAAAGCACGCGTTTTTGTTGCAGGCAAATAAATATTGGATTTTTGAAGGCAAACCTTCAACGCATATTCATACTTTTTAAACCATATTATTAACATGGTATTTAACTAACATTAAAGCAATTTTTTTGATCTGTTTTATTTATAATGGCAGCTAATCAACATTATTTTATGTTTTTTACATAATTTAAAGGAAATGGCCTTTTCATAACATTTTATTGTTAAAAATCATGCAAATAAAAATTAGGTCAAACAAAATGTTTATTATGTATTTTGGAGCGAATAAAAATAAAATGATGGTAAAATTAGCTTCGACCGAACGTGACCGCTTTGTGCATTTGTTTTCTACGTGGTTTTCCAGCTTTTAGTTTCTTTTAGAGAAAAGAGTTTTTTAATAGACATAATTAAATGTATTCATTACCTAATAAGTGTGTGTTGTGTGATTAATTGGTGATGGCTAGTCGAGAAGGCAAGATATTCAAGTAGACTGTTAGGAGCTGTAAACATTTTGTTTAAAACTTTATTAAAAGTTTTAAAGACGTGTTAATAAAAAATATTATATATATTTAATAGTTTTTTTGACATACCGATAGATGGCGTAATGGACAATAAACTACTACGTTTCTGCAATATCTTCGCTTTTTATCGTCTAAACCGTACCCATTAGACAAAAATAATTCGAGAACGGTCTGCGGTAGGTGATCTCACTTAGCTTTGAAAGAAATATCTTCAGCTAGTGTAAAAATCTGCATCTCCAAGTTGGACAGTGTTCCGAGAGATGGTACTTTGCATTGCAAAGGAAATTGCATGCAGTAAGGAGTTTTTCCTATTTTAATTTTCAAATAAAATATCGCATCATTTTAGCTTTTAAAAAAGTATATGCGACAATTTTCGTCAATAAGACGTCAGCTTGCTGCTTGGGAGTATCTGCATTTGCCCACTTTCGTGTCTTTTGTTATCTTTTTGCCAATAACTTATTAATGATGGATGCCATCATCTTAAACGCATTTTTTGCCAATAACTTATTAATGACGGATGCCATCACTTTATCTGCAACACGTGGCCTAATAACGGCTAATTGCCCACTCTCGCGCCTTTTTGATACCTTTTGCCAATGCCTCGCCATTAAAGAGTGTTGGCAATGCCAGTAAATTAAATGTACAACGCCGGCAAAAAATTTTATATGGGAAGATTAGGTAAAAATTAGGTTACCTAATATTAGTGGATGTATGATCTGCTGTTGTATTTTACAGAATTAGATGGGAAGTAGTTTTTATGAAGGCCAAACAGACTTCTTACCTTAAAATTTTATGTCCAATACTTTCAGGTTCCTCCAGTCTTCCACTAACAGTTCTCTTCTTTTGATACTTCCTACCTCTGCTATCTTCTATAATTATATGTCTGTCATAAGGAGTGTCATAATCTACTTCTAATATAGTCGAAAAACTATGGGGATTTACTATTTCTATAGTTGGTAATGATGACGCCCGCAGTCAAGCAAATACTACCTATAAAAAAAAATAAAAAGTTTTTCTTGTAAATCAGCAAGTTTGCATATTTAAAAGTAATTTTTAGTCCTACATACTTATTCATTATATTAATTTTCGATATTGTCATGTCATCAAATTACAAAATTTTGCTCTTAACGTAGTACTACCGATACCACAAGAGTCCATCAAGGGCCCCAAACAATCAATAACAAACCATGGTTTTCAAATCTTGTGATAAAGCCAGAATTTTAAAGTTCAGGAAACACAAGAAGTTTCTACAGGATCTAGTTCAGAAAACCGACGAAAGGCTAGCGTGTTGGGGCAGAAACTGCTACAATCAACAATTTCTAAAGCCAAAGATACTTCATTAATCGTGGTAAGAAACAAAGTTGCTTTCTTGCTCAGCTGGCGGCCAGTCTTTCTGTCTCTTGAGACACCAAATACTCAACTCTGCTTGCTTGAGACGCCAAGTTTTACTGCAAGGACACCTTCAATCTTGTGGGCGTCACATTTGAAAATAATTTACAACGCATAAACGCATTGTATCTATAGCCACGGCAGCTTCAAAAGCTTGGATTTCTCTTTGGAGCCAAAGTATTTTCCGCTTCTAATTTATACACTTTATATGTGTGCCAAATCCGACCTCCTTGGAATATTGTTCTCATATCTGGGGCATGGCGTCCCCACAGCCTAAGCATTCTTGATTCTATTCAAGAAAGAGCTATTCGTCTCATTAATGATCCGCTCACTTACAGAAAGGCTTCCCTCTCGCTTGCCCATCTCGTACGGGCTGTGGGCGATTTATCGCTTTGCCATAGACGGTACTTCCATGGCTTTTCTGCTCTGAAGAATTGTCCGGTATAGTTCCTCTCCACTCACGGTTCCCAACAGAGAAACTCGTGGTTCCGCGCGTATGCATCCCTATACGGTCCAACTGGACGGGCCCCGAACTTCTCACTTTGTTCGTTCTTTTATCCCTAGAGTTTCTAGAATGTGGAACACTGCTGCCCGCGGAGGTCTTTCCTTCCCCCCAAATCTTCAAGTATTTAAGTCCCGTGTCAACAAACTCCCTCTTACCTCGCTTAAGACACCCACGGTACGTTAGTATTTAGGCTTTTAGCCTTCGTGGTTTGTCCAAAGTGCCAGTAGTGACAGAGAAGGTTATACGTAACCCCAGTTCTTGGTTTGACAACCGTTAATTTACGCATTGCATCGATTTATAAAATATTTTTTGTTTTTGGGAATTTCTGGGAGCTACGAGCTCGATTATCCAGATTTTCTGCCGACGAAGCCCTAAAAGCATAGTCCGCAAGGGGAGAGCTGGTGAATTGGACCTAGGGACCAGAACCAAAAACAAAAACAATAGAATATTATATCATGTCATGTGGTTTTATATTGTTATATTTATTTACTAATAAAATGCCTTTAACCAAACCTATTATATTGCATGTTTTGTACTAAAAATTGTATAAAACCCTGATTTTCCCAAACATCGCATTCGGTAAATGTTTAAATTTCGCGCGCATCATAACCTTTTGGCGGCGTTGCCACATGTCAGTCACATAGGATATTTTTCTTGATTATTTTGTACAATTTACTTTTATCACAAGCTTAAAAGGTTGGATTTTAATTAGCTAAAATGTTCAGTTTTTTTGTCTTTCCGTTTATACCACTTTCATTAAAAATAGGAACGGCAGTTTTTGTGAAATAAAATAAAATCTGCGATTTACCATAAAGATCAATATTGAACAAAACTATTTTATAATATTAATAACATTTTTTTAGTTCTCTGTAGACCTTTGAAAATTAAACTGGTTGATATTCTTATTATAAAATACCAATAGGCTAAGTTTAATAATATTATTTTTTTTTGAATTCTGTCGTTTCATACGTTACGGGAATTCGTGAGAGTAGGAACAAAAGTGATCGGTTATGTCTGTTTTATCTACTAGCTCTATTTAAGACTATGTGAGTTCTAGGCTAATGTAAATGACATTAATTGTATTTTTATAGACTGGACTCGATATTTAGGCGCAAATTTTGACTGTGCCGGAAATTAGTGTTTTAAAGTAGTTTTTAGTTGTAACTTAATTAAATGTTTGACTTGCTTTTTGTGTAAACTGTGTGACCTCAGAAGTATTTTCTGACTCTAGTAATCGAAAAATTTTGTAGTCCGTCTTTCTTTTTTTTCGTTTTTTGCCAACGAATGAATTTATCGATGGCGTTTATTATAGTTCAGTAAACAAAGCGACTTACCAGCAATTAGTACCAGCCAATAGCACCACCCAAATCTGAAATTCATCGTTGTTCCTTCAATGTGAACAACCAGGGGTGTTTCCGGTAACATCCCAAAATATCCACATACAGTCGCTAGGAGCAGAAATCCACATGCTGTCATGAGTAACGCTCCATATCTAGGAACCACTATTAGCATTAGGTTCATAAGCATCCATGTTGCGAAGGAAGTCCTTAAAAATAAACAAATAACCTTACAAAATGTAAACTGGTTTTAGATTTCTTAAAATTCAATATACACGCTTAGTTCAATAAAAAGGTTTATAGGCAAGTAAAGCAACAACAAAGCGAGACCGGTGAGTCACCGGGTTTACATGCCGGCGCTCTTTGTCTAAGCTCTACCCGTTAGTGTTTTACAAGCTTTAGACTGTCTCCTTTTTACGCATTGCCTATAAACCTTTTATTTTGGCTTAAGGTATACATGCAAGTGCAGGCTTTTATACAGGGTGTCCGTAAAGTCAACACTAATTATAAAAGGGTTGGTGAGACAACTCATATGTTTTCGAGACATTGGCACCATAGTAAACTATTCACCATTTCAATTTACAAAACTTCTGCTAATTTTAATAAAGTCTTTATTAAGAATAACTTTTTTTTAAATATTCGAAGAAAAACGTTGTAAGTGGTTGATTACTTGGGCGTATGTAGTAGCATTTTGTTGCATTATGTCGGTGGTAAATTTTTCACAGCGAAATGCAATAAATCATGATAAAAAACGCAAATCAAACATTGCTTAGTCGAAAAACAACCAAATTAAACAAAAAAAAAAAATCTAAATATAAAAATAGTTATAACATATAAAATAATTTCTTACCATAACATGATAATAGCAAAATACCCAGCAGCCCTATACTGCCCACCCCACGCGAGACCATCTTGCCCAACAGTAAAATATTCTGCTACAGTTAAAATGGGAAACGGTAAGCCAGTTACGAGGGCTTTTCGGAAACTGTCCCCCATTTGGTAAGAGTCTACCCAGTAGAATCTCTCGTTGTAATCGATATCTGTTGAGGAGTTGTTGACAGGTACAGCTGGAAGAAAAAGATAAAAAGAGAAATTAAAAAGGTTACTTTGAAATTGTGATTTTCTAAGCATACAGGGTAAGTCGAAGTCTGACAAAGCTCCTTTACTCGTTATCTATAAACCTTTGAATTTTTTATGTTGTTGTGTTTTTAATTCTTCTTTTTAAATAAAATATAAATAAAACATTATGGCGCGGAAAATTAAAAAAAAAAAATGTATGCCTCAGAGATTCGATCTTAAGCATCGTTTTCACGGTGATAGTTCCTATCATGATAGTGACTGTCACATGAACTATCGTGAACTATCACCATGTAAAAAACGCGATAGTAGCTATCATGCTGTCGTGAGATAGTACGAGACTAGATAAAAGTTGTTGTTTGTTTACGGATTTACGATAAATTTTACAAATAATTGTAGATACTGCCAGGAAAGTTAGAATAAGCCGTAGACAATTTGACATAATAATTTTTTGGAAGAATGTGAAAGGTTGTCACGTTTATGGTAAAGTATTCTTCCAATTTTTAAAACAGAGCGAAGAGAGACCATGCTAAAGAAATTTAGCTACCCTTATAAGGACTTTCTACATTAAATATACAATGGTTACTATCGTGATGGTTTATACATGTAGACACTTCAATTTCATAGTAAGACTATCGAGGTTAGCAACATGAGAGCACTTTCACAAAAGTACTATCACCATGAAAACGAGGCTTTATTGAATAGTAGCTATGTATCCAGTGTCATTAAAATATCTATCGTAGTATTATAGAGATTATAAAAGATATATATTTTTTGAAAACTTTACCACCCTGTATCTTAAAAGTTAAGACGTTTGAAACATAGGGCGCATTCGAAGTTACTGGACACCCTGCTATGTATGTAGGTAATTTGATTGAAATTGATGAAAACTTTGATGTCTATTGGTGCCTAAACGGTGAGGTTTATCGACTTTAACAAAGAGTACCTTATTTTTAAGTTGTTGATAGTCTATAAAATGGCGCCCCCAGCTTTGCGATATCTGTCCAAATAAAAAGTTATGATGTAAATAAATTTTAAGTTTTAGGTAAAGTGCCCTCTGGCGGTATTTAAAAAAGTACTTTTGTTTTAAAATTTTGGAATCTGCAAAGCTCGATTTGTGTGCCAAATTTCTTTTTCTCTATCTTCGTGTATACAAACAACTAGTTAAATCTTTTTTAATCCCTTAATTAAACCTGAGGCTAATTAACACTTTATGAACCCACTTTCTTTATCCAACTATAAATAGAATCAGACCCTTCCCGACGTTGCCAAATGCTTTCCATATTTTTGCATGGTATAACTGACGTTTAGTAGTCTTTTTTCTTACTTCTAGGACTTTAGGTTATGCATTTACAATTTTCATATTTTTTATATTTTTCACAAAAATATGAAGAAAAATTTAATTTTTACTTAATTCTTACATGTGATGTTTAGTTTCATTAACTCGTTTTTGCCAAATAACAGTTATATAATGCTTCTAGGTAGGCGATTTTTAATGTAAAACACTGTTAAAACTGACAAACTCTTTGTAATGAAAAATTATTTTCTAATTTTTAGTTCGGTTGCATATAAAAGCGTGTTTTTAGTTTTTTTAAACTATTATTTATTTTTCATTTTTTAGTTCGATATATCAATTAGTTTTCTGCGGTCATGTGATATTGAAATGTTTTACGAAATACAAAACCAAATTTTTAACTAAAGTTAAATATTTAAAAATAAATGCTCCAGTTTATTCCACTAAAAATTCCTTCGCCATTTTGTCAAGAGTAGTATTAGGACACAGAGGGATCTGTAAAGGAATTTATTTATCCTGGCGGTCCTAATCAGGATAACGGGATACTGTTTTTAAATTATTGCATTGTCATCGGTCCTTGATACGTGTGCAAAGTTTCAAAGAAATTGAATCGCTGGGAGTTGGTAAAAATTAGGCTCCAAAGATTCCGTTACATAGATAGATAGATAGATAGATGAAAAACTCCTTACTGCTTGCAATTTCCTTTGCACTCAAGGTCAAGGTCTGCATCTCTCGAGACACTGTCCAACCTGGAGATGCAGATTTTCCATAGCTGAAGATATTTTTCAAACACTGATCGCCAACCGCAGCCGGTCTCGGAACTAGTTTGGTCTCATCGGTAGATGGTGTAGGCGATAAAAAGCGAAGATGTTGAATAAGCGTAGTAGTTTATTGTCCATTACGCGACAATCTATCGGTAAAGTGTTTTTCCTATTTCAATTTTGGTAAAATTGTGGTCTTATTTTTCTGTCATATGATATTTCGGTTGGATTTTGACACGAATCATATAATGTCACAAAATTTTTCTGGCGGGTTTTCTAAACATGACGTCATTAGATTTTATCGAGTAAGTATGACGAAAAATGACGTCGAAAGATGTCACTTCAATTGGTCAGTCAAAACACGTCAGTTAAGAATGACGTCATAACCTTGGTCCGATGGCGTCCTATGACCAAAAATGACGAAGACTAATTAGTGACGTCATAACAGGGTGGCGCATCGAAAACGAAACAGACGCATTTACTGGCAGCTCAGTTTTTTTTGAAAAACGCTCAGACCCGATGATTTTGTTTTCGAGGGGGACACAAGTTTGGCAAAAATTACGTTAGCACGTGCAGCCCCTGGGCGGGTGACACCAACCCTAAAATCTTAGTAAGAAGGCGGATCGAGTGATACATCATTTTAAAGCTCCTGACGAGTACTTTATAACCCTAGAATATGAAGTCAATATCTTACCTATTACAAGTGGCGGTACTTTAAAAATTACCTAAATATTGATTTGGATGGCCATATCTCGAAACTAATAAAGTTAGATGTACCTAATGTGGTGTTTTCTTAAAGCTCTTTTAAGGTCTTTCTAATGGTGATACTGGTAGTAATATACAGGGTAGAAGAAAAGTACATATTTTTTATTTAAGAACCCTGTATATTATTTTACCATTAAAAAGATCTTTAAATGAGCTTTAAGAAAATACCACATTAAGTACATCTAACTTTATTAGTTTCGGAAATATGGCCATCAAATCAAGTATTTAGGTAATTTTTAAAGTACCGCCATTTTGTAATAGGTGAAGATATTGACTTCATATTCTAGGGTTATAAAGTACTCGTCAGGAGCTTTAAAATGATGTATCACTCGATCCGCCTTCTCATTTAAGAACTTAAGATAAAAATGTTTGTTTAAATACCTTTCCTGACAGTACTAGTTAATATACAAAGTTTCTAAAAATCTTAATTTTTATTGACAAGTTATTTTTTAAATATATATTTTAACAAATTTTGAATTTATTATAAATGCTGCATCAAAATATATAGCATTATACGTCAATTATTGCTGGTTTTTGAGATATCAGCAGTATGTTATTGTACTTATTAACGACTAAGTGAGAAAATAATATTTAGATTTTAATTATTTTTAAATAACTCTGTCACTGTCAAGTGACAGAACATATAACATACAGTGGATACCTTGCTTACATTGGCAGAACTACTAATAAGTTAGTCAGCTATTTATTTTATTTTAGATACATATTAAATATAAATATTGAAAAGATTATTTAAAAAAATATTTTAATTCAAAATAATTATCCCTCTTGATTTATAAATAATTGTTTCCTTGAAACTCCAGTTATAAGACAAAATCAAAATAGACCACAATATTGAATGGCATCAAGAATGCTGAGGGTTGTGAGGATGCCATTCCCCAGACATGGCTCCAAGTAATTATTAGTTGATAACCGACTTCAACAAAGGACGAGGTTTTAATCTTCAATTGTATTTTTATGTATGGACATGATAGCTCCGGCCGGAGGCCCTCGGGCTATTTTGACCTTCAGGGCATTATAGTCCAGTAAAGCCCGTGGTGCATACAATGCTTTATGTTTTGCCCAAAAGAGTTTTTCAATGACTAATTACATTATTTATTCAGCTAATATAAAAAATAAGTTGCACCTGTACCTGTATACGTAAAGTAGATAATGACTGGTGTTAAGTTTGACTTTGATGTTTCTATCAGTTAGTCAGTTGGCATTTTTATTTAACGATTTGCTCAAAATGGAAGAAATTCCACAAATATAGAGAAAAGGCCATAAAGCGACCGAAAATCTTTTGCCAGTTAAATCAAGGCAACAGTATGATCGGGAGTATGGCATATTTGGTATTTGGAAAGATGCGAACGCAATTCTTCAAATAACCGAAACCGTTTTAATGGCATATTTTCAGGAACTGGTAAGTTATTGATTTTATTTTTAATACATATGTTTAACAAACTTTATTATTTTTAGTCGGAAAATACAGTCCGAACTCTCTCTGGACCAGAGTATTCCACCTAAGGTCTACGTTGATGGTCTATGAAAATATAGACATTTCGCAATACCATCGTCTCATATCTTTTTTAAAAAGTTAAGTCGAAAGGATACGTCCCGAAGAAGTCTAAAGTTTTAGGAAGGAGAACAAATATTAAAAATTTATTAAGAAGGCTCTGATGATATCTACTTGGTACACAAAGTCATATTGGTAATGGGTGTTTTTGGAGGTTTAAGACGAGATGAGTTGGTCAAAATGACTATGTGATGACATTGAAGATAGAGGAACAGTCTTGGTTATAAAGGTACCAGAAACTAAAACTTCAACTTCAAAAGTTTACTATCATTGAAGAAGATTTAGGCGCTTTAAATTTAATAAAAATAGTACACAACATTAAGACCAGCTGGAATGAAGGAGCGAAGATTCTTTCTTACCTATATGAAAGGGTCGATGTACAAGTACAACCCATTGGAAAAAATACCATAGGAAGCGTCCCAACATTGATCGCAAAATTTTTAAAATTGGATAATGCGAAGCTTACACGAACCACTGTTTGCGTCGCACATCGTCAGCTTACTTGTTGAGGCAGGTGCTTCGTTTGAAACGCTAAAACAACATGGGAAATGGAAAAGCTCTTCAGTAGCTGAAGGATATATAGAAGAAAGTATTTCATCCAAAAACAAAGTAGCCAAAAATGATTGCCAATTCAGTTAATTCCGAGGTTAATTCCGTATCGACTATTGAAAATTCTTTAATGGACTGTTCTTCTATACAAAATAGCGTTAGTGCTCTACCACCGCTGCTACCATCACAAAAACACCGACCATTCTATAGTGGGATCAGCTACATTTTCCGGGACATTTCAAAATTGTAATTTTATTTTGGAAATAAAGTTTAATTTTTAGTATTGTTTAAAGAAAAATTATTTTTTGTATAAACTTGATCTTTATTGTGAGAGAAATAAAATTGGATAAGCAATAAAATTTCCATATTAGCGCATTAGGCATTATAAGCGGGCATTATCATAATGCCCGCATTATAATGCCCTAGGTGTGATAGCGGGTATTATTGCTACCATAACATATTCCGTTTCTAGGGTATTACAGATCAATAATTCTAGATTGTCGAAATAGTTTATTTAACATTTAAAACGGGCCTATACGTATACAGTGCCTATTTCATTAGGTAAGGAAAAATTTGACGTTCTCATTCAATTAAATGCACCAAAACTAGTGGTGGCTCCTATACAGGGTGATCAAAGTTAAGTCGGCACTATTGATAACTTGTTTAATATTGGAGATACGAAGTCGGTTAAATTAGAAAAGAGGTAATATTTTTTCGCTATTTAACGTGCTGCCAATAGAAAACAAATGAACATCGGGTTTTCGATTTATTGCATAAAATATACTGTTGTTAAATGGGACAGCCTGTTTCTTATAACCATTCGAAACATCTATCAAAAAGCTTTAAAAAGTCCAGATGTAATTTATCGACTTTTTATAGTTTCGCAAAATAAGGTCATCCTCAGGAATTTAATTTTTTAATAAAAACTTTGTATATTACATTACCATTACATAGATATTTTAAAGAGCTCAAAAAATATCATTTACATACATTTTATATGCGAATACTGAAATTTGGTATTCGAATACGAATACGAATACCGTAAAAAAGTATTCGAATACCGAATATTTTCGAATACCTACAAAAAAGTATTCGAATACTCGGTATTCGTGAATACCACGATTGGGTATTCATGAATACTGAAGAGCAAAAAAACCTCCTTTCTCTTGAAAAAGCAACTCATTCTTATTTTTCTACGTTTTTCCATAACAAAAATGCAGTGGCGTACCTTGTTCTTGCTTAAAACTAATCATTTCAAGCATACAAGACGTCTCCCAAATTTTCCAAAAATAACTTTTCTTTTTTAAACTATTGACTTCACTTTTGGAATGGGGATACATGTACATACTATCTACGATTTACCAGATAGTCATGATTTAAACTGACATAATAAAATTTATTATACACATCCCTTTTGTGTAAAATGGAGATAAATACATATTAGTCTAACCTAATACATAGAAAACATAGTTTGCAATGTCACTTTTTATATGTTGTACCAAGTTACTTGTTTTTTTAATAGCAAAACCCCAAAGAAGTTAAAATAATTAATTTAGATATATTTTGTTTGCAAAAATAAATGTATATCTGTTCAAAATTACTTACCTATTAGGACCATAGAAACAACAGATCAAGATTTAAAAAACATATTGAATTACATTTTTTTTTAATTTGTAAAACTAACTTCCTAAACTGTTAGTTTGCAAATGATGATATATATGACTTATATCAAATTTTACCCCGTCGTCGGCAAAACCACCGCGAACATGTTTTAACCCGCTTAGGATGCATAAAAAGTAACGTAATATTCATAAAATAAGCAAACAGTATTTAAATTCAGGATTTGAATACCAGAATATAGGTATTTGAATATCAGTATTCGAATACCGGTATTCGAATACCAGTACTCGAATACCAGTATTCGAATATCGGTATTCGAATACCAGTATTCGAATACCAGGATATTCAAAAACGATATTCAGAATAAAGAATACCGAATACTGACCAAAAAGTATTCCGTCGAATACCGAATACCAAACACATAAATCTATTCGAATAGTATTCGAATACCGCACAAATGTATTCTGAATAGTATTCAGAATACCGAGTATTCCTTCTAAGGATCGCTAAGGTATACGATGGGCCCTATATTTAATTCATTTTGAGAAAGCGATGCCGCCAAGTACACAAAAATGATAAAGTAAACAAACCTTTTCGAATGCACATAGCCTCGGACAGAGCCTGATTACATATTTTTAGATAAATAATAAAAAATACACTGCTAAAACACGTTATCACCTACTTACAAAACATTCTCTTATTTCGCCTCCTGCCTAGTATTAAACCGGTGGCACGTGGCGTGGTACTAGAAAGCTCGTCCCGGGTTAAATATTTTTTGCTGCAATAAATCATTGTTCACAGAAGGTTCCTTTACTTTATCATTTTTTGTGTACTTGGCTTGGTATCGCTTTCAGAATGAATTAAATTTGGACCTACCTGTAACCGTATTTAATATATTCGCGGTTAAAGTTGGTTTTAGTTGCACAGCGAGGGGACTAATTCGAAATGTATTTTAAACATGATATTAAAAGAGGTCTTTCTTGATGATACTGGACAAGAAGCTTGAAATGTCTATTTCTACTAGCTATATAGTTTTTTCAGTTATATTGGTTTGCCAAATTGGAACAACAAAGAGTAGTTTTGCTCAAGGACCAAGACAAATATAAAATAAAATTCTTTGTGCGATATTACACGTATTTTAACACCTTAGTTACTGATTTGATTTCATAACAAAGTAATCATAGCTAAATTAAATTACTTATATATCATAAATTTCATGCAAGTGTTAAACATCATTAATTTTAAAATATTTATCATCATCATCATTGGCGTGGAAAATAATAATTAGTAATAATACCTAAAGTCATGTCCGTTTTAATTGCAGAAACGTTCTGTTCTCACAAAGGATGATAAATATAGTCAAGCTCTTTAGTCTTTAGTTACTAAGCGTAATGGTGTCAGAAAACATGGTGTCTTTGAATGGATTTTAATACTGAATTATTTAATGTAAAGGCTTAGATATAGGTCATTAGCTCCCGAAAGGAGTTATGTGCCATAGAGTGGCCAGAATAAAGCTGGTCTTACCTAAACAATATTTCATTAGGAATTTAAAAAATACATATATTTCGTGCTACATTATACAAATAAAACAGTCAGATACTACGTGCTCGGTAGTGTAATCCGTCCATAAAATAAGAATATAAAAGACTGTTAAAATACGCTTCTACAGCTGCTACGATCTCTCCGTCGTCTAATGAAAATTATTTTCCATGGCTAATTCCACTGGCTTCCAGCTCAAATAATTGATTTACCCCCACTTCTAAGTTTCCTATTCCGATTTGGAATCATAATGGTAGATCCAAGTCTCATCTACAGTGCGTATAGCAAACAATGGAAAAAAATTATTTTTAGCATCTTTGGAACGCTTTGCAGTTTCTGTCGGCCGTCGCGTCGGCTTACCGACGATGGTCGAACTACCATCGCGTTCAAAAAAAAACTCAGACAAGCTTATTTGGTTTGATCTCCCGGACTTTTATGAATTACCTGATTTTTCTATATTATAATAATAATGAAACTATCAAAATTAATAGGTACTTAGTTGTCAGTATAGGTTGTCAGTCAAAAAAATATTCAGTTTTGGCATCTGCTGATATTATGCCTCGTCTAAACCAGCAACAAAAAGTAATACTACATACAAGAGTTATTGGAAGGAGTTGCAATAAGGAATATAGCCAATGAGATTGGCGTAGACAAGAACACCGTTCTACCTTGCAAAGAAAAAAATCAATAATTTTGGCGATATGAGAAGAAACCCAGGCTCAGGCCGGAAAAAAAGCTCAAATGCGGAGCAAGATGCCGGTTTAATACAATATTTACAGGCCAATCCATTTCACACCGCTCTCCAAGCCAAAGAAGTCGCTAACTTTCCGGCATCCATTCAAACCGCTAGGAAGGAGAATTCGGAATTCCCAAATTATAAGGAATAGGTCCGCAGCAAATAAAATTTTTTTGACGGAAGAAAATAAAATTAGACGAATGCGGTTTGCCAGGGAGTTTCTAAATGCAGATAATCTGTGGCCAAAAGTTATTTTTTCTGATGAGAAAACTTTCCAGTCGTGTCATAATGGAAAAATTAGAGTATATAGACCCACTGGAACGAGATATAATAGTCAATATACTAGGAAAGGTTGCAAGAAGCGGTAGGTTTTCGGTTAATGTTTGGGCATGGATTAGTGCCAGAGGACCAGGGGTTTTAAGAGTTATTCCAGGACGTTTTACTGCGCCCGTTTATAGGGATATATTAGAGCAAGTTATGCTACCATCGGTGGAAGCTGTATATGGGGATGATTTTACTTTTCAGCATGACAACTCGCCAGTCCATCAGGCCCGAATTATTAATGCATTCCTTGACGAAAATAATATTAATGTGCTGCCGTTCCCTCCAAAGAGCCCTGATCTCAACCCGATCGAAAATGTGTGGGGCTTATGTTAAAAATAATTCACCAACATGATTTTCGACCAAGAAATCAAGAAGAGCTCCAGCAAAAATTATGCAAGCTTGGGATCATATTGATAACCAGCTTACACAAAATCTAGTGTTTAGTATGCCCCGACGTTTGCGGAGTGTATTAGAAAATAATGGCTCTATTACAAAATATTAATATAGTTTCTATTTTTAAGAGTATAACCTGTTGTTGTTTAAATAATGTAATAATTATTTGATTTATTTAATTTAAATAAAAACCTTATTTAATTTTTTGCGTTTGTGTATTTTTTGAAAGCGATGGATCGCGTTTAAAAAAAAACACACACAAGCTTGTTTTGCTTGATTTCCTACACTTGTATAATTAAGTAATTTAATTCTGTAATAAATAAACCTAGCTGGTATAAATTACCTGAATTGTCTATATCCCAATAATAAAACTATCCAAACTTAACAGGTATTACGTTGTCAGTCAAAAAAAAAAATTATAATAGTCAGGGAGCTAGTAGCATATAATATTTTGAGTGTCTGAGTTTTTTTTGAACGCGAACATTTCATACAATGGTTCATAAATTTCAACACGAATTTAAAGCAGTTGCCATTAATATTGGACGCCGGTAGCTTACATGGTGTTTAGGGCACGCACTTCGGCATTTTGGGGACCTATTCAACAGTTTCCGGACCGATAAGGGGCGCAAATTTAAGGTGAAAAGAAAGTAAAACTTTGCTGATCCTTTTGTTGTTAAGTAGTAAGGTTCATCCAAAAGCATACATGGAAGGGGCCGCAAAGTGAAGAAAGAGCGGAACTGTGAGACGTAGACGTGAAGCCCCCTATTTATGTCTTCAATTTTTATGTAGTGCTGCGTCCTAGTTAAGCATTAGGAGAGGGCGCAAAACTTAAGGTAAAAGGCCCAATTTTCTATCTGAAGACCACTTTTTTTTTGGAACTTTAAATGTTTGTACTCATCAACATGTTTCTTTTGCTGACACTGCTCAAAAGACCCTCATTTACTCTTTGCTTCAGTAGATACTAGACCTTGATCCGGCACTGCTATTTAAAGCATATGACAGCCACCAAAGTAACATTGGGTTTATTTGGATTGGTTTTTTTTTTTTACTATATACCCATGCAACTAAAAAAGTAGCATTGGTACCTAGCAGGAAAACCCTAGAAAACACTGTAGTCGCAAACGTGCTAAAGTACCAAGTATTGCAAAATCCACCCTATTCGCCACATTATGCATCATCTACTTCTGGCTGTTTTCCTTACATATCAAAAATAAACGTGTGTAAGAAACGTCTTTTTGAATAAACACGAAATAGCAAGAGAAGATAACTTTTCCATCATAGATATTGGCAAATATAATAATTATAACATTTAATATATTAAACACCCCACGCTTTTTACTATGAAATGACAATATTTTTTTAATGAAAAATTATTTTCTAATTTTTAGTTCGGTTGCATATAAAAGCGTGTTTTTTAGTTTTTTTAAACTATTAATTATTTTTCATTTTTTAGTTTTTGCTACTCTGACAAAATGGCGAAAAAATTTTTTAGTGAACAAGAGTAGCAAAGTTTGTAATGTTTCCAACAGATTGCAACCCACTAAAAATTTCTTCTCCATTTAGTAGCAAAGTTTGAAATGTTGCCAACAGATGGCAACCCAGTCAAAGTTTGGAATGTTGCCAACAGATGGCAACCCACTAAAAATTTCTTCTCCATTGAGTGGCAAAGTTTGAAATATTGCCAACAGATGGCAACCCAGGTGTTGTTTTTATAATATAATGGAATTTTTTTTTCCTGGCGATTAAAAACAAGATAACGGGATACTTTTTGCAGATTATTGCATTGTCATGGGTCATTAATAAGTGTGCAAAGTTTCAAAGAAATCGAATAGCTGGAAGTTGGTTAAAATTAGGCTCAAAGATTCCGTTACATAGATAGCCAGATTGATAGATAGATAGTTACAACCCAAGTTAATAAAAGTCTAAATGTAGGTTATCTATGGTCCCCCACTGACTTTATATATTCTTAATAAATTTTTAAAATTCTTCTAAAGGTACTTTTCGAAAATCAAACGCGGCATTTCGCGGTAGGATACCCTGCATTACTGTTCGATTTTGTAGGGCAAAAATCCATTTATCAAATTTTGTAAGCACTGCTTCAGCGTTCATAAAGCTATGTAAAAGTTGCGGTTCTGTTTATTAACCTGGTACAATACGTACGTGAGTGAAAAAATCCCCATACACAATTCTACAAGAAGTTTACCAAACATTTCGGATTACTCAAACCATCTCCCCTCCTGGCTCGCATATTTGCCCTGACAGTAACCTTGCCGAATACCCTTGAAGGTGTATTAATATACACATACAGCCAGTTAAAGTATAAGAACCATGAGTCGACATATTATTACTTGGGCGTGTCACTGTTTAAAATTTAAGCTCGTATATTTTATATGGTTTCCGCTTGTCATGTTGGGCTTTTTTAGATGAATAACCTGGTTTCAAGGCAAGGTCTAATGAAATTTTTGCACCTTGTCGGTTTTTTTCTGACCTCTACACGTACGATTAATTACTTTAAGTGTTTTTCTGTTAGTACTTCCTGCTTCCTGGTCTTGTGGATGGGAAGTAAAGTGTAGATTATCACTGCTTTGAATTTTGAATTTTTTGTTGCACCTTAACCCTTTTGTGGTATTTTGTATTAACTGTAATTTAATATAGGCCCTGGGTAAACACACCGCCGGCGGCATTGCTTAACGATAAGAATAGAAACGCCGTCCGGCGGTTTTATCTATTTTCGTATATAAAAGCCGCCGAAAACCTTAAATTATTTTAATATTAACCGGCGGTTTTCACCTATATTTATCAGTAAATGTCGCCGGTCGGCTATGCAAATCTTATAAAAACTAGTAAAAAATTGCCGAATAATAGTTAATCCTTATCAATTTAATCAAATATTCATTTTGGCTGGGCCGTAAGCGCTTAGTTTTCTTCTTATGAAGTTTCCTTATTGTTTATTCACTTTTTGCCAATCGTAAAGTTTATTAAAAAAAAAAAAATGTAGGGTTCTTTAAGACCTATTAGGCTCTGTAAATTACATTGCTTGAAATTCTTGATCGCAAAATTGGGTCAGATTAAAGAGCTTAAAAAAGGTGTCCGTTAATAATGGATTTGAAACGGCTGTATCGCTTGGGGGTAATTCACCGTAGAGAAAATCTATATACAAAGAAATTTCCTAGTTATTTAAAAAGCCACAATTTGGGGTACTTTATCACTTTTTGCCGTTTGTGTATTGTAAAAAAAAATGTAGTTATGTTCAGTTTTATGCCCCAATTTTTTTTTCTGAAATTAAAGCATTTTAAGTTGGTTAAACTTTTGGACATATTACAAAACACATATAAAGAACGTCGCAAAAGGACAAAGGTCAATTTTAATTAGGAGGTAGTTAGAGAGTTAGAGGGCTGTTTTGATTATTTTTTTTTTTGTAAAAAAAAATTAGGGTTCTGACCTTATTTGCATTCATAACTCGCTAAATTTTTAGTATAAAAAAGAAAGACCTGATTATGTAACTTAAAAATAACATGAGCTTTTCTCGAAAAATGCAGCATTTTCCCGTTATTTCAACTTTTGCATATTTCAAATTTTGGTGGTAGAAACAATAAACAAAACAGTTTTGTGTACCTAACTCCCACAGGGTCTTTGCTTTCCTACTTTTTTGATAAATGTATAATTTTGGAATAATTGGCGTAAACCCCAATAAAATCTTCGGATTTTTATTACAATCACTGTTTTGATCGATTCCTGTGGTTAAAAGGCGTTAAAAAAAAAATACCCCGAGATGGGGTGGCAACCACCCTCAGGGTTTTGGCGCCTCTTTATTTCGATATAGATTTTGATCCTTGGTCTGTTCCCTACCTTTGTTAAAACTTCAAGTCAAATTCCATGCATTTAATGTGTCTCATTATTAACAAAAAAGAGATTTTTAAAACGTTTAAAACCCCTTCGGTTTTACTACGGGGGTATCTCAGACCCCCACCCCCTCAGAGATGGCCAGACCCCTCCTCTTAGAAAAAAAAAAAAATATATAGGCAGGTGTTGCCCTCCCTAGGGTGTTTTGTAGGCCCCTCCTAGGATAAACTCAGCATGCAGGTACAGGTGTGTACGCATGTAATGTTTGTGTGAGAGAGGTGGTTTCCCTTTATTTTATCTTCAAATATATATTCTGGGCTTTTTGTATCGTAATGTTTTTAGGAAGGACCTTTATTAAAAAAAATTATACACTTGTCATCATCATCCCCCCCTCCCCCGTCTAGGCTCGATGGCTGGGCTACGCTTATGCCAGCACCTAGAAAAATAAATTTTCGCAACAATGTATACAGGGTGTTTCCTAGCTGCGGTAAAAAAAATTTGGGGAAATAATTTTACGAAAAAAGTTCATATAAACCGAGATACTAGGTACAGGTATGCTTCCTTTTAAGATATCCAATTTTAATAAAATATGGCAGTGGTATTTGTTACAATAGGAAGTTAATTTAGCCATAGTTGAGACCAATGGAGGAGTTGGATGCGGCTAATATTATTGACAAAAAATTTACGCCACCGACTATTTTGCAAGTTTTATATTTTTGAATGAAAAACCTAAAAATACAATTTTTTGTATTTTCACATTTTAACGTAACTTGCTTGGTTTCCCAGAAAAAAATCCGCCTAATTACATAATCCTGGACCGTACAAGAAATATTAGAGAATTTTTCTTTTAAAAATTAAGTGTTATAACTTCTTATAAGCAATTATGTAACAACAACAAATACTTAATTAAATAAGGTTTATACCTAGTCTAACAAATTTTTGTCTATGCACTACTTTACCACCATCAACCATAAAATTTTAATAAAACAATAAAAGCCTGGTTGCTACACACCAAACCATTAAAAAGCACTACAGATTATAATTCTATACATTATATTGTGTGTCATTGCTCAACTCCGTTAACATTTTATTGCCCTCATATTTTATGTGTTACAAAATTAGAGCGACTTCCGCACTTAAGAACTTTTATACAGGGTGATTCTAAAATCGATCACGAAACTTAAGGGGCGATTCTACTTGACGAAATAAGGGTAGAACTTCAAATAATTTTTAAAAATGTCATTCGTTTTTGAGTTACAAGCCGTCAAGTTCAACTTTTATTTTGGTTTTTTCGTTATATTGCATTTATTTTTACCCAATCCAGTTGATTTTTGGCACACAAATCGAGCTTTTGCAGATTTCAAAATTTTAAGACAAAAGTACTTTTTTAAATACCGCCAGAGGGCACTTTACCTAAAACTTAAAATTTATTTACATCATAGCTTTTATTTTGACAGATATCACAAAGTTGGGGGCGCCATTTTATAGACAATAAAAAACTTGAAAATAGGGTGCTCTTTATTAAAGTCGATAAACCTCACCGTTTAGGCACTAATAGACATCAAAGTTTTTATCAATTTCAATCAAATTACCTACATACATACCGGGTGTCCAGTAAATCAACCGACAAACTTAACCAAACGATTCTACAACACTAAATAAGAAAAAACTTCATATAAACATATGTTCTAAACGTCTTAGTTTTTCAACTACGGGGTGTTAAAAATAAAAAAAATAAAGTTTTTTTTTAAATATTTAACACACCGTACTTCAAAAATTAAGACGCTTAGGACATATGTTTATATGAAGTTTTTTCTTATTTTCTGTTGTAGAATCGCCCAGTAAAGTTTGTCGGTTATGTTACTGGACACCCTGTATGTACGTAGGTAATTTGTTTGAAATTGATGGAAACTTTGATGTCTATTGGTGCCTAAACGGTAAGGTTTATCGACTTTAATAAGAGTACCTTATTTTTTAAGTTTTTGATTGTCAATAAAATGGAGCCTTCAGCTTTGTAATATCTGTCAAAATAAAAAGTTATGATGTAATTAAATTTTAAGTTTTAGGTAAAGTGCCCTCTGGCAGTATTTAAAAAAAGTACTTTTATATTAAAATTTTAGAATCTGCAAAGCTCAATTTGTGTGCCAAATATCAACTGGATTGGTTAAAAAATAAATGCAATATGGCGAAAAACCAAAATAAAAATTGAACTTTGACGGCTTGTAACTCGAAAACGAATGACATTTTGAAAAAAATTATATGAAGCTCTACCCTTATTTTGTCAAGTAGAATCACCCCCTTAAGTTTCGTGATCGATTTTTGAATCACCCTGTATAGTTTAGTACTCAATTTAACAATTGGTAGAAAGTTGTAAAATAAATGTTTGGTAATGCTGATACGTAAGATTAGTTTAAAATTGTGGAATACTTACTTAAGATATTATACAAAGTGTCAACCAACAAACATTAAGGGGTGATTCTACAACGAAAATTAGAATGAAGAATTTAAAAAAAGGTAAAAATTAAAAGGAAATACTTTTTTTATACCACTTTAGATATTAAAAAAAAAATGGGGATACGCCCCCTTTGCATTAGAAGACATTTATTTATTTTTTACAAAGAAGGTGTTCCACAGATTTTTAAAAATATCTAAATGGGTATAAAAGTAATAAAAAAATAATTAAAAAGTTTAACACCCCGTAGTCTTAAATCTGACACGTTTAGGGCATATACAGGGTGTTTCTAAACAAAGGCAAAACATTTTGGGAAATTATTTCTTGTTCAAAATAAAGGGTAGTTTGCTTTATAAACATGGGGTCAAAACTTAACCATTAGAGAGTTATTGCGAAAAAAATTAAAAAAAATCTCTTTATGTTGTTGCTTAAAAACAAAATTCTCTTTAAATTTGGTTAGGAAGAACGATAGGGGTAGTCTATTTCCACTACTTTCAATAATTCCAAAAAGTGTAAAAATATTTAGTGTATTTTTACAATAGCAATATTTTTGTAAAATTGCATTAGGCTAGCGCTTTTCGTTTTTAAGATAAAAAATAAAAACGTTATTTTTCTGCCATTTTTGTATCGCGATATCTACCTAATAATTGACTTTTGACCCTATGTTTATAAAGCAAAATACCATTTATTTTAAACAAGAAATCACCTTCTTTTTCGCATTTGTTTAAAAATACCCTGTATTTAAATAAAGTTTTTTTCTTAATTTTTATTGTAAAATAATCCGTTTAAGTATGTCGGTTGAGTTACTGGAGATACTGTATAGTAATTTGGTTGTTTAGCAAAAAAATGATCAAGTATAATAATATGTGTAACAAAAGATGTTTTTACCGCCCTCATTTTTTTCATATATTATTTTACAGGGTGTCCAGAACTTAACAGCAAACTTCAGGGGTGAATTTTTATTAAAAAAATTATGAATAAATGTCCTAAACATCATAAATTTTAAATTACAGGCACTAGCGTACCGAGGGGGTAGGGGCGGACCGCCCTGGCCCAAAAAAAAAAATTGGGCCAAATGTTTGTGTGCTTTTGGGAGAAAGAAAAAATAATTTTGTGAAATAAGGGTCTAAACTGTAGATAGGGCGATTGACTGCAGGGTGTTAAAAGGTTAGGATATTTTTTAATAATATCTTTTATACCAATTCAGATTTTCTAACTTAAAAAAGTCACTTTGGTCGCAAAATTACCTATTGTCCACTGTTTAAACAGTGTTCACGTGATCCCAATCATTTACTTTTCCAAATTATATATTTTTTCACTTAAACTTTCTTTTAAAACTGGTTAAAACCGAGGTTAAAACCTAAAACATAATACAATATTTGTTTTTTTACTGAGCTAATGTGGATGCTCCTTTATAACCGCAATTGCCTTGAAAAGCATAACCTAAATGAAAAAAATTTGCAAACAATTGGTGTAGAATGTGGGGAAACGACATTGTAAGAAAAATTTCAAACAATAATGACAAAAAAACTTAGTACAATATTATTAAATTAGTCAGAAATAATTTTCGTATTGTCTAAAAATACAAATTAGTATGATCTAATTTCATGTCAAGTATACCGGGTGCCAAAAAATTATGGCAATAAAAATTCTAAATAAATAAAAATTTATAAAATTTATAATTAATTAATTAATTTAAAATATTAAAATTTTCAGTCTTTTTAAACGGTTACTTAGATTGGCCTGTTTATTTATTTGTTATTTGTTTGGGTCAAATTTGGATGTCCGCGACAGCCGATATAAAATGGCGGATTACATATTTTTTTCACAAACACCTCAATATGGATATCAGATGACATACCCTGATTCGAAGAATTAAGTTAACTATAAAAAAATAAAATACAAGATGGCCGCTGCCACAAAATGGCTGATTAAATATTTTTTCCACAACTATTATTATTAAAAAAGGGCTTGATTGGTAGAATAGAGCTCTCTATGAAAAAAAAATTAAATCCAAGATGGTTGCCGCCACAAAATGGCAAATTACATATTTTCCACAACTACTTCATTATAAAATTGTTACTTTTGGTTAGCTATAGTGAGGCATTAACTGAACATACTAGAATAAAAAATATCAACTAACAACATAACTAAAAACTTAAAAATAAATTTTAAAGCAAAAAAATGAACCCCAGCGGAATAAACAAATGAGAATCAAGATTTCTAGTTGCCAAACGTAGGTGCATTAAAAATCAGAAAATTAATATTTTATAACCTGAAATACTTCAAAATTGACATTTTTATAACCTAGAATTTATTTCAATGATATTTTTGTATATACAGGGTTTATTCTATTCTATTCTATTTTTTTGGTCTTGGTCCCTTCAGGTCCAATCCACTACTCTCCCCCTTCCGGACTATGCTTTCCAGGGCTTCGTCGGCGGAAGATCTGGATAATCGAGCTCGTAGCTCCCAGAAATTCCAAAAGAAAACAAAAATAATTCTACAATCGATGCAATGCATAAATTGTCGGCTGTCAAACCAAGA
Source organism: Listronotus bonariensis (assembly GCA_014170235.1). NCBI lineage: Eukaryota > Metazoa > Arthropoda > Insecta > Coleoptera > Curculionidae > Listronotus > Listronotus bonariensis. The sequence continues at coordinate 166,737 of JACEGR010001045.1, forward strand.
CCTGCTGCTGTGTTACGTATAACCTTAACTTTCACTACTGACAGTTCCCATGACACGCCCATCTATTTCTCGCCATGTGAGAAATACCTCGTGTTCACCACCAAACAGGATACCATCAGCTTATAGGAATCTTCGCTCACAGCGCTTAGATCCAGAAGAAAGATGCCGTCAATTTAGCGTGAATCTTTCCTTGATCCCCGAAGGTAAAAACGTCCGTACGCCACCTCTATCCGCCACCCCGGGAAGAACTTTGTAGTCCAATACGCACGTCCGCACTGTCCGGAGGTCAAACAAAGACTCCTATATACAGGGTTTGTTTTCATCTTAAAATAGGTATCAACTTTATTGTAATCCGTTCGATTCTTTGGATTAATAATATGATTTTTTTCCTACAAAAAAGGAAAAACAATAAATAAATAGGCGTTTTATATAATTAATTATTATTACAGCAAAAGAAAAAAATTATTGCGTAATTTTTAATTTTTATTTGAAGTCAGTGGATGCAAAATATAGTTAATAGTTTCCCTTGCTTAATGCATTTAAAAATTAGGTGGGATTTCTACAAAAACCTTTTTATTTTTAGCATAAACAATGACAATTGTGGCTCGTTTCTCGTTTTGGATGGTCTTCTTGTTGGGTATACGCCTGGAAAGAATGGGACCGCTTCGGTCCTGGTCCCGAAGTATACGAGGTGACCCTGTTCAGCCCCATTGACCCCTATGAACTGGCCGGTCGCCTAAAACAAAATAAAAAAACCCCAAAATCCAAAAATTCTAATTAAAAAACGACGTTTCGGTGGCAAGTCTGCCACCGTTGTCAAGTTAAAAATGAAGTTAAAAATAAAAATAAAACATTAACTAATATTTAAATTAAAGATGATTAAAAATTTAGATTATTTTATTATTTCTTATTAAATATTAGTTAATATTTTATTTTTTAACTTCATTTTTAATCTTGACAACGGTGGCAGACTTGCCACCGAAACGTCGTTTTTTAATTAGAATTTTTGGGTTTTTGGGGTTTTTTTCATTTTGTTTTAGGCGACCGGCCAGTTCATAGGGGTCAATAGGGCTAAACAGGGTCAGCTTGTATACCCCGGGACCAGGACCGAAGCGGTCCCATTCTTTCCAGGCGTGTACCCAACAAGAAGACCATCCAATAAATGAATCCGCCTTACCAATATAGAGCATATCTTCAATTTCGTTTTCCGTATTCTTGACTTACGTTAAATTACACCCATCTTGCTGAACTATTTTATCACTGTTTTGATCTAAAACCTAAATCTGATTAAATATGATTTTCGTGCTTTGCTATATTATATGCATATAAAAATTAAATCCTCTCAAAACATACCTAAAAGGCAGCTCCAAAAGAAACATCGGAAAATTCTTCCTTTAATCTATGAAAAATTGTGGACATGGATTTTTAATAGTCATTTATGTAACAAGTGCATAAAGTGATACTTTTTTTTACGAATGAGAAGTTTGACAGTATCCCATGAGTAAAAAAGATAGCTTTATGCATGTGTTACATACTATATTTTTCCCACGACCGTATGAAAATTTTCTAAAAATACTATTATATACATGTTATTTATCTAAACTTAATAATTTTAATTTTTGCAGCACAGCCATTATATTGCAACAAAAAATCATAGCCGCCTTATTTTTTAAGAGATACTTAATTATCCTCCTACTTTTTGTAAAAAATAATACTTAAACCGTATAAATTCCTTTTCAATCACTTAGTCATCCAAATTTTTTATAACTATCAATTTTCAATAATTTCTGTTAAATTTATCTCGCAAACTGTCAAATTTTAAAACTAGTGACTAATGAACTAAAAGAAATAATGACGATATCAAGAGGTAACTTGACGGTTTTGGTTTAGAGGATGTCGCGTTTACTGTTACAAACGCTAATTTAAAGTATGAAAAAAAATTAGAAGTGTTAAAAAGTTACTTTTTTTAACCCTTTATGTAGTGTTCTAGAATGGACTACTTTAACTTTATGGTTAACGATTTAAAAAACGTAATACCAAATATACTTTATTATTTTGACAAAAATTGTCACATATTGTCACATTATTTTGACGTAACCAACTAAAATTATTTTAAATGTGTCAAGGTACGACGGAACTTTTTCTGGTAATTTTTTGTTTCATCTGGTTTAGTAAAGTTGAAATAAGAAAGAAGTTTTCGCTGGTGTAATATTTCTACTATATATATTTTTTTGTGAAAGGTTTTTTGTACCAAATGCTAAAGTCCTAGCTACCAGATGGCACTAATCTTCTCTTTAATCTGGGCACTTGAAATTTCCATCATAATATTTTACTCTGGTTACGGTACGCCCAACGGTTTTATTATTTGTCTGATCCATACTCCAGATTGATGAGAAGATTGGTGCGATCTAGTAGCTAGGACTTACCGAATTATTTTTTAGCTTTTAGTACAATACAACCGTTTAACATATTTTTTTCCACCCTTTCGGGGTCATCCCACCCAGGTCCGACGACCGCCCCCTAGGTGGTGCACTGCAGCCTGAAGGCTTATTGTACCCTTGACCCCTACTCCTTCTCATTCACCACACCATTCATTCCATAACTTGGATGGTTGTTGCTCGGTCCGCATCCCCGAGCAGAACACCGTGTGCCATTGCCCAAAACACCCGCTGGTGCCGGTCACCCATCCAAATTATGGGCGCGCATTCCACTGCTTAACTCCGGAGATCGACGCTTGCCGATACAACCGAAGCCGCCACAAGCGCGCCTATATTGTTTTTTTATTAAGTTTTTTAATAAATTATATATCTTTTAGACTCTCAGAACATGGTTTACCATTAAATGAGATAGATAATTTAGCAGGTAAAATTAAGCCGAAACAATAATTTTAGTCGCAACGAATAAAGTTTAAAAGATTTTTGAGAAATTACAAAATCATAAAAACAACCAATGATTGACATTTGAATTAAACTGAAATATAATATATGATGCCTATCTATTCCGTGGCAATTATCAGTCTCTTTCGTAAATTTGAAAGTTACATTATTTTTGTAAGGTTGGTATTATATGTCATTCAATTGCATGTCGAAGCTGTCAGGTTTTTTTCATAGGATAATGGTCCTTCCTTAGGGCAAAGCTGACTTTTCTATTTTGTGAGGCGAAGGTGTTGATGTTAAAATCATAATTAAATATAATTGATTTTTCTCAAGAGCTATACCAATGCGTCATCTTTAATTTGGTAATACAGGGAGTTACATAATGTTGTTAAAAAATTAAGGGCAGGTTGTACAGGGTGGCTCGAATTCGACGCTCATCATTGAGATTTCGGAAACCGTAAGAAATACAGGATCGATTAAATGGAGGCAAAGTTGCGCAATTTGATGCTGAATAAAATGCCGTTTTGAGTTTTAAAAAATTCCGTGTACTTCCGAAGATATTCGAAAAAACCGGAATTTTCAATTTTGGTTTCTATTGTTTCCTGGCTATAATTGTTAAGATAACTCAAAATGAAAAACACGTTTTCATGGCCACTTTTTCTGCTCTATAATTCAGTGTGATTAAATATTGAATCTGACGTTTCGACTTCTGGCGACCATCATCAACTTAATTTTTTTAAATACGGACCTGATATTTTTTTCAATTTAATTAAATTCTTTCATCACTATTAAAACACTCTATATCGCCACTTTGATATTTGCCGACGTTTCGTACAGAAAATTCCATCACCAAAATATTGCTTATTTATTTCACCATAATACGGCCCTGAACTACATTTTTAGGTAAGAAGGTAAAAAAAAGAATAAACTTATTACATATTCGTAATCTTTTTATTGCAACTCATTGATATCTAACTGCGGAAATTACTTTATTAACCGAAAATTTCATAAATATTAGACATAAGATACAAAAAGGTAGACAACAAATCAGTTTACATAAACAATTTGTAATACTATCTTGATGCCCATATTAAAAACAAACATAATTTAATCACTATTATAAGTGTTCAAAGAGATAACCTTCCCGCCTCAATGCATTTTCTTGCTTTGTTTGGTATTTTTAAATACAGCTCGATTAATTGTTCTCGCAGGAATGGCAGCTACTTCCCTTATCAAATTTTGTCGTAGTACTTAAAGGTCGTGAGGCGCATTTTTAAATAAACGGTTCTTAAGATATCCCCAAAGGAAATAATCTAGGGGACTAAGGTCTGGGCTCTTAGCGGGCCATCTTGCAAAACCATTATTAGGAAATATATGGTAAAGGAATTGAGCTACTTCCCTTCCATTGTGGGTAGGAGCTCCGTCTTGCTGCCACCATATTTCTTGAAATACTGCCAAAGGTTGATTACCTAGGGCGTCTAAGACATCATTCCTAATCAAATTTAGATATCGTTCGGAAGTTAAGGTCCCTTCGTAAACGAAAGGTCCAATAATTTTGTTCCTCCACATACCAATCCCTCCATTAAATGAAGTTCTCCCTTGAATTCGTACCTGCTGGTTAGTTTCTGTTATAAAGTAATTTCCGCTGTTAGATATCAATGAGTTGCAATAAAACATTATGAATATGTAATAAGTTTATTCTTTTTTTTACCTTTTTACCTAAAAATGTAGTTCAGGGCCGTATTATGGTTAAATAAATATGCAATATTTTGATGATGGAATTGTCTGTACGAAACGTCGGCAAATATCAAAGTGGCGATATATACTGTTTTAAGAGTGATGAAAGGACTTAATTAAATTGAAAAAAATATCAGGTCCGTGTTTAAAAAAATTAAGTTGATGATGGTCGCCAGAAGCCGAAACGTCAGATTCAATATTTAATCACACTGAATTATAGAGCAGAAAAAGTGGCCATGAAAACGTGTTTTTCATTTTGAGTTATCTTAACAAATATAGCCAGAAAACAATAGAAACCAAAATTAAAAATTCCGGTTTTTTCGAATATCTTCGGAAGTACTCGGAATTTTTAAAACGCAAAACGGCTTTTTATTGAGCATCAAATTGCGCAACTTTGCCTCCATTTAACCGATCCTGTATGTCTTACGGTTTCCGAAATCCCAATGATGAGCGTCAAATCCGAGCCACCCTGTACAGGGTTTTCATTTATATTTTGTCACATACTTTTGGCTATAACTAAGAAAAAACGTCCTGTATAAAAGTTTCATATTTTTTCATTTATTATTTATTGAGCATCAAAAGAAACAAATGAACATCAAAAACTCAACAAAAATAAAGAGATAAACTTCGTTTTAAATAGAACACCCTGTATATTAATTTATTATTAACAAAAAATAACAACGGTTAAGCCAAAGTTATTGCATGACCTTTTCCTAATATATATATTTTTTAATTGTCTTGATAACTTAATTATTTAAAGAGGCCATTTGAATTAAAGTATTTTTGTACTGAAGCTTACGGCAAAATCGAGCATATGCGAAACATTTTTTGGAGAGTGTAATTATTATATCGCTTCAACAGAATTCCACTTGTCTCTTGGGTAAAGGGGTTTACCCTATTAAGTTTTTCGTTTTTCAAGGGTTTTGTAAATTTAAAAAAAGTAAAAAATTTAAAGTAAAATCGATTTCTATATCATTAAAAATACATAATAAACTGGTCAAAGTTCAAAAAAAGTAGACATGTCCAATTCATTATTCTCATAATAAATAAATAAAAATAATGAAAATTACGAAATATATTTTTGGGCCAACAAAATTTAACAAATTTAAAATTTAAGGTTTAAATAATTTAATGTGTAACGTTTTTGTGTTTTTTTTCTAAAATATAACTTAAATCTAACAAAATTATAAATCAGCGCTCGACAAGCCGAATACATAAATCACGGAAAATTTATGACCACAGCCGTACCCTAATATGATTAACACCTATGTGGACAAATTAAAATTATTATCACCAAGAATTGCATAATTTTTGTCGACTATTAGTTTATGGTAAATGACAGACATTTAAAATTAGAAACATTTTAAAACGGTCTTTATGTTGATATAAATAATACAATATCTATATATTTCTATAGTTTGTGAGCCAGTGATAATTTTGGTATGCCTTATCTAAAATCGATACCAAAACATATTGTATATGTCCAAAAAGTCAGTAACTATGGTTACAAACACAAATGACCAATGGGGGACTTTTTCTACCTTTGCTTTAGCTTACGTCATTTTTAAATTAAAGTAAAAGCATTTTTGAGTCATAATTTGCTCCATTAAGGGCTTAAACAAAAAATTAATAACAGAAAAATATATTTTCTGCTATACTTAACATGTTTTTATTTTTGACGCCCAACGTGCGACATGTAAATATAAGGTATTTAAAAATTTATTACAAATATTTTACGCAATACGCTATCTTGCCTCGTTTACTCGCTACAGCGTGTTTCTTAACTTCTTTCATTTTCTTTAATCCTTTAAAACTTTTTTAGTTTTAAAGATTTTTGGTTTCTGTAAAAACATTTTTTCGACAATTTTTATGCAGATTGCAGATATGATTTTAGTTTTTTTAGGGTGGCACCGAGGGTGGCACTTTTTTGACTTATTTATTTATTCTTGAAAATTTTAAATGAAACACCCTGTATATTTTTGTTACTCTTAAAATGGGTAAAAAATTATCTTTTTAAATATCACACTTTATATTTCTTCTCGCAAATGGGGGTCAGTTTTTATGAAGCATTACTTTCCTATTAAGAGCGTCGAATTTGGCCCACCCTGTACAAATAAGTTTCGGAACCCTGATATAGACCATCTCATTGTATCTTAGGCTCCCTAACTATATCCGCTGATATAAATAATACAATATTTTGCATAATATCCATGATAACTATTACGTTGCTTGATGTAAGGATATTAGCGAAAGGAAAAAGCGAACATTAAATGAAATAGAGCATTTCGAACACACATTTTGATTTAGTAAGATGTGTGTCAGATATAATTTTTACGATTAAATGTAAACTAACTAGATCGGTAATTAGACATGTTTTTGTTATTGCGGAATAAGGAAAAAGAAATTATACCGGGTTTTTGTACAATAATAGAGACATTTTGCACCCTTTATTTTGCAATTCCGTTGTGGTTAACGTTATTCTGAGACTGCGCAGTAACGCAAACATGATCCGTTATCGTTATTAACCATACCGGACTCCTTTAATTACGGATGAATATCGAAGAGCTTATCGTTATCGTTATCGTTATTGTTAAACTGCGTGGTTGCCGGATTGTAGAAATTTTTAATATCAATTATTTAAAAGGTTAAAATTTTAATGCCGTATTAATTAATATATCATTTATACATAGGCTCTAATTAGTGAAAAATCTATAGCAGTAATAAAAATCAAATAGTATTAAGAAATTAAAACGGACTTGCACTTTACGGATATTCTAAATCAGTAATTAATTTAGATGTGACAATCTGGCACGCTTGCTTTTTATTCTACTACCAAACCTAACCTTACTTTTTGTGTTTTGCTTATACTGTATTGTTTGCATTTACTTTAAAAAACGAAATCAACAGAAGTGTTTGCATATATTTAAATATTAATTTATATCTTATGAAGAATAAAAGTAAATACTGAGTTTTCGTTAACTTTAAAATCGGTGAACCATAGGCGAAAATAAGGTTATGTGTCGAAAGCGCAGACGCAAAAAATTTCTTAAAAGAGGCTGCAAAATCTCTGTCTAAAACTGCTGCCGTAATCGTTATGTTTAATAACGATAACCATAAGGAGGCCAAAAAACGTCTGTTATTTTAAGAGGTGCAAAATGTCTCTAATGTATTGAACATATTTTCTGGATTGGTTTGGCAAATTCATTTAATTGATGGAATTTATTTGGGTACACGCCAAATAAGACCGCATATTCTACAAAATATAATCTTTAAGTTTTTAGTTTTGTTGTTAATTGATACTTTTATTATACTGAGCTCATTTAATGCCTCACTATTTTATATGGTTTATTTCCTGACAATTTGTTGCAATTTAACTTTTCTATACATTGGGTGGGAGACCCGATTAGTAAATATACCTACACTGTCTAAATTATTATATTTTTTTAGAATGAGCTTAATTCTACTACTCAAGCCCTTTTATTAGATACCCATATTGAGGTAGTTGTGGAAAATATGTAATCTTCTATTTTGTAGCGGCCGCAATCTTGGATATTATTATTTTTTTGGTAATTTTCTAGAAACCTGCGGCAATTCCGATTTTGACGAAATTTGGTATACGGTTTGAAGCGCTGATCACGAATCTGAAAGAATTTTTGGCGGAAACGTTTTGTTCTTAAGATACTCATCATCAAACTTGAAATTTAAACTAATCCTATTTTTACAATATTACCCTTCTTTTTGCACACAATTTTTGATTTAAAGCTAAAGTGACACACAATATTTGACTTTCACGTTTTAAAACCCCGTTTTTTACGTATTTTGCATTATTTTGCATTAAATTGCATAGCTATACTTTGAATCATTTGAATCCCAGTGTGCCATGAAGCCCTATGTGTATGTATGGTTGCCGCATTATTTTAATGCAAAAATAATGTTAAAAACGTAGAAAAACGGGGTTTTAAAAGGTGAAAATCAAATATTTTGTGACACTTTAGCTTTAAATCAAGAATTGTGTGCAAAAGAAGGGGGAATATAGTGAAAATAAGCTTAGTTTAAATTTGAACTTTGATGATGAATATCTCGAGAACGAAACGTTTCCGCTAAAAAATCTCGGATTCGTGATCAGCGCCCTAAAAACCCCGCATACCAAATTTCGTTAAAATCGGAGTTGCCGCAGGTTTCTAGAAAATTACCATTTTTTTTATAGTGAGTTCTATTCTACCAATCAAGCTCTTTCATTAGATACCCATATTGAGGTTATTGTCAAGAAATATGTAATCCAGCATATTGTATGGCCGGCCATCTTGGATTTACAACTCATAAGGAAGATATTATATTGTATTGTCATCAAGATTAATAGCAGTGGCGACGTCAGATTTTTGGTTAAGGGGTGGCCAAACATTTTCAGGGTTGGCCATTTTTTTTTGTAAGGTATCAAATGTTTGAAGACCAAAAAAAAGGGGACATTTTTGTAAACAGAAAGTGCGGTGTGTACTTGTGAAATACTGTTTTTGGCTGTTTAATGTAGGATTTATACTGTTCTGTCCCCACCCAGCACCCTGTTCACTCCACCGTCCCGTAATATGTTTTTATTAATAATAAATTATAGAAATGGATTTTTGAAAACGCGCACCCAGATTTGTGTCATAATGGACCTATAGAAACGCCCTGAAAAAGAATTTTTCAAAAATCTCTTAAAATAACGAAAACCGCTATATCGAACTTTTACCATAATGGTAGAGGAGCAAAAAACAAAAGTCCTCATTTTTGCAATTTTAAATATTTAACTCTAATGTTGTTGTGTCCTGTGACTTCTAACTTCTATTATCTATGTCTCCTTCTTATGATCAACCTAACAGGGAGGGACCAATATTTTTAGAAAAAACAAAAATTTAGCTGAATATTCACGACTAACTTGTTTTTTTTTATTATTATCAATAATTATTTGTGCTTAAAATATAACTTTTTATTTAAAATAATTAATCATCTCCCTTAGTACAAACATTTTGCTAACTCTTTTTTTTAATATGAGTACTTTATTTTATTTTAATTTAACTATACCTTTGTTTTTAATGTTTTCCTTTAATTAAATTATTTTTAATTTTATTTTAAAACAAATAGACTTACCAGTATTTTATTCCAAATATAAATTTAATAATCCAAGATCACTGCATTTTAAATAATTTAAAAGCAAGAACTTTAACGCTTCAAACAGCTGATTAAAACACACAAATCACTGAACACCCGGAAGCAGTCAAACCAACAAACTGAAAGAAATCTTTACAATTTTACAAAATAAAAAAAAATATATTTAAATTAACTAATATTCGATCACCTGATAATCAAATTTACCGTACTGGTTTTTAAAATTAACGATTTAACAAATAAACCACAAATTAGCCGTACCGTACTACCGATTTAAGTTCTAGTGAAAATTTTCAAGCTAGTTTGAAGCTAAGCGTACCCAGCAGGAACAGTAAAAACAATCGAGATTCGCTTCTTGAGGCTCAGCTGGCCATGATTGGCTAGCAGGAAGGGGACCGAAGGCCATATGAGTGGTACGTGGTGTTGCCAGTTGTAATCTACACAACGGATTTTATTTGTAAAAAAAATACTGTTAAAAAATAATGGTTTTATTTAAACAGACTTATTAACAATAAAATAAATAGATATGACAGTGGTTATCAGGAAATACGTAACAAAAATTATAACAAAGTTGTAATGTTAAAATGTGTCAATAATATTTGTTTTTTTTAATAGCGGAGTGCAAAAAATTCAATTCAATTATATTCGAGTGGGATTTAAACACTGATCTCGATGGATTGCCAAAAACCGGTTTGTGCGCAAGCCAGTTGAGGGTAGACGCACCCGGCACCAAACAAACTATCCGCATTGTATCGAAAAGAATTCTCGACGGCGTCCTGGTTTTCTGTTCAAAGTACGGTAGCTAATGAGCGTTATGGTCAGACCGCGGACGAAGGGTACGGGGTGCCGGTGTTTGTATTTTGCCACGGCTTTTAAGTGCGCATGTTCGTCCACCCACTGCGCAAGGTCGTAAAAATCCGAAAAATGCTTCTTGCCACTGCGGATCTAAATGTAGGTTATCTATGGATTTAAACTATACATTTTAAAAGAAAAATATGTTACGCCACTGCTTTTTCTTTGAACAAAAATTCATTTTTATAATATTTATTTCTAAATAAATTAATTCTTTTGATTTTCTTTTGTCCGACGTATAGTTTTGGCATAAAAAAATAGGAGAAAGCATTTTTTGCATGATCTTTAGGTTATTCGCGATTTAGATTAGGAAAGACAATATTGCAACATGATTAAACAGCTGATTAAAATGACAAGCGAATAGCTGGAGCCCCGTGTGTATCGATTTATAAGCTTGTGACAGCAATAAAGCTTTATTTAAAAAAATAATAATAATTAACTAACCAGAACTAACCATGATATGGTTAGTTGCGGCTCCGTGTGTATCGATTTATAAGCTTTTAATGGATATAAGATAAAAAAACAAGACATAGTATAGGTGGGAGTCATAAGTAGTTCTGGTTAGTTCAATCTTTTTTTTTATTTTATAATGAAACCTCCATTGCAGTCAAAAGCTTATAAATCGATACACACGGCGCTGCAGCTATCCGCTTGCATAAAAATGGGTATCCAGATCTAAAATGGTGAAAAATATAGCAGTTCTAAAAGCAGTACATTTTATTTCAGAAAAAAATGTTGGGCATCATTGTCTAACAACTTAAATTAAACAATTTACACACACAGGTTAAAAGTTAGCGTTTAAAATAATTTTATACAAAGCCACGACGCGTAAAGGTTCTTGGTTATTTAGATTTGAACTGCAGACACAACAACACATAAATATGTACATTTTCCTTCATTGCAGGATTTTTAAGGAAATCCATGATGGATTTAACACAGGTTGGAGACTGACCTTTTTTGTTTTTTTATTGCATACGCATATAGAGATATTTGTTGAAGGATGTAATTCCAAATTTTTTTTTATTTAAAGTAAAAGAATTTACAACCTAATATTAATTAAAAACTGTTGTATAAACGGTTGTTCTACTAATAAAATAAACTGTATATCTCCGGCACTGAACAACATGGCCGAAAAATGGGAGATGTGACGTCATAACAACAGCAAGCAAAATATGCCGGTCAAATGTCATAGTGCCCCAAAACGGTAATGTATCGGGGATGGGCGCTTATGCTGAATTCTCATTATTAGGTAATTGATATAAGCTGTCGTGTTGCTGCTTTAAAAACCCTCCAATAAATTGAATTGAAGTCTGGCAATACTGTAAAACCTAAGTCTACCACAGTACGACCTTGTAAGTAGTAGGAGCCGGAATTGAAGATAAGTCAGTTGTTTTATAAGAAATACAATAAAAAAATAGAGTACTTGGTGAAGGGATTTGAAAATCCGGTAACAAATATAAGTTTATTACCGAATTTTCCGTCTTTTTTGCTAGGTTTGATACAGAAAAAGGATATGCAAAACAACACTGCACATGACAATTATTTTATTTTTAAATTCAAATAAATCTTAAAAATTATCTTCTTCTAAAAAAAAATCAATGCCTATAGAGAGCTTCAACAAAATCTTCGTAGGTGTTAAACATGTCTCACAGTTTCATTTTTTTATTGATTAATAAAAATATATTATTTAACCATGAAACCACAACAAAACTAAATCACAAATGCTTACGGAACAGCAAAGTAAATAATTATTAGGGTTAGGTTAACTATATATTATGTTCATATTATATAGTGGTTTTTATTAGTTTTAACAAGCATAGCCGCCGAAGGGCGGTATCTACCGATAAAACAAGTAACAATTGTCGGTAATAACAAATTAATTCTTCAACTGTAGGGCTTGGAGGAAGAAGGTAACAAGACACAATTAACGAAATATCGGAATTACAAAGTTAAATAGTTTTTTTGTTACCTAATATTTTTTTCATTTTGTTTTCACATTGTAATACCTTTTTGTATAAATATACTACTACAAAAGCCGTTTTGTGAAAACCTAATTATTACAATTTTAGGATTTAATTAAAATATTAAAGTTGAAATAACTCAGAAATGAGAACAGGTGGCCTTTCAATTGAGATATTCTGTCGTTGTCATTACGTAAATAGAAAAAACCGCCGGATGGCGGTTTTCTTATTATAATTGACCAATGCCGCCGGTGGTTGTTTAGCCAGTACCATATTTTAAACTGTGAAGACAAGGTTAGTTTATATTTATAGGGTTGCGACATATCCTCAACTTTTAGGCGGTTCATGGTCGGGGACGCAAGGAAGGGCACTCCACTGAGAAAAGTTGGCAAGACTGGGTAAAATCAAAGCTGATGATCAATCCAGTGGCGTCTACAATTTGCGCATTTCATTTTGCATTGTTTTGGTAGAGATATTTGTTGAAAGATGTAATTCCAAATTTTTTTTTATTTAAAGTAAAAGAATTTACAACCTAATAATAATTAAAAACTGTTGTATAAATGGTTGTTCTACTAATACAATAAACTGTATATCTCCGGCACTGAACAACATGGCCGAAAAATGGGAGATGTGACGTCATAACACGTCAAAGCAATATGGCGAATGTCGTGACCTTATATAGACCGACTTTGCTGTGAAGACACTTTTAACACCTTAGCCTTTTTATTGCGTAAGAAGGCGCGCGCGGGATTCAAATATACCCCCACCCCGTAAACATCCAATAATCACTATAATTTTTTAAACAGCTAAATTATATTTTGAGTAAGGAGCATTTTCCTACTATGTATGATTAGTAAAATAAAAAAATTGCCCAGGAAAAAAATATTGTATTAAAAATTTTATTACAATTTTTTAAAAGCTGACTATGGGACGGCAATGCGGAAAAGGCAAAAAATTAAATTTTATTATTTATAAGTAAACTTCATACTTTGCTTAAGTTAACATAAATCAATTAAAATAAATTATATGAGATAAAAATGGGTCTCGTAGTTAGCTCCTTACATATTAAAATAAAACAAATGTATAATCTTTGTTATTTTATTTACTTCTAACAAAATTTTTACATTTGGCCCGGAAAACATAAAATAAAACTAAAAATAATTCTCCTTGGAAATAATACTTAAAATATTTATAATGCCAAATGAAGTGGTAGTTTATTCTAAATCTGTTCCTTCTTGTTGTCTTGGAGCTAGGTCCATATAACATTTTGCCGGCAAGGCATTATTGGCAAAAGGTATCAAAAGACATCAAAATGGGCAATTGGGCCGTTATTAGGCCACGTGTTGCAGAAAATGTGATGGCATTTATCATTAATAAGTTATGATAAAAAAAATGCGTTTAGGATGATGGCATCCATCATTAATAAGTTATGCTGAAAAAATGCATTCAGGATAATGGCATCCATCATTAAAAGGTTTTGGCAAAAATATGCCTTTTAGATGATGGCATTACATTATTTTTTCCTAATGACAATAAAATGCATTTTTACCGTCCAGGAACTAAAGTGTGCATAAATAATGCTCATGCATAATGTATGTTTATGTACAGGGTGTCCCATATAAAATTAAATACTATAATTTTGGAAAAACCTTAAGAGATACAATAAAAATACTAAAATAATACATTTCATTAGACAACTTCTGCATTTAACTTTTTCTTGTATCTCTTATGGTTTTTCCAAAATTATAGTATTTAATTTTACATGGGACACCCTGTACATAAACACACATTATGCATGTGCATTATTATGCACATTTTAGCTCCTGGACGGTAAAAAATGCATTTTATTGTCATTAGAAAAAAAATAATGTAATGCCATCATCTAAAAGGCATATTTTTGCAAAACCTTTTAATGATGGATGCCATCATCCTAAACGCATTTTTTCATCATAACTTATTAATGATAAATGCCATCACATTTTCTGCAACACGTGGCCTAATAACGGCCACTTGTCCATTTTGATGTCTTTTTGATACCTTTTGCCAATGCCTTGCCGGCAAAAAATATTATATGGGGGCCAATGGCGACTCCAACAAAGGGGGCGGGGTGCAACTAGATATATATATTGCTCGTAACTGTAACGTGAGAAGACGCGTGGGGGTGAAATGGACCCAGCCGTAAGAAACGTAAAATTTTTTGAATAAATGGTATTGTTTTTTGTGTTTTTTTGTTATAAGCATATACCTATCGGGGTTTAAGAAAGGAACCTAAAAATTATACTGTGTACATTTATTAACACATTTTCGGTCTTTGTGTTTTGCTAACCTAATTCAGGTAAAGAATTTAAAGAAATAATTTTCTAAAATTAAGTTTTTATGCAATATTCTTGGAATAACTTGTTATTTTAAATAAAAACAAATTAAAGGTTTTAGTAACAATTTTTACTAAGGAGAACAACTATCTCTTCCTTTTCACAAAACGCAAATTTCAGACATTTTAATGTACGTACTTATACCAATTATTTATAACGATTTCCTGCACTCTTTGAAATAAATGAATTTTATAAAGGTTAATACAATTATTACGAGTAATAAAATGTATAACTAATGTCAGAAATTATTTATCTATCTGTGAAGAAAAATCTGTTTTAGGGAATTTATAGTAGAGGAGCTCAGAACCGGGATTTCTAGATTTATTCCAGCGCGGTAGATTCATATACCGGAGGATACCTTGTGCCCGGTTAAGTCACTGATTTCGATGGATTGCCAATGTTATAACCTGCGCGATGCAAAAGTTACATTTCATAGGCGAAAAAACCGGTTTGTGCGCAAGCAGAGTTGAGGGTAAACGCACCTGGCGTTAAACAAACTATACGCATTATCGGAAAGAATTTGTCGACGGCGTCCTGGTTTTCTGTTCGAAGTACGGTAGCTAATGAGCGTCACGGGCAGACCGCGGACGAGGGTACGGGTGCCGGTGTTTGTATTTTGCCACGGCTTTTAAGTGCACATGTTCGTCCACCCATTCATTTGTTTACTGGGCGAAGTCGAAAAAATCCGAAAAATGTTTTTGCCATTGCGGATCAAAATGTAGTTTATCTATGGGTTAAGTACGTTCACCAAATATGGGCCCCGTATACATGGCCGATCGTAAAAAACAAAAATATATGCATCAGAAATTTTCGACCGCGTCCGATTAAGAAAGAGTGAGTTAATTTAAACTGTGTATATTTCACTAATCTGACAATTTGAGAGTGACGTAAACAAAGCGGTGGGCTACAAAGTTTTAAAAAAACCTCATTATGAGCGTGGCAATTTTTTTTATTTTGGAGAAAATAATTCAAATATAAAGAAGAATATACAGCGTGTCTTCGGAAGTTCTTAACAAATGGGAAACTTTTTATTATTAATTTTACAAAAAAGTTATTCTTTATAAAAAGTCCTGCTTGATGAGAAAATACATTTCCACAAAAATATTTATAGGTTGGATGTACAGGGTGGCTTAAAATTGACTTGTTTCCAAATTAAAATAAGGGTTATTTCCTAACTGCGGTACCAAACTTTAAAGGGTGATTTCTTATGTCATTTTATGAAGAAAAGTTTCTATAAACATATGTCCGGAGATGCTTCATTTCTGAGATACAGAGCGTTAAATATATTTTTTAACGGTCTGTTTGTTTTAAATATCCTAAATACGAAGCCAGATACAAAAAAGTATTTTACTAAAAGATCTCTTTTTAGTTGCTTTTAAAGAAAGAAATATAAGTTTTTATGTTTTTGTTCTTTAAAGTAAATAAAAATACAACTTTTTAGTAAAGTACAGTATCAATGTAGCGGGGTGGCTATGTATCTATGCTCTACATAGCCACCCCGCTACAATTGATGCTCGTATTTACTGAATGCGATTTCAGTAGGGCATCAACGGCAGGATTTAATATCCTACCGCTGGACAACGAAACTTGTCTAATAAGTAGACGCTGGTTTCCTATGCTATTCACCACGACTCGATACAGCCTCACTGAGGAGTTCCTGTAAGGCAGGCGAAACCGGTCTGGGGAGAGAGTCGTGGTGGATAGCATAGAAAAGCAGGACGTTTTCTTCTTTTAACTGTCTTTAAAGGGAGTAAAATATTTTTGTATTATACACCAAGACAGTAGGGAATTTTTCCTTTTGCTTTAACAAGAATTAATTTGTTTATAAATTTATTTATAGTATATTAAAACTGTAATTTATATTAGTTTATAAATAAATAAATAAACATCTTTAATTATTTACATGCCAGATTACAAGGGACATTTACATTTCATTTCCTGAGTAGCGTTCAAAAATTGCTTTCACAATGTAATACATTTCAAATGTCATTTTAATTCCATTACAGAGTACAAAGATTACTTTACATTTTATTTATGAACGCACTCCTGGCGAGTTCTGTCACTGTAACCTTTACCTGATTTGTCGGTATGTTTCAAAAAACCAAAATTTTGGTTTTCTTTTATAAAATTTGTTCTTAGAAATGAAGTGGTCAATTTTTGTTAGGATTGTTGGTATTTAAAAGAATTTGCTTCAAGATTTAAAAAAATACACTGTTTAATTTTTTTAAACTTAAGTACCATTTAACCACTTTTAGATGTTGTTGGAATAATGAACGACCTTTACCTTTCCTATAAAAGTTATAAAACAAGCAAGGACCTAGCTTTACACTAATAAATACACATTTAATATATGTTCGTCCTTACTACTCTTGAATTACCTGAATAAAATAACAGTTTTCATCATGTAAATAGGTACGTAAGGTTTACATGAGTATAATAATTTTTCTCTAACATAATTAGAAATAATACAGACCTTTACTTTGCTTCAAGGGTACCGAGCTGCATAACAAAATGTCTTGATTTTTTTTTTTATAGAAAATGGATTTAATCATCCTTGTAAAGAACAAATCGACAAAACATGTACGAGGGGACATCTAAAAGATTTAAATAATGTCTATAAAAATATTGTTTTCCTCCGATCTTTATATTTCTAATACGGTTACTTCCGCGGTCTTCCAGTAGTGCGGTTTACGTTTACGTAGAAGTCTACATAGACTTTCCGGGTAGGCGATTGAAGGTGTCGTACGAGCGTAGCTGTACCCTTGGGGATCGAGAAAAGATTCACGCTAAATTGGGGCTTCTTTCGTCTGGGGTTAAGCGCTGTGAGTGAAGATTCCTAAAGCCTGAGCTTTTACGTTTTGGTGTTGAACACATGGTGTCTTCGTATGGTCGAGGAGGTGCGCACGCCTTGCGGAAAAACGTCAGTAGTGAAAGTGACGGTTATGCGCGATACCAGTAGCAGCCGCTGGCTTGACAGTCACAATTTATGCATGTTCAGAAGTTTATCGCTGTTATTGATTTAAATATTTGAATATTTTAAACCGGAATTTCTGGGAGCGGAAAGCTCAACAATCCAGATTTCCCCACCACATTGAGCTGGCAATTGCCTTGCAGCAACGTCATAAACAAAGCAGTATCCAGCAGTACTTACCTCCAAAATGCTATGTTTTTTGGCTTTTAAAATTAAGCTTGCAACGTTGTTAAAAAGCCCTCATAGTCAAGGTTAGTTTATATTTATAAGGTTGCGACATATCCTCAACTTTTAGGCGGTTCGAGGTCGGGGACGCAAGGAAAGGCACTCCACGGAGAAAAGTTGGCAAGACTGGGTCAAATCAAAGCTAATGATCAATCCAGTGGCGTCTAGAATTTGCGCATTTCATTTTGCATTGTTTTGGAACTGATATTTGTTGAGAGATATAATTCTAAATGTTTTTTATTTAAAGTAAAAAGAATTTCCAACTTAATAATAATTAAAAACTGTTGTGTAAACGGTTGTTCTACTAATACAATAAACTGTATATCTCCCGCACTGAACAACATGGCCGAAAAATGGGAGATGTGACGTCATAACACGTCAAAGCAATATGGCCGAATGTCGCGACCTTGTATAGACCGACTTTGCTCATAGGCATAGTTTTGAACTAATATAAGAGTCCATGACAATTCATAGTCAAGTTTTTTGCTGTTGTGGCAGTTAATATCGTGTTTTTTAAATAATTTCTATAACTTATTGAATAAATGCAATAAAAAATACAAGAAGAATTAGCCTATAATTTGTGCTCTGTGTTTTGTTGGTTTCCGTTTGCAATAAAGCAAAGAAGCAAAGTCGGGATTTGTTATGCATGCAGTTTAAGTGTAAATATTCAAGAACTTACGTTTTGTCCTTTATACAGGGTGTTCGGAAAGGTGAGGTCAAAAATGATAGGGGTAATAGAATGAGTCAAATAATGTTAGTTAGTACTTTATATAAAAAATGTTTTATCGCGCTTCCTTAGGGACTTATTCACCTTCAAAGTTAGAACAAAAAAAATGTTTCATTTATAACTTTTGAACGGTTGCCACAATAATAATGATATTTGGGCATTTAAATAAACTCCTACCAATGCTGTTTTTTCATAGGCAAATGAGCCTTTTAAACTTTATAACACAAATAAAGACTGTTTTTTTATAATTTTACCATATTTTAGTAATTTTCTCAAAAAATTTATTTTTTTATTTCATACAAAATGGGGGTATGTCTGAATTTAAAATGCGTTTTTATTTAAAACGGTCCGATATATCGATTTAAATACAGTATACCTTTCTTGTACAAAAATAATGAAGGAGTTAAATTTTAAACCAAAATGTCAAATTTTTCACCTCAAAAAGGTATTTAATATTAAATTTTGGAATGCATTTTATTTTGAATATTACTCCGCTTTATCAAGTATTTTAATTAATAACTATTTAAACGCTGTTTAATGTTTAATCTTAAAAGAAAAACCTTACCCAACGTGGTGCAACATTAGTTTTATACGATGTGTTTCTTACAACAATATTAATGATATTTAAATCTAGACATAACGATGAAAAGATTCGAAGAATTCACCTGGTGGAACTTTACAAAAATACTTTAAATAAAACATGATCAAGTTTATTATTACTCAATAGTCTTGACCTCAGGTTAATTTAAAAAGGATCGTGCAAGGTTCCTCGGTACGTCCGTATAGTTGTAGGTACCACTTATTGTTAATGTACGAGGTACGGTCGATATTGACCTTTGACTAATTGATGGCACGAAATTAGTTAAAGCGGTTATATTTAAAAGTCAACTGCTTCTTATTGTTATAAAGAATTATGATATTAGATATGGGTGTTTAATTTAATATCCTTTGTTTTGTTAGAAGCAGGTTGGTTTTTTATGGTTTAATATGTTTACTTTCTGTATGCGGTAGGGTAGGGCGGGGCTAGTTGAGCAATTTTCCACTTGATCGGTTATAGCTCCTCAACAATATGTCTTAATGGCCTATGATGCATACTGATGGATTGGCAATTTATTCCTTAGCAATAGTGTCCATAGTAACTTCTTTTTAGTAAGCTAAATTAAGGAGCTACAACTATTTTAATGTAGATAGTCAGGTATGCTCAACGTACCCCATAGGTGAGGTAAGTTGAGCAAGGGTATGGGGCTAGTGGAGCACTTAGAAAGTACAGCCAAATTATAGGTTTAATGTTAGGTAGGTTTACAATAAAAATACATTTTGACAATTTGCTTTTTATATTTATAATCCTATAGTCACAAAACAACAAATCTCATCAATAAAACTGCAACGTACCTATCTTAGCCTAACTACTGAATTTAAACTTGAATATTTGTATAATTATTATTAACATAGCTTATACAAATCATAAAAACACATTTAAGACATTTAGGAGTCTAAATCTTCATTTAAAACAAAACAAAGTAATTTTTTATTTGGTTAAAAAAACTAAAAATCAAAACAACTCCAAGTTAACTTTATTATAGCATTAATTAAAGATTAGACTTTCTATTAATAAACAGACTTTATATGCAACTATCAATATTGCTGATATAATTTAAAAAAATATATTAAATAGATATTATTTGTCTGTGATTTGGCTCCTTTTCTTGGACCAGCGTTTGGGTATGGTCGAAATATTTCCGGAGAAAATTTATGAATTAGATAGGTCAGCTCGTTTTTTTGTTGCTTGTACGGGATGCAACCTCTTATAAGTCTTGAGTAGTATAGAAACCTCTAGTAGTCGAACTTTTATAAGTCCGTATCCTAAAAAAATAAAAAAATCATTTTATACTTCTGTTAAAATCGTGGGGTTAGGTGGACAACTGTAGCTCAACTAACCCCAACCTGAAATTTTAAAGCAAAAGTGAATTTATTAAAAAACGGATAGAATTATATTCAGTATCTTTATAAAAATCAAAACTGCAATAAATTTATTAAAGATTTACACTTACCTGATTGAAAAAGGATATTATTTAACTATCACAGACGAAATATTCTGTCTGAAAACTATTATACTTTTTAATCACAAAATAAATAATACGTGGGGGTACCTTTCTCGATCGCCGCGTCACCACTGGCGGTCGCGCGATGTGTTCCTCTTGCGCAACCCCTTCTTTACGCTATTTGATGCGTTTGCGTACGGTCGATAGTTTTTGATATATTTGGATTGCCCAACTTACCTCTATGCTCAACTAGCCCCGCCCTACCCTACTACAATTATTACATACAGGGTGTACCTAATTTAGTTGATGGCTAAAAATTAAAGGTATGATCAGGGCCGTAATAACTGTTTAAGGCGCCCTAGTCTAGAATTCCCGGAGCGCCTATTTTCCACCAAAAAAAAAAAAATTTTAGTAGCAAAAAAAAAGGTTCTTTTCTTCGTAGCGCATATTTTGAGTGCCAAACGCCTTACTTCACCACCCCAAATAAAAAAAGGTCATTCCCTCCTTTTCGCGCCTATTATATTCCAAAGCAACTTATCCATAGAGAAATAAGTCACCAAAAATCCACACTCGACCTTACCTTTTTAAAAATTCCCCTGTATAGCGCCTATTACTCCCCTGTCTAGCGCCTATTTTTCATGGCGCCCTAGACTGTGGCCTAGTCAGCCTAATGGATAATACGGCCCTGGGTATGATTCCTTAGCTTATTTTGGGAAGAAAAGTTCATATGAACATAAGACCTAAACGTCTTAACTTTTAAGCTACAGGGTGTTAAAATTTTCAAAAAATAAAAAAAATCGAAAACACTTAATTTAGTAAAAACTAATATACTGGATAAAAACCCTATTTAAATAAGTATTTATTATTTTTGTTACATATTTGCTAAATAAAAACTATATACCCCAATTTTTAAAAGAAAAAGATCCCACAATGCTTCTTTAATCGTCTTAAAATATGCAATTAAGTGAATTTTATTTTTTTCTCTGAAACTAAACAAGATACGGAAAAAAATTAAGAAACATAAAAGCAGTATTTTTTTGCTTAATCTAAAGAAACTACAAAATTATTATACACATTTACACAGTCAGTGGAGTTTTCTTGTTGGAAATATTCCTTCAGTTGCCTCTCGAGGCGCCACTGGACTTAATAAATCTAATTAGGTTAGTGATAAATTCCCCCTTAATGTCATTAATAATAGTGCTCAATTAAAACGAAATTGGCTACATATCAGCAGCGGCTGGTGATGGCCAATTTGGAAGGTCAACCCGCACCATAGGTAAAAATTTAAAATTTTATTTAGGCTTCTTATTATAAGTAATTAATCCATTTTTAGTGTTAATATGTTAAACAGTAAAACAAATAACGGGTTAAAGTGATTTTTTAGACTGTAGTGATCAACAATTAAAACAAAATTATTAGTATATTTTACAATGGTGCAGGTTGACCCACCAAATTGGCCATCACCAGCCGCTGCTACTCATATAGGGCTATTTTTAAGTTGGTGTTTTCTTTATACTGTATAAAATGCTATTTTCTTGCAACTAACCAGAACATTTTTCAAATAAAATTATGCCCAAAACTGCTTTCTTTCCGAGATACAGAGTGTTAAAATTTTAAGATAAAAATGCCTTGGCATTAAAACATGATTTGTACTGAATTTTGTTAAAAAAAAAATGTACGCCACTGCTTTTTCGTGGAATTAATTTAGTCTCTTGATATTTTTCTGTACGACGAACGGTTTTCGTAAAAAAAGTAATGGAAATAGAAATAGACGGTCAAGCAAAAATGTCACATTGCGAATAAAAATATGATTTAACTTATCAGATCTAACCATGACCCCCCGCCCTGTGTGACAGTATTGCATAATCGTCTGTAGCGCTTCGAACTAATTAAATTACACGTGCTTTTGTTTTTCACTGTAGTCTGCAAAATACACTGATTAAAAAAGGTAAGAATGCCCTTTCTAAAGCCCCGTATACAAAATAAAATAAATCAGCGGTGACTGACCATAGCAAGCGATTTATTTCACCGATAAGAATAAAAGGTAAAAATGTATTTTCTACAGCCCGGCATACAAAAAATAAAATAAATTGCGCAGCGGTGAGTGACTATAGCAAGCAATTAATTTCACTTATTAAAAAAAGGTTAGAATGCCCTTTCTAAAGCCCCGCATACAAAAAATAAAATAAATTGCGCAGCGGTGAGTGACTATAGCAAGCAATTAATTTCCCTGATTAAAAAAGGTAAGAATGCCCTTTCTAAAGCCCCGTGTACAAAATAAAATAAACCAGCGGTGACTGACCATAGCAAGCGATTTATTTCACTGATAAGAACATTGTTTTATCTGATCACAGACACAAAGAAACACCTTTAAAGCCTTGCGTAACGCAAACGAAATCATCTATTAATTAAAATAATCCTGTTAATTAAGCTGTTAGAAATTGGTAAATCAAAAAGAAGTAGCACGTTAATAAAAATTATCGTTGTCTACATCTGCCGGTGTTCGAGGCCTCTCTTTATTATATTTAATTGTTGAAGTTGCTACACAATTCTAGCATTTTTGACATCTTATTAATTATTAATATTTCTTTGTCTTATCTTAAGTTTTAATTAAAAGTAATATACAGGGTGTAAAATAATAAATTGGCATCCCCTTAACTTGTTTATTATTTATCGTACAAGCATACCAGATTTTTGGGGTAATTATTTAATTTTGAAATCAATAAAAATCAAATTAAACTTGTACACTTTTTAACTAATAATAACTTTTTATCTTTTGCTCCTATCTTTTTCATTTTTAGAGGGCTAATAGATAGATATGTTTTCTCTAGGTTTGCCAAGTTTGGTCAAATAGATTTAGACAGGACTGGATTTACGGGACTTTTTTCAAAATACTGTATTTAACCTCGTTGCAAAGGAATTCTAATTTAACTACAATTAAGCTAATACGTTTTTCTTGTAGACAAACCATGGGAAATGATTCAGTAAAAGCGATTCTGTCAACAATTTGAGGATTAGCATGCATTTTTTCGATTTTAAAAATGAACACCTTAGCAAACATTATAAAGGGTGTTCATTTAAAACTTTCCACTCAAGTTATCTACGAAACGAGACAGATTTGAGAAAATCGCCGAAACACGTCAAGATATTTATTGAGGGGGAACGTTTTACAAAAATTGGACGGCGCCCCTTTAACCCTTAACCACCAGGGCCACCACCCCAAAATTCTTAAATGAGAAGGCGGGTCGAGTGATACATCATTTTAAAGCTCCTGACGAGTACTTTATAACCCTAGAATATGAAGTTAATATCTTCACCTATTACAAAATGGCGGTACTTTAAAAATTACCTAAATACCTGATTTGGATGGTCATATTTCCGAAACTAATAAAGTTAGATGTACTTAATGTGGTATTTTTCTTAAAGCTCATTGAAAGATCTTTTAATGGTAAAATAATATACAGGGTTCTTAAATAAAAAAATATGTACTTTTTCTTCTACCCTGTATATTACTACCAGTATCACCATTAAAAGACCTTTAAAAGAGCTTTAAGAAAACACCACATTAGGTACATCTAACTTTATTAGTTTCGGAAATATGGCCATCCAAATCAGGTATTTAGGTAATTTTTAAAGTACCGCCATTTTGTAATAGGTGAAGATATTGACTTCATATTCTAGGGTTATAAAGTACTCGTCAGGAGCTTTAAAATGATGTATCACTCGACCCGCCTTCTCATTTAAGAATGTTGGGGTGGTGGCCCTGGTGGTTAAGGGTTAAAGGGGCGCTGTCCAATTTTTTGTAAAAACGTTCCCCTCAATAAATATCTTGACGTGTTTCGGCGATTTCTCAAATCTGTCTCGTTTCGAAGATAACTTGAGTAGAAAGTGTTTTAAATGAACACCCTGTATGCAGTAGCCATTAATTTTTAAATTTATTTTTTTACCATAAAATTAATTATTCATGTTCACGATATTCATTACAAATCATTAGACACACATCGTTGATAAATACAATTAATCGTATATACTTAATTAACGGCAAATTTCCATAAAATTACTTTACCTTGCATTTTTGGCCTTACCCAATTACCCAACTCTTAAAACACCTACTCGATATTCTTAAGGCGATTTTGCGGTGTTTTTTAAAATCTTTTAAATTGCTTGAAATCATTTGAGCATGACGTACCGTTTGTTGCTAAATAAACACCTTAATCCTTGTTTAAATACTTCGCATGTAACGTCAGAGGTAGAAGAAAAATGGCGCCAGCGGCGTAAAATATGTCGTTGTGGGACTTGAGTTTACGCGATTCGAACCCAAAATTTCATTATAAAAGAGACTTGTTATATTTTTCCCTGATGTGTTTTGAAAATAGTGTATAAATTAAAAGCTACACTTATAGACAAGCATTTTTATAGATTTATTTATCTCTTCGACAATTTAAGGTAGTACTATCGGTGTAAGAATTAATGTTCAGAAAACAATGAAACTTAGCATACTGGTTTTTTTTTTTAAATCTTTGGACAATCCACGAAGGCTGAAAGATTTGGGGGAAGGAAAGACCTCCGCTGGCAGTAGGTTCCACAGTCTAGAAACTCTAGGGATAAAAGAACGAACGAAATGGGAAGTTCGGGGAATGTCCAATTGGACCGTATAGGGATGCATACGTGCGGCTCCACGAGTTTCTCTGTTGGGAGCTGCAAAAAGGAGGGACTATACTGGATAATTCGTCGGAGCAGAAGCCGTAAAAGTATCTATAGAAGAGCGATAGATCTCCCACAGCTCGACGATGGGCAAGAGAAAGAAGTCTTTGAGTAAGTAAAGGATCATTAATAAGACGAACAGCCCTTCTTTGAATGGCATTAAGAATGCTGAGGGTTGAGGGGATGCCATTCCCCAGACATGAGAACAATATTCCAAAGAGGGTCGAATTTGGGACACAAACAAAGTGTATAAATTGGAAGGAGAAAAATACTTTTTGGCTCGGAAAAGAAATCCAAGCTTTTTTGAAGCCGCGGTGGCTATAGATACAATGTGTTTATGCCAGTTAAGGTTATTTTCACATGTGACGACCACAAGGTTAAATGTGTCTCCGCTCTGCAAAACCTGGCCAGTCATAAGCAAAGGATAAGTGTTTGATGATTTTTTTCGCGACAAGGATCATGATTGTGTTTTGGATGCATTAAACTGAACGAGATTTTTGGCGCCCCAATCCAATATCAAACTGAGATCCTGTGAAAGAGATATCTGTATCGCCCTGCGTTTCCTTTCCAAGTCGGGTTGAGAGATTGGTTTGAGAACCTGAAAAGTGGAGTGAAGGGTACTATCGTCAGCATAACTATGAATGGGATTGGTTGTGGAAGAAAGAAGGTCGTTGATGTGAAGAAGAAACAAAGTTGGTGCTAGTACTGAACCCTGAGGCACCCCAGCATTAATTTCGATTAGAAAGATAACTGGAGAGCCAAGAGCAGAGTTTAGTTGGAAGACTGTAGGAGGAAAGTTTATTAAGAAGTGCGTCATGCCAGACTTGGTCGAAAGCTTTAGATATATCAAGAGCAACGATGTGGGACTCACCTAGATACTTTATAATAAGAATATCAACCAGTAAAATTTTCAAAGGTCTACAGAGAACTGAGAGATTGCTTTTAATCCTTTTTGTTTATATAACAATATTAGTATTATTTTTTTCTCATAACTTCCAATTGGTGTGGAAGAAGATGTTTTCAAATGTTAAAAATCAAAGAAAAAATTATTTAATTTAATTTTAAAACTTTTCCTATGTTTTTCCGGTGTTCCAGCGATGCAATTAAGTGATTTTTATGTTTTCTTCTTGAAAACTAGCCAAGATAAGAAAACAAATATGAGACCAAAATAATTTATTTTTTAATTTACCAAAATGTAATAAAACACTAAGAGTTAAGGCGGTGGCTTACATTTTTTTGTCAGATAGTAATGATATTAGCTTTATGCTAAGAACCTTTTAAAACCTTTTAGAAGAGTTTTTTTGACGAGTCCACCACGAATATTCATAGCCCGTCAATTTTGACATGTTTTGGGTGTCGAACTGGGCAAACGGGTCAGTTTTTTGTCTGACAAGTTTACCACAATATTGTATATTCAAT
>JACEGR010001046.1:0-193705 GCA_014170235.1 Listronotus bonariensis
TCTGTAGTGTTCTATATTTTGTTCTTTATTTGTAGCAAGGGAATAAGAATATATTTAGCTTGCTTTCCAAAGCTCAAGAAGAATTCAGTAGAACGCCTACAAGACAAGATTCTGTTCCGCAAACATTTTCATCCACCCCGGGTGCCTGATATGGCGTCTCAGAGTGTGATGGACTTTTTGCTAAAGCTAGTACAAAAACAACACAGAGCGCACCAGTTCCTGGAGAAAATGTTTTGCACCGGCTTATGTCTAATCCTGCCCATAGTGTCGAGCACATCGAAAAGCAACAGCGTTCGATTACTCCACAAGAGCTGGTTAGCTATAGGTCGGAAGCGGCAGCTGGGACAGATAGAAGAAGTGTTCCTATTAATTTTGCCAGTACAAGTGGAGCAACGAAAAAATTTGATAGCAGCTTTGAGGTATGTTGGCATTTATTTTTATTTTTGGTGGATATTAAAAGCTCTTTAAGATATTTAGCATTTGGTTTGGTAGGTTATGTTATGGATTTCAATTCAATTCAATTCAATTCCATTTATTAGTCTATAAAGATCATACATATGACATTAGACAGGTCAATAATAATAATAATAATAAAACTAACATAAATTAAATGTAAAATAAATAAAAAAAATGTATAAAACAACCAATACAATGAAACTAACATGTTCCAATATTTATTAAAGGGGACATCAGACAGGTAATAATAATAAAATTAACATAGATCAAATGTAAAATTAAAAAAAAAGAAAAATGCACAAAACAAGCAACACAATGAAACTGACATGTTAAAATATTTATTAAGTCCTAATTTCCAAAAATTCCGCAAAACTATAAAATACATTGGTGGTTAAAAATTCCTTCAGTCTGTTCCTAAAGGTTCCCAAAGTCCTTGATTCTTTAATGTAATCCGGCATTTTGTTATAGATCTTAATGCAGGCATAATGGGGTGACTTTTCAAAGGTGGTCGTTCTGTGTTTAGGATTTACTAGGGCCGATGCATTCCTGGTTGGGTAGTTATGGTTATGCAGGTTCTTCCTAAATACATCCTTATTCTTATACACATAGAGTGCACATTTCAGGATGTAAATAGATGTTACTGTAAGTATCTTGTGCTTTCTAAATGTTTCCCTACATGATTCCAATGGTTTTAACCCGAACATTAGTCTAACTATTCGCTTCTGCGATATAAGGACCCGATTGATGTTTGTAGCTTGGCCCCACAGCATAACATTGTAAGACAGGAAGTGATATGCCAGTGCATAGTACCCAGTTAGCAGTGTGTTAATAGGAACTGTCTGTCTAAGTTTTAGCAAAGCATAATATGCTCTGCTAAGTCCAGAGCAGATGTGGTCCAGTTGGGGTTCCCAGCTGGTTCTGGAATCCAAATATGTCCCCAAAAACTTTACAGATGTAGCACTGTCGTTGGTGTTTGCTCTTGGAGTATTGCTATAAAAATGGACTGTCATTGTTTTTTCCTCGTTCAACATCAGTCTGTTGGATGAGCACCACTGCTTCATACTCTGACATACTAAAGTAATCTTTTGGTTAAGATCTTCTCCATTTATTGCTGATATTCCAACAGTTGTATCGTCGGCGAACTTGATGGTTGTGCCTGGTAGTTTAAGATCATTGACAAATAGTTTGAATATTAGTGGTGCTTTTCTATTACGGAGTTATCAAAAATTATTATAACTTTAGGAATATAGTAGATGTTTTCCTTTTATAGGACTTTGCTTGTATTCTGATGGGAGCTGTTTTCTTGCTCTGTTAAATAGTAGCTTTATTTGTAAAGCCCCAACAGATCCGTTCATTTTACTTTTGTCAAGTGCTTAAGGGGGTTATCCCATGTGACGTTCTGTTTTTTTAGGATTTTTTTTTTTAAAATGAAAAAGTAAATAGAGCTTTAAGTTTATTATCATCTATTAACATATATTTTGACAGTATAAATATTAATTTCAAGCTAAAAATATTCTGTAGAACATAAGTAACAACGTTCTATACGACCCTGCCTCGAAAAAATGGGCTCGCACTTCCTCCACGATTTCAGGTGATTCGCTTATCTGAACTAAAAAAATTAGCGGCGTTTTAATCTATAAGACTAAATGCACGGAATGGACTATAATCAAATGAATATACCAAAAATTGGACTCTTGATACACATTTTAAAAAAAATTCACGAATTTTACGTTATTTTTTTTTTGTTGCTATAAATAAAATTAAAATTTTGGGAATTTTTGATCGACAAAAGTTTCATTTCATGCGTTTACATGTGCTTAGTGTACCCTACAAATTTCAAGTTATTTGGTGAAGTCGTTTTGGAGATATAATGGAGGAAAGTTTAAAAAACAGAGTTTTGATACGACCGTATTCACAAGTTAAGAGAGCAATATACAGGGTAATTCAAAATCGATCACGAAACTTAAGGGGTGATTTTACTTGACAAAATAAGGGTAGAGCTTCATATACATTTTTTTCAAAAGTGTCATTCGTTTTCGAGTTACAAGCCGTCAAAGTTCAATTTTTATTTTAGTTTTTCGCCATATTGCATTTATTTTTTAACCAATCCAGTTGATATTTGGCACACAAATCAAGTTTTGCAGATTCTAAAATTTTAAGACAAAATCACTTTTTTAAAATACCGTCAGAGGGCACTTTACCTAAAACTTAAAATTTATTTACATCATAACTTTTTATTTCGACAGATATCGCAAAGCTGGGGACGCCATTTTATAGACAATCAAAAACTTAAAAAATAAGGTACTCTTTATTAAAGTCGATAAACCTCACCGTTTAGGCACCAATAGACATCAAAGTTTTCATCAATTTCAATCAAATTACCTACATACATACAGGGTGTCCAGTAACTCAATCGACAAACTTTACGGGGCGATTCTACAACAGAAAATAAGAAAAAACTTTATATAAACATATGTCCTAAACGTCTTACTTTTGAACTACGGGGTGTAGTTTATTTGTTTTTTTTTTTTAATATTTAACACACCGTAGTTCAAAAACCAAGACGTTTAGGACATATGTTTATATGAAGTTTTTTCTTATTTTCTGTTAGAATCGCCCCGTAAGTTTGTCGGTTGAGTTACTGGATACCCTGTATGTATGTAGGTAATTTGATTGAAATTGATGAAATCTTTGATGTCTATTAACGGTGAGGTTTATCGACTTTAATAAAGAGTATCTTAATTTTTACTTTTTGATTGTCTATAAAATGGCGCCCCAGCTTTGCGATATCAGTCTAAATAAAAAAGTTATGATGTAAATACATTTTAAGTTTTAGGTTAAAGTGCCCTCTGGCGGTATTTAAAAATAAGTATTTTGTCTTAAAATTTTATAATCTGCAAAGCTCGATTTGTTTGCCGAATATCAACTGGATTGGTTAAAAAATAAAATGCAATATTGCGAAAAACCAAAATAAAAATTGAACTTTGACGGCTTGTAACTCGAATACGAATGACGTGAAAAAATTATATGCATATGAAGCTATACCCTTATTTTGTCAAGTAGAATCTCCCCTCAAGTTTCGTGATCGATTTTTGAATCACCCTGTAAAAAAAAAAAAGAAAAATCGTTTTTTTTGTTTTTGAGACCATTACATGGTATAACCCACTTAAGCTATGCTTATAAAATTGATAGGGTTGACGTTTCTTCTATAACTTTTTACTTTAATACTAGGTGAACGGATTTAACGTAAACAGTGTTTCACCGCCAAAGCAAACGGTAGCTTCATCACCACTGGCATATTTAATGCAAAACCATCCCCCATCTGGTCAAACAGAAGAGAGCATTGAGGTACTGGGAACATCGCCATTTCAGCAATTCCTGGAAAACGCTCATAAGCCACTTTTGATGACGCCAATGATGTTCACTGCACCAAATCCTACCAAAGAAAATATTTCTGGATGCAGTTTAGCCAGCAGCGGAGATGGAATAGAACCTGTCGAAATGTTGACAGAAAAACAGTTAGCGCAAGCTTTAATATATCTTTTAAAAAACAATTCTGACTTCATTAAGCAGATTCATCAGGCATACACCAATTCTATATTGGAAAAAGTAGACAAACCTAGGGATAGAACTAATCTTTAGCTTATTTTCTAAATTTTGTATTATAGTTCGGGTAAGCACTAATTTATTTATTTTTTAACTGACAACATCTCAAGCAGATGAGAATATTTCTGAATGTATTTATAGTCCAAGAGTCCGTGAGCGGCCAACCTTCGTCATTTTGTAAAAGTTTTTTTTTTCAAAGTTTGTTAGCGCATGCTTTTATTTAAGACTTTTTGTCATATGTCATCAAACTCTCAAACTCTCTTTATTCACTAGAAAATCATACAATGATTGAAGTTTCGTTAATAATTTTCTTAAGTCTAATTTAAAAATACAGTTAAAACAAATTGTATATGGACAATAAAATTATAAAAAAGCAAAAGTATATGTATAGGCAAATTCAATCATTTAGTAAATAGTATAAAATAACATATATAAATAAAATAAAATAACAGGCACATAATGATTAAGTTGAGTTAATAGTTAAGTTAGGAATGGTTAAATCACAGGTCGTTGGGTTTAGAAATTCATTGAGAGAATAGAAGGAGTTATTATTTAGAAAGTGCTTAATTCTTTTTCCAAATATACCAATCGATGTAGCTTCTTTGACTTGGTTTGGTAGTTTGTTAAAAATTCGGACACAGGCGTAATATGGGGATTTTTCATATAGTGTTGAGGTATGTTGTGGGAACACAAGGTTTCTGGAATTTCTTGTCGGGTATCCATGATTATCTCTATTTTCTCTAAACTCTCTCCGATTTTTAAACACGTATGTTGAACATCTCAGGATATATATTGATGTAACAGTGAGAATTTTATACTTCTTAAATGTTTCTCTGCATGTTTCCATAGGTTTAAGTCCGAACATTAGTCTCAGCAAACGTTTTTGGGCGACAAATACTCTAGCTACGTTTACAGCCTGGCCCCATAGTATAATGTTGTAACTTAGATGTGGGTAAGCTAAGACATAATAGGAAGTTATTTGTGTGGAAAGAGGGACTGATTGCTTTAATTTAAGAAGTGCAAAATAGGCCTGAGCGAGTTTAGAACATACATGATCTAGTTGAGGCTCCCATGAAAGCTTAGAGTCCAAGTAGGTTCCTAGGAATTTTGATGTTGACTCAACCTGATCGAGTTGAACCTTTGGATGAGACTTGTAGAAGTGAACATGAACCGTTTTTTCCTTATTGAGTATTAGTTGGTTGGAGAAACACCACTGATTCATTGCATCACATATCTTGTTAAATAACAAAAATATTGGACTTCCTCGGACCATTAGACCTCCCCAAAATGTTTGTCTGCAAGGGGTAGGAACTGTCAAAACTGTCTGGCGACTAATTTAATATCTTCTAATAGGTACCCAAGTAACACAATATAAAATTCAGCTTTTACAAAATGACGAAAGTTAAGTTTCAACGTAATAACTTTGGTACCTGGTACCTGCCAAAGCAGGTTGGGAGCATGCGCTGATAAGCTTTCAGCTTTTACAAAATGACGAAGGTCTGCCGCTCACGGGCTCTTGGACTATTATAGTTCGAATTAATTATAGGAACTGATTATGATATATTTTTACATTTCGACGATATTAAAATGAAAAAGTTAGCTGTAAATATTTATTGAAGTTTACTTAACATGTAAATTATTGTGATAAAAATATCATATGCGCAGTAGTAAGCCCATTTTCTATATTATTTTTTGAAAGAGATTGCATACTGCATAAATCTATACCAAGAAGTTACATAATTAAGCCAATAACTCTATATAATAAACACACTTACATTTGGTAGTCAATCTATTATGTTTAGTTTTTCATTGTCTCTTCAGCAATGTTGCCTTAAATAAAATTGGAAGGATACAGGAATAAAACAAGGAATGTCCATTTTTATAAAAATCGAAATTTATAGCATAATCTTAGTGTATCATTATACTTTTAATGCCCAAACTAACAGCCAAATAAAACTAGAACAATCAATGCGAGATCCAAATAAAACTGGGGGTGTCCATAACTTACTATTAAAGAATTAAAAACTAAAATTAAGCGACTTGGCAACTTTGCAGTTGCAAATTTAGAACATAATGACATTTCATAAGTAAGTTTTGCTTTCTGTTGTTGCAGTTAATATTCTATTTTTTAAAGAATTTTTATGATTTATGGGATAAATGTAATAAAAAATAAGAAAATAGTTAGTCTACAACTAGTGTCCAGCGTTTAGGTGGTTGCCATCTTGGATTTCATTAAAAATTCAGCAATGAAGCAAAACGTGCAAAGTCAGTTTTGGTTTATCTGCAGTTCAAGTCTAAATAACGAAGAACTTACAGTGGCGAACAAAAGTATGGAAACATTTAATAAAGATTTAATATTGTATATATTAATATCATTTTTTTAAATAAAATACCATTTTTAAGTTAAGGGATGAGACCTAAAAGATCATATATTAAAAACATAAGTATACACTTAAAAACATTTGAAAAATAAATTTTTATTCAAAAAACGGTTAACAAAAGTATGGAAACATTTCTAAACTATAAACAAAAAATATTTCAATCAATAATTCAATGCTTTTTTTTAATATTTAGTTGGCCACCCCTTGGCTTTAATGACTGCTTGGCATCTTCTCCCCATTGAGTCTATTAGCTTTGCACAATAGCTGACTGAAATTTTATTCCACTCTTCCTGTAGAACTACCCATAAATCTTCTCGGTTTCTAATATTCCTTTTTCTAATTTGGATTTCTAAGTGCCTCCAAAGATTCTCGATTGGATTTAAGTCGGGCGACTGAGAAGGCCAATCCAAAACCCGAATTTTTTTCCTTTGAAAGCCAATTCTTAACTAGTCGGGATGTATGCTTAGGATCATTATCTTGTTGGAAAATCCATGACAAAGGCAGATCCTCTTCGTATGGCAGCAAGTTACTCTCCAATATCTCAACATACTTTTGTGCGTCCATACGTCCTTCAATCCTGACTAACGGACCAGTACCAGATCGCCTAAAACACCCCCACACCATTAGATTCCCTCCACCATGTTTGACAGTTGGAATCAAATACTTTGGGTCGAATCTTTGACCAGGAGGCCTCCTTACATATCCTGTAGAATCACTCCCCAAATAAATTAAACTTGCTTTCGTCACTGAAAAGTACTGAAGCCCATTGATTTTGTGTCCCGTCTTTGTGATCTCTAGCAAACTTTAATCCTGCCACTCTGTGGCGCCTTGTTAACAAGGACTTTTTAACAGCGCGTCTACCATGAAGATTCTCCATTATTAGACGTCGTCTAACAGTCATGTCAGAAACGTTTACATCTGGGTATTCCTCCTTTAGTACCTTATTAATATCGACGGCAGTTTTTTTGGGTCACTTCTGGTTTCTTACAATTACTTGGTCCATTCTTAAGGAAGTTTTTCGTGGCCTTCCACTTTTAAATGCGGGGTCTACATTTCCCCTTTTAAATAACGCTTAATAATATTACTCACAGTACCCCTTCTAATGTCAAGCCGCTTCGAAATATCAATTTGCTTCAAACCTTTTTGATACAGTGCAACTATTTTCTGTTTAAAGTTATAGTCATAATACTTGCACTTTGGCATTTTATTTAGAAATACTACTATCACACTAAGTTATAAGGCAGAGCAATAACTACAATAATTTTTAATCAAAATATATAAAATGTTTCCATACTTTTGTAAACAACAAAATACCAAAACATCAAAAAATCGGCAAAAACGAGATAAAAATTGTTTATATTTTATCAGTAAAATTCTTGAGGTTTAACAAACATACACAGAATACAGTGTTGGCCATAAATTAGTTACTCGTTAGAAATAGTAAAAATAAAATGTTTCCATACTTTCGATTGCCACTGTATGCTTTATGGTTATATATAAAGTTTCTCAAAACACTGACTATTATCCTGCTTTATTTTATTTAGGTTGTCAGCCTAATAGTTTTCGTGAAATTTATTCAGGTAATTTATGTAAATATTCTTTGCCATATTGAATCTAGATACCCATTTTTATCAGCTGTTTGACCGAATTGCAACACTGTGCTCCTTAATTTGAATTTCCAATAAATATTAAAATTGTCATATCTCAAAATGTTGTATTTGTGACAATCCCTGTTTTATTTCTGTACCCTTCAATTGTTATTTTTTAAAAATGTTTGATCCTGTAAAGTTAGGGAAAGGCATATTGTTTTTTATTGGTCCTTATATAATCTCTTTACTCTTGAAATTAAAAAAACTCTTCGTGTAGCTTTATTGACTTGATTTTTTAGGGCCATTTCTTGGGCCATATTTATCTTTATAATTTAAATGCATGAAGTATGTAACTACATAAAAAATGTGTAAGTGCTTTGGCTCATACACAATAGGCATGATTACAGTTTTTAAAAAACTGCTCTATGAAAAAAATATTATATGTGCAAAAATAAAGGTTTGCTTGAAAAGCAACGATTTAAATTTGAAGTTTTAAATACCCGCTAAAACGTACATTTTATCATGTCGCTGCTGTTTACATACTCGTGACGTCACCAAACAGGGGTGCGTTTTCTCTCATGCAAGCTGTTAGCATGCATGGCAAAGCGGCAAGACTGCCTCTAGTAGTGTGTGCTCTAAGGAGAAAAAGAAAAGAAAGTGTATGTTTATTTTTTGGTTGTTCGCAGTTAGTGTATTCCTTTTACCTTGTAGAACCGTTCTCTAAACTGTCAATAATGTCAAGAACGGTTCTATAACATGAAAAATGTCAAAAAATTGTAAAAGGAACATTCATGGTGTCGTTCCGGGCGGTTCTGGAGCATAAAAGGAATACACCAAGTGTCATGTCGAGTATTAGTAAAAAAGTTTGACATAAAAGTTTTTCATAATATCCTAAAACCAAAACCTAAATTTTAAATCAATTTTTTTATTCAATTTTATCTTGCCACCGAAACTACTAAACTTAATTTTAATATTATCATGTTCGTAAGTTATTCACTTACAGAATTATTCTTAATATAAATTTGTTAATAGAAATCGATTCAAATAAAATATGAAGAGGTACACTGGCGTAGACAATGGGGTAGGGGTAATCTCCCCACCCCCTAGGATGTTTTACTTGAAGTCATTTTTTTGGTAATTACATTCACAAAAAACATCTTTTGTAGGGTAGGTAACATATTACTGGTCGATATACTTTTAACTATTGCTTATATAGTATGTTTAGCCTGACAAAGTTCTCTTGAATAATTAATAAGCAAAAAAATTGACGCATCAGTTATGTTAATAGTTTAGTCCTTAAATTGATTTTATATAAAATAAAGAAACAAAAAGTAGCGCATGGTAAAAGGAAATAAACATAATTAAAAATAGGTCGTTCATACTTTTATTGTGAGGTTGGGAATGCAAATGGCTGTTTAAAATATAGTTTTTCTACAACCATATGTGAAAACAGCATGCATAGGAAATACCTTATACCACACTAGTGTTGCAAAGTACTTTACAACACTTATGTGATATATGTTATGATGCCATTCTAAAAGATAAAAGATCACATGCCTTACGCCAGCCAGAACAAAAATCGCTGTCATATTAGAGACATTTTGCACCCCTTATTTTGCAATTCCGTTGTGGTTAACGTTATTCTGAGACTGCGCAGTAACGCAAACATGATCCGTTATCGTTATTAACCATACCGGACTCCTTTAATTACGGATGAATACCGAAGAGCTTATAGTTATTGTTAAACTGCGTGGTTGTCGGATTGTTGAATTTTTAATATCAATTATTTAAGAAGGTTGACATTTTAATGCCGTATTAATTAAAATATCATTGATACATGGGCTCTAATTAGCGAAAAATCAATAGCAGTAAGAAAAATAAAATAGTGTAAAGAAATTAAAACGGACTTGCATTTTTAAGGATGTTTTAAATCAGTAATCTATTTACATGTTACAATCTGGCACACTTGCTTTTTATTCTACTACCAAACCTAACCTTACTTTTTGTGTTTTGCTTATACTGTATTGTTACATCTACTTTGAAAAACAAAATCAAGAGAATTATTTGCATATATTTAAATATCAATATATAACTTATGGAGAATAAAAGTAAGTACTGATTTTTCGTAAACTTTAAAATCGGTGAACCACAGGTAAAAATAAGGTTATGTGTCGAAAGCGCAGACGCAAGATAAATTTATTCGAAGAGGCTGCAAAATCTCTGTCTAAAACTGCTGCTGTAATCGTTATGTTTAATAACGATAACCATAAGGAGGCCAAAAAACGTCTGTTATTTTAAGAGGTGCAAAATGTCTCTATTGTAATTTAAAATAAATTTTGCAGTTATCAGAACCATATTTTCGCGTGAAATAATTTGAAATCATTCTATTTTCGCGTCGAAATTATTTCGTGTAATGACGTCACAAATGTCACTTATTGAAAGTATTTCAAAACCTTCGCAGTTTCGAAATGGATTGACAGTTCATATGTCAAATGTGTTCTTATGATGGTTTTTGTTATTACAATAAAATGGAAATATGGAAGAAGCTGATGTAAATAGGATCCATAATAAAATTACTAAATTAATTAAATTATTAAACCCGTTAAAAAAATTAATTGGGTGGACGTTTTTTTTGTCCTCAACTGTAGAAGCAAGCAAGTAAGCTATTTTGTAGTTTTATATTTTTATCGGTATTTAATGTTTTTGTTGATCAATGATTGTAATGGCTGCCAAAAAATAATTTATTGTTAACCATAAAGTTTTAATAAGTAATTTTTATTTGCATAAAGACATTATAAAATTAACTACTTATGCTGGTTCAATTGAGTAAACTGCTTCATTGATATGTGTTTTATGAATCTTTTGTGGAAACTCTAGTTTCCAGTTTTAACTTAGTTTTTATTTTTAGTCCATTTACCTTACCGATTTATTTGGGTGACGTCAATAGTCTCTATTGAAATTATATAGTGTTTACAAAAATTTGGAAACACTTAAATATCTCAGAGAATTTTAAACCAAACTAGACTACGTTTTAGGCGAAAAACATATTCTAAATTCATTGTTGATATCAGCGATATTGCCAGATCTTCAGTTTTGCAGAAATGAATTCATTGTTTTTAAATTTAAATGAAATACCTATTTTTAATTTCATTATGGGATTCTCGCTGTTTTGTACTATACAATGATATAGAAGTCAATTTTTTCTCTTTAAGTAATAATAACTGAAAATATGTTTAATTCAGTAAAAATAATAGGTGTAAATTGCGTAGGTATTACCTTTTACACCTTGCAATTTTCAAACTGGTGCCTCTTTCCTTTTGGCATAAGGAATACCCAGTTCGATTTGGGTTTTTACTTTAATCTAGGACACTGCCAGGAAGTGCAAGGAAGGTATTTAGAACATTTAGTGTGGGATTTTTCTGTTTATAATTTTGTACGTCTTTTAAATTTTGTTAATATTGAATATTATTGTTTATTTTATCTAGTAATTTAATTTATGTCAAAACTGTTAAGCCACCAGTTATTTTTACTAAATTAGCTTTTTTGGATATTTATACTTAGAGAAAACTTTGACTTTTATACCGTTGTTTAGCAAAAACAATATTCCGTAAATCTAATTCGCAATAGCCGTATATCTGTCATTTTTCATCTTGCACAGTTAAACAGAGAAGTACACATATAGACATTTTACAAACATTTCCGATGTTAAGTCTATTGTGACCAACGACGTATGGACCCAGCGATTCATTCATAATTTTATGATAAACATTAAGCCAACAATCCTAATAGGCAAAGGGGGTGGAGGCAAGCGAGAAATGAAAATGGCGGATTTACTTTTTGACCTTGGTCGATAGTATGCACCCTACGAAGTTGGTCTCTATTTACCTGTGAAAAGTGAGGTGCCGAAATGAATAGTCTACCCTTTTACAAACAAAGCACTGCCTACCCATATTGTCTTTAAAAACACTTTATAATCACCAACAAACACCAGAAAATACACAAAAAAACGCATTATAACCTTTATTTGATCACTTTTGGCTTTCCAAATTGTCAAATGACAGAAACCAACAGAAATGACAAAGCAAAGGGGGCGTCACCCACAAGCGTTTAGAAAAAGTTCATTCATGTTTTATTTACGATGGAGTAAATAAATTTTGCTTTTTTAAAAAGATAATAACTTAAAATATTTGAACATATTTTTTTATTATGATATCTAAAAATGATAAAAACATATGTATTGTTCATTTAAAAAGTTATATTACAAAATTCTTTAATATAGAGGCTTATCTAACAACTACTTGTGGTTAGTAAGTTTAGAGTGGAAAAATTAAATTTAGCAAACACCATTTTAGCGCTTTTACTGTGATGTATTGATGACAACAGCTCAAACGTAAACAAACCTGGTCCATACGTCGTTGATTGTGACACAGAGTACCAAGAAGTTCAATTATCGACTTCTTGAGTTGAAATCTACGATAGAAAGCGAGGTGTAGAATTCTATAGAGCACGGAGTCCCGCTGCAGAGCACAGTTTTACCCTGGAGCGCAGAATCCAGTTTAGTTCAAAATTTTCTTAGATATTTGAGCTTTGCCAAACTTTTTGGACACACTGTATAGAGTCATTGATAATATAACGTAATATTTGTCAAGACATTCTTCTTTTCTATTTGTAAATAAAGTTTTTTGTTTAAAGTATCAAGAACTTTCCAAAACGAATAATGGATTTTCTACAAGTAAGTCACTTTTTAAAATAGGTACCTTAAAAAATTGACAGTATCCTCTTTTTATACAGGGTGTTCATTTAACAACTTTCCACTCAAGTTATCTTCGAAACGAGACAGATTTGAGAAAATCGACGAAACACGTTAAGATATTTATTGAGGGGGAACGTTTTTTACAAAAAATTGGACGGCGCCCCTTTAAGCCCTTAACCACCAGGGCCACCACCCCAAAATTCTTAAATGAGAAGGCGGGTCGAGTGATACATCATTTTAAAGCTCCTGACGAGTACTTTATAACCCTAGAATATGAAGTCAATATCTTCACCTATTACAAAATGGCGGTACTTTAATAATTACCTAAATACCTGATTTGGATGGTCATATTTCCGAAACTAATAAAGTTAGATGTACTTAATGTGGTATTTTCTTAAAGCTCATTTAAAGATCTTTTTAATGGTAAAATAATATACAGGGTTCTTAAATAAAAAAATATGTACTTTTTCTTCTACCCTGTATATTACTACCAGTATCACCATTAAAAAGACGTCCAATTTTTTGTAAAAAACGTTCCCCCTCAATAAATATCTTGACGTGTTTCGGCGATTTTTTTAATCTGTCTCGTTTCGAAGATAACTTGAGTGAAAAGTTTTTAAATGAACACCCTGTATACTAGTTTTCTGATCTGTAAGTAAGTTTAAAAAAACCTCCTTTATTTAAATAAAATATCTGATAAAAATTAATATATTTAAAAGTAAGTTTCTGGTACTGATTTAATTCTATTTAATGTAAGGAAAACTTTAGTTTTTAATTAGGTATTTCTTTTGTGCTATTTTCACTCCTGAAAAGCTTTAGAGCATTACTTTTAGAAATTTTTACTTTAAGTTTATGGCATACACGTTCAGCCAAATAAAAACGTACACTAGCAATGCGTGAAAAGTAGACGGTCTAGTGCGTGTAGAACACTATCAGATAAAGAATAGACAAAGAATGTCGGTATGTAAACATTTTGGATAGAACGACTATTCATGCTCTTTGTTGTTGCAAAACATTTTAATTTAGCTGAACGTGTATATTTTTAGTACTGTCATTTAAAAAATACGTTTTCTTGTAATTGTTTATCTAAATCCACATCTGTGAAGACCTAGTCTATATTTACATTGTTTTTGGAGGACATGGGGATAAATATTTAACGAAATAAAAATGATTTTAGATGTATTTAGAGTTTAAGGATTTTATTGTTGTAAGAAAAACTAATTTATATTGACAACCAACTAAGGTCAGCTATATTATGCAAGAAGTATCAGTTTTATTGCAGATAGGGCCAAGTAATGTATTTAATACCTTTGTAATGTAAGTAAAAACAAAAGAAAAAATGAACCACATTTCATACCAGCGTATCTAAGTAAAAACTCTAGAGTATGTAGTCAGCGCCAATCAGGTATTATCATTTAGTCAGGTGACTGGTTGCCAACTAGTCAACAGACGTATTTGTAAAATCTGATTGCCGCTGACTAGTTTGTGACAGAGTTGGGTCGAATACTGAAAATCGGTATTCGAATACGAATACGAATACTGGAAAAAATCATTCGAATACGAAATATTTGAATACTTGGAAGAAAAAAGTATTCGAATACTCGGTATTCAAGAACACCCGGAATCGGTATTCGAATACTGGAAAAAAAGATTCAAATAGTAGAAAAAGAAAAAAAGGTCCTCACCTCATTTTTCCCTACTTTTCGTTCCCTTCTGGTATTCTACTCGTGACAATTTTGGTATTCGAATACTGGTTTCACATTCCGGTATTCAAATACTCGGAACAACGCTATTCGAACACTCAAAAAATTATTCCTTGAATATTTCAAAAGTATTTGAATACAGACCCGAATACCAACCAAAAAAGTATTCTGCCGAATACCGAATACCAAACACACAAATGTATTCGAATACCGGCAAAATGTATTCTGAATACTATTGAGAATGCTGAGTATTCGAAAACGACCCAACTCTGGTTTGTGATTTCTCAACGAACCGACCTATTATATTGTAACCTAATATATCGGTGACTTAGATCACACATACTAAAATTTGACAAAATTGGGAATATATCGTTTCATCTTGTTGATGTATAACGTATGTCCTAAAAGTTTTGGCACACAATATTTATCGGTTTTTTTTAATGAGGAAATTTATTTAAACACTAACTAGTTATCATAAATTACAACTCAATACTTAACTAAACTATACTATCGAATTATGTGGAGTGGCCCATTCTGCTCTACCAGACGTAAATTTCTTCGAATGTCTCTCATGAGGTCCTGGACGGAATTCAGTTCAATTTCTATTAATTTCTCGTAAATTCGCCGTCTTAATTGTTCCTCATCTTGTCCTTCCTAGCCTCCATGATAAACCTTTCTAGACAGTACAGCCCAAAATCCTCTATTGGGCGAGCCTGCGGCAAGTTTGGAGGATTATCGTTTTTGGGAACAAAAGGTATGTGGTGTTGTCGAAGCCAGTTTTGGGTATCTCTTGAGTAATGGCATGATGCTAGGTCTGGCCAAAACATGATATCGTCATTAGCATGATGTTCGCGGACAAACTGAAGCAATTTGGAAAGGCAGTTATCAATATAGCTCTGACTATTCAAAGCTTCACCCCTCACTCTTCCCACAAAAGGTCGGGATACACCCCTGTTAGAAATTGCGCACCAGACAAGGATTTTATCTGCAAATTTCGCTTTATGTTTGTATCTAACATTGTCAGGGCATTCCTCTACGTTGTCCGTATTTCCCTTCATTTCAGAATTACTCAAAGTGAAATACTTTTCGTCATCTAAAATAATGATTTTTTCATTGGCAAAATGTACCCGCCTCAGTTGACAACATCTTGGTATACGAAGAAGCTGCGCTTGAGAGTATTTGGGGCACTTACGTCTCTTTCGATATTTAAGACCATTCCTCCTCAATTCCAACGATATCGTACTCTTAGAAGATCTGTATTGCCTAGCCAGTCTCCTCGTTGACATTCCAATCTGGTTTTTTGCTCTTCTCACCAATCTCTCTGACCTCTGTGCGGTAAATGCACGTGGTCTTCCACTTTTGGGAGATTCAGACATGGTATTCCCCTGCTCGTACTCCGCTATTGTTCTATAAATGGTTCTGCGTTTTCATTGAGGAATATTCGAAAGATTTCAGTTTTGGGTATCCG
Organism: Listronotus bonariensis; assembly: GCA_014170235.1. Taxonomy (NCBI): domain Eukaryota; kingdom Metazoa; phylum Arthropoda; class Insecta; order Coleoptera; family Curculionidae; genus Listronotus; species Listronotus bonariensis. Next base: position 15,957 of record JACEGR010001046.1, read on the forward strand.
CCCAACTAACTTGTAGATACTTTTTCTTATTTCTAATTTATACGACATTTTATAGCGAAAACTTCAAAATAAATAAATCTCAACTGACAGTAAATAAAGTAAATAAACTTTTATTTTCAAAGGCAACTTGATATTATTTTGTTTTTGTTAAAATTAAAGACAATGAGTTTTGTGCCAAAACTTTTAGGACATACGATATTAGAAGTGGCAAGGTCTGTTAAATGATGTGAAAAATTGCTTTTATTTAATGCTACATCCTCTGGTTACTCAAATTACTTAAAATGTAAATTTTTAAATTACATTTTTAAAAAGGACCATTCCTTACTTTAAATATTTTCAAATTTTCTTTGAACCGTCCATTGAGTTAAAATAAATCTATAATAAACAGAAATAATATCGCATTAAAAAAAACTCTTTCTTTATTACCCAATTAATATAAACAAAAACATTAACTTTTAAATTTTCCAAATATATTCTATAGATACAACTTTTTCCTCTTTTCTTATATAATTTTTTTCTATTAGTTGGTCATCACTGGCGTAAGAATATTCACATTGCCAACCTAAAAATGTTAGCTTGGATAAACTATATATTATTCAAGATAGGTTAGTAAAAAAGATAGTTTAAAGGGATTTGCTAAATATTTCAACAAAAAGTAGAGGGTACATCGTTAAACTGAATCTGATTCAACCGATCTTAATTGGAAACGTGTTCTAATTAATTGGTCGATTTCAAGGTTTCGTTCAAAATTGACCAATCAAAACACGTTTCTAAGTTCGATCCAATCGGTTGAATCGGATTCAGTTTAACGATGTGTAGATATGAAAAATGCCCAGGAGTTAACTACTTTTATTTTTTAAATAGAACCAAATTGTATTAGTAAATGTTGTACAGAGTTGAATTTTATGTTAAAATTTAAAGTTAAGGAATAAAAGTAACAAAAAAATGATATTGTCAATTTTTTACATTACGGATTACAACTTTAATAATATGCAGAAGGAAGCAAAACTTAAAAGAAAATTTAATAAGTTTAAATATATTTTTTAAAATTCGCTGCCTTAAACCAAGTATTTTAAAAATTGTTTTGTTTGTGAAAAATTTATAATTTTTTTTTCTTTAATTCTTTAACTTTAAATTTTGACATACAATTTAATTATTCATAGCATTTACTTATACAATTTTGTCCTATTTATAAAACAAAGGTACTTTACTCTTGGTTATGTTTTAAATTTTTAGTTATAACTCGCCGTGTATATTACCAATCGATGTAAAACTTTGTATTTATTAGTTTTAGACCAAGCGACCAGTTTTCTCAAAAGGGCGTTTAAAAATTACAAAATTTTCGGTGTGTTTGTCCTCTTGTAACACCTATCCTGGGACACACTGTCTAAAGGATATTAAAAGACTGTCCTTTATTTTTCAATGGGACAATATTTTGGGATTGGGCAAAATTCGGGTAAAAGGGTGTCATTCAAACTATTTTTTTTGCATAATTTATTTTGTAGCATTTCGTTTTTTTGGGGCCTTTTGATTCTCTATTTACCACTCTTATTTTTTAAAATCGGCCCAGCCGTTGGCAGTGTTTGGTAAACCTATCTAAACACTATTTCTGTAGATTTTTTTAACTTCTATGTTTATAAACAAATCCTATTTAAATATAAGTTTATAATTTGGTTTTTGGTAATTTGTCAAAAATTAAAAAAATAAACTTTTATCTTTTAAACACACTATAAAGTTAAGAAGATGTATTTTTAGTTTTTTGTGTATATTACAATATGTTTTTAGATAATTCAATATCTGTACTCATATGTTTCAATTATCCAATTATCATTTGTAATATTACCCACATATTTTGACAAAACTTTAATTTTTTTAAAATTATTACCCTAAATCCTTTCCTGTCCAGTTATTTCTGGTCTTAACGTATGTCCTAAAAGTTTTGGCACACAATCTTTATCGGTTTTAAAGAAGAAGCTGCGCTTGAGAGTATTTGGGGCACTTACGTCTCTTTCGATATTTAAGACCATTCCTCCTCAATTCCAACGATATCGTTCTCTTAGAAGATCTGTATTGCCTAGCCAGTCTCCGCGTTGACATTCCAATCTGGTTTTTTGCTCTTCTCACCAATCTCTCTGACCTCTGTGCGGTAAATGCACGTGGTCTTCCACTTTTGGGAGATTCAGACATGGTATTCCTGCTCGCACTCCGCTATTGTTCTATAAATGGTTCTGCGTGAAATGTTTTCATTCTGGAATATTCGACAGATTTCATCATTTTGGGTATCCGCCCAACTAACTTGTAGATACTTTTTCTTATTTCTAATTTATACAACATCTTAAAGCGAAGTCAAAATAAATAAATCTCAACTGACAGTAAATAAAGTAAATAAACTTTTGTTTTCAAGGCAACTTGATATTATTTTGTTTTTGTTAAAAATGAAGACAATGAGTTTTGTGCCAAAACTTTTAGGACATACGTTAATGTAAATTACTATAAACAATTTAAGTTTTGTATAGGTGTAACAGTTTTTATACTAAAAAGTATCATTAGGTTCAAATACATTTATAAAAACAGTTTTTAATAAATCGTTTTGGCAATTTATGAAAAAATATTTTACATTTTGCAAATGTTGTTCATTGCCATGTTCTTGTTTGCCTATTTTAATGTTTCTTTTTTTTAATAAACAAATCATGTTTTTAAAACTGTGTTTTAATTAATCAACTTTTTAAAGTGAGTCGAGTGGTCGAGAAGGGTACGTGCATTTTAAATGATTTTTTTAAATAGTACCATATATAAATTAGAAGTGTTGACAATATTTAAAAATCTCCGCTTGTGAAATCAGCTGGAGAAATATTTTTTGTGGGGTGGTAAAGTTTTTAAAAAATATGCGTTTTTTACCTCTCTGTATCTCAAAAAGTTAGGCCATTAATATACCGGGTGTTGCTTTGTCGAGCGGGACATAGGGAATCCCATGTAAATTTTGAAGTAGTCAAATATTGGCTCCCCTAATTATTTTAGAGAAAAATACTATTAGGATTTATTGAAGAGCACAATAAGTTCCACCCTAAATAAAAATTTGTGCATTTTTCAACCAATCAGTAAAGAGTAAACTGCTTAAATACTTCTGCAACGTAGTATCTCATTATGCACCCTGTACTCTAGAAATCAATTATAAAAACACCATATCGATTTATCAGTGACAATTATACGGGAATTTCAAAAGAATCCTCAAATTTCATTTTAGTTTACAGCTAATTCCAACACATGCACTCACAGTTACGCAAGACAATAAAACAAATTTGTCTCCATTTAAAAAATCAATTTATGACGAAAATATTAGGATTTAATCACATGGTCAAATATGAAATATGTCTCCATTAACTGCCAGACAATAACCCAAACGATTATACAACTCGTTGGCTAGTTGGTATATCGATATTGTGGCACATTCAGCGGAAATAACATCCCTTAGCTGGCTAAATTTTCATATTTTTTATTGGTATAAAGCTTAGTTTTTAGATGTCCCCATAGAAAAAATCGTTTGGCGAAAGATCCGGAGACCTGGCTGGCCAAGATATTGCGTGGTTCGGGCCTATGATGTTATTAAATACGTTGTTCAAGTATTCGCGTACAGGTCTGGTACTTGTGTGCAATTTGATACCAAATCTCTTGATTTTTTAAGAGCAAGGTTGTTCAAAGCAGGCAAAATTTGTTCCTCTAAAAATAATCAGAACTAACCAGAATTTTTGTGGATATTGATTCCTTTTCTTAACAAATCGATTTTGGTTTTCGTTACTCCAGTACCGCCAATTTTGAATGTTGGGTTCGTTGTTCAATCAGTAAAGCAAATATTTTGTAAAAACCTCTGTCAGTATTTGTCCTCCCCATCATCTCAAAGCAAAATTCCTGTCGTCATATTTCGTCTCCGTCTCTTAATTCTTGGTGTCATTCGTACTTGTAAGTTTGGTATTTACATCTTTTTAAAATTCAAGATATTGTGGTGTGGTCTTGTCCAGTATGTCCTCTAGTTCTCTCGTGCTAATGTTTCCTTTGACCTCCTCTACACAAAGTATCACGTCTAAATCCCTCTCGTTTTGTACAATTTGTCTCTGATTTTTACGTCGATTTTCTTCACATTTGTAATTACTGATTACTGTGCCTGTAGTTTCAATTTTTTTCCGTTCTATTGTCGATTTACTTGGTATTGGCCTATTGGGAAAATAGGCTGCAAACATATCCGCTACTCTTCGATAACTATTTCCCTGATAAAATCATTTTTATAATAGTGATATTTCATGATTTGAGTAGTTCATTATTTAATAATTAATAGTTTAAAAAAACAAAAAACACGCTTTTTATATGCAACCGAACTAAAAATTAGAAAATAATTTTTCATTAAAAAAAAAATATTGTCATTTCATAGTAAAAAGCGTGGGGTGCATTTTACTATTTTTTCATAACTTTTCCATCATAGATATTTGCAAATATAATAATTATAACATTTAATATATTTATCACCCCACGCTTTTACTATGAAATGACAATATTTTTTTAATGAAAAATTATTTTCTAATTTTTAGTTCGGTTGCATATAAAAGCGTGTTTTTTTAGTTTTTTAAACTATTAATTATTTTTCATTTTTTAGTTTCTGCTACTCTTGACAAAATGGCGAAAATTTTTTTAATGAACAAGAGTGGCAAATTTTAAAATTTTTCCAACAGATTGCAACTCACTAAAAATTTCTTCTTCATTAAGTAGCAAAGTTTGAAATTTTGCCAACAGATGGCAATCCAGGCAATGTTTGGACCGTTGCCAATATATTGCAACCCACTAAAAAATTTCTTCTTCATTTAATAGCAAAGTTTGAAATGTTGCCAACATATGGCAACCTAGGTTTTATTTTTATAATATAATGGAATTTTTTTCCTGGCGATCCAAAAAAGATAACGGGATACTTTTTGCAGATTATTGCATTGTCATGTTTCCTTAATACGTGTGCAAAGTTTCAAAGAAATCGAATAGCTGGAAGTTGGTTAAAATTAGGCTCAAAGATTCCGTTACATAGCCAGATAGTTACAACCCAAGTTAATAAAAGCGTGTTAACGGCATTTATTAACTGTTATTGTTCATAAAAATTGAACACCAATGGTGCAACTAACCCAATTGTGTAAAAGAACTTATTAATTTTTATTGTTCATAAAAATTGAACACCAATGGTGCAACTAACCAAATTGTGTAAAAACTAAAAAATGTCTTCTTCATTTAATAGCAAAGTTTGAAATTTTTCCAACAGATGGCATCCTAGGTGTTGTTTTTATAATATAATGGAATTTTTTTCCTGGCGATTAAAAAAAAAGATAAAGGGATACTGTTTGCAGATTATTGCATTGTCATGGGTCCTTAATACGTGTGCAAAGTTTCAAAGAAATCGAATAGCTGGAAGTTGGTTAAAATTAGGCTCAAAGATTCCGTTACATAGCCAGATTGATAGATACATACAACCCAAGTTAATAAAAGCGTGTTAAAAATGATGTGATATTGATCTGACAACTTGAGACTAAGAAGAGCTGAAATTTGTACACTGGGTACAACTTTTCGTGCTCTTTAAAAATCCTAATAATATTTTCTTCTAAAATAATTAGGGAGCCAATATTGGACCACTTTAAAATTTACGTGGGATTCCCTATGTCCCGCTTGACGGAGCAACACCCGGTATATATATTTTTTAAATACTTATATGACTAAAAATTTTACTATTTTAATTTTCTTGCCTGGTTATGATACCTAATTGGTGTATCTTTTACCACTTACCTAGTTTTAAAAAGTATTGTCAAACTTAAACTGTCAATCTTTTTTATTTTTTTAATTTTAATCAAATTTTTTACATTTTTAGTTAGCTCAACAGTAATTTTTGCTAAAAGGTTTACCACGTTTTTGAGACGCTATTATAAGCTCAGTTCTCGTTTTGGCGTCTTGTTATATAAGATTTTATTTTATTGGATTAAAATAATTTCGACCGGAAGCTTATATGCACCTTTGTTTAGAGTTTGAAACATTCTCTGTATTGTAAGTAATTTTATATTAAATATTTTATAAATTTTTAAAAGTAATTTTAACTTTAATTATAATATGCCTATATACAAAATAGCCTCAAAAGAAATTGTATTAAATAGATGTGTCAAGGTTTTTGTCTTTTATAGTTTGTGAAGGTCAGGACCATTTTTTTTCTCTTCACATTTTTGCAGGGCGATTTGTGGAAAGAGGGTACTATCTTTGACAACTGTTTTATAGTTGTTGAAAGGTGAAGACCTTTTTTTTTTGGTCCTCAGTCAGTATTTTTCCTTTTAAATTCTTCTCCCCCAAAAAAAACAATTTTTGCTTACGCTTCCTATATTGTATATGAATCATTTTGTATGGCCATATTTCTAAAACAATTTTTAAATTTTTTTAAAGGTGAGAAATAATAGAAGGTGTTAAATAACTTCAAACAAACAAATTACAAAAAGTCTATTTTATTTTTAAATAACAGAATATACAGGACAAGCAATATTACAAGAAATAATATATTTCAATAAATAAGCAATATTATCTTAAAATTAAGTACCTAATTACATACCTATTTACATTATTCAGGAACAGACTATTTATGTTAGTAAAACATCACATTTGAGTTTAATATTGCGTTAGTACAGATTTTAAGTCAATATTTTTATTGCACAATAATGTCAATATACAAGCTCTACATTAATATTGATTTACAAAATTGTATTAAAATTAATATTTCGATCTGTACTTGCTTTGTTAAAATAATGAAAAATGTTGCATTTGAAACAAAAAATACATATTCTCGTGCCTTAATGGGGTATACAGCGTGTCTTGAAAACTTTTTACCAAATGGGAAACTTTTTAATTATTAACTTTACAAAAAAGTGCCTGTTCATAAAAAAGGTATTTCTGGATGAGAAAATACATTTCCACAAAAACAATTTTTATGTTGGATGAACAGGGTGGCTTTCAAAAATACGTATTTATTATAAAGAGAAGATCCTATAAACATATGTACGCGGTTGTTTCGTTTCTGAGATACAGAGCGTTGTAAGTTATAAAAAAATCGGTATTTGAAGATATTTAAAAACCGATTTGGTTGAAATGTGGTACGTTTGTTTAATGTAATAGGCGCTTGTATAACTAGATTTACTTTATTGGGCCCAGTAGCGTCTCAGTAAGCACCACAGCCAATATTATTGAAAGGAAATAGTACGCCACTGAGTTTTTATGTGGTTTTTAAATTTTTTTCGTATGAAGCAACTGAAAATACAACTTTTAAATGTCGTACATTTTTTTCATATGGCATCGTACTTAGGATATGTATTTATAAAATACCGAGTTTTTAAAAAGAATTAAAGCCCTGTATTTCAAAAACAAAGCAACTCCGGACATATATGTTTATAAAAACTTTTCTTCATAAAATGACATAAGAAAGTATAATGGTAGATTTACATCTGACATTTATTGCATGATATTTGTCAGACAGACAAATCTGACTAATGTAAACAGTCAAAAATTTATGTCTGATAAATTTTTTTTTATTGTTTTCATTTCTGCTCGACATTGTAAACCTACCATTAGGCACATTTAGAATTTTGTGTTTGATGTCACAAAAATATAAATTAAAGTATTATTAAACTTAATAAAACATTTAACCAGATATACAGAGTGTCCCAACTCTATTTGTACACGAAATATCTTTCCCTGCACAAGATATAAAAATAAACTTAGAATAAAAAAATGTTCATTTTAATACACTTATTTTATTGACATCATTGTCAATAAAATAAGTGTTAATTGGTGTATTCCTTTTATGTTCCAGAACCGCCCGGAACGACACTATGAATGTTCCTTTTACAATTTTTTGACATTTTTTCATGTTATAGAACCGTTCTTGACATTATTGACAGTTCAGAGAACGGTTCAGAACGGTTCTACAAGGTAAAAGGAATACACTAATTGATGTAGAATGTAATAGTCAAAATTTGATAAGATATACAGAATGTTCCATTTAAAAAGAAAAACCTACTTGACAACGAAAATTCGGTTTTCGAGATACATTGTATATAAACTACTACTTTCAATAAAATAAGTGTATCCAAATAAACATTTTTTATTTAAGTGTTATTTTTGTATCTTGTACAGGTACAAAGATATTTGATGAAATATAGGGAAGGGGTCCAGTTTCAAAGTGTACATTTTATTTTAAATAATTAATAGTTTAAAAAACTAAAAAACACGCTTTTATATGCAACCGAACTAAAAATTAGAAAATAATTTTTCATTAAAAAAATATTGTCATTTCATAGTAAAAAGCGTGGGGTGCATTTTACTATTTTTTCATAACTTTTCCATCATAGATATTTGCAAATATAATAATTATAACATTTAATATATTTATCACCCCACGCTTTTTACTATGAAATGACAATATTTTTTTAATGAAAAATTATTTTCTAATTTTTAGTTCGGTTGCATATAAAAGCGTGTTTTTTTAGTTTTTAAACTATTAATTATTTTTCATTTTTAGTTTCTGCTACTCTTGACAAAAATGGCGAAAAATTTTTAATGAACAAGAGTGGCAAATTTTAAAATTTTTCCAACAGATTGCAACTCACTAAAAATTTCTTCTTCATTAAGTAGCAAAGTTTGAAATTTTGCCAACAGATGGCAATCCAGGCAATGTTTGGACCGTTGCCAATATATTGCAACCCACTAAAAATTTCTTCTTCATTTAATAGCAAAGTTTGAAATGTTGCCAACAGGTGGCAACCTAGGTGTTGTTTTTATATTTTTATAATATAAAGGAAAATTTTTTTTCCTGGCGATCCAAAAAAGAATGTTAATTTTTATTAATTGCACATTATGTATTATGTATACATTACACATAATGTAATTTTTATTATGGAATCCTTGAAGTAATGGTGCAACTAACCCTATATTTTTATTGTTCATAAAAATTGAACACCCATGGTGCAACTAACCAAATTGTGTAAAAACTAAAAAATTTCTTCTTCATTTAATAGCAAAGTTTGAAATGTTGCCAACAGATGGCATCCTAGGTGTTGTTTTTATAATATAATGGAATTTTTTTCCTGGCGATTCAAAAAAGATAACGGGATACTGTTTTTAAATTATTGCATCTTCATCGGTCCTTGACACGTGTGCAAAGTTTCAAAGAAATCGAATAGCTGGAAGTTGGTTAAAATTAGGCTCAAAGATTCCGTTACATAGATAGATAGATAGATAGATAGTTACAACCCAAGTTAATAAAAGCGTGTTAAAAAATGAATAAAGAACATATAAATTAAATGTAACGTAAGTATGTCCTAAAAGATTTGGCACAAAACTCATTGTCTTTAATTTTAACAAAAACAAAATAATATCAAGTTGCCTTTGAAAACAAAAGTTTATTTACTTGACTAGTAAATTCAGTTGAGATTTATTTATTTTGAAGTTTTTTTCGCTTTAAGATGTCGTATAAATTAGAAATAAGAAAAAATATCTACAAGTTAGTTGGGCGGATACCCAAAGCTGAAATCTGTCGAATATTCCAGAATGAAAACATTTCACGCAGAACCATTTATAGAACAATAGCGGAGTGCGAGCAGGGAATACCATGTCTGAATCTCCCAAAAGTGGAAGACCACATGCATTTACCGCACAGAGGTCAGAGAGATTGGTGAGAAGAGCAAAAACCACATTGAGAGACATTCGAAGAAATTTGCGTCTGGTAGGGCAGAATGGGCCACTCCACATAATTCGATAGTATAGTTTAGTTAAGTATTGAGTTGTAATTTATGATAACTAGTTAGTGTTTAAATAAATTTCTTCATTAAAAAAAAAAACCGATAAATATTGTGTGCCAAAACTTTTAGGACATACGTTATTGCATTTTTTTAAGTTTGAATATATTGTTATGGATATTGTTCGGCCTAAAAAATAATTTATTTAAAATCCGAGCTGAAATATATAAAGATGGGTCCATATTTAATACATTCTGAAAGCGATGCCGCCAAGTACACAAAAAATGATAAAGTAAACAAACCTTTTCGAATGCACATAGCCTCGGATAGAGCCTGATTACATATTTTTAGATAAATAATAAAAATACATTGCTAAAACACGTATCACCTACTTACAAAACATTCTCTTATTTCGCCTCTGTCCTACTATAAAACCGGTGGCACGTGGCGTGGTATTAGAAACTCGTCGGTTAAATATTTTTTGCTGCATTGTTCACAAACGGGTTTCTTTACTTTATCATTTTTTGTGTACTTGGCGGCATTTGTGTGCGTGGACCCATCTATACCTATTTGAATATTTATCTCATTTTTAAACTAAATAAGAAAGATAGATGAAGATTGTACACTTTGGATTTAGGCCCCTCATTGATTTTTTTCATTTTCAAATTTAAAAAACGATAATCATTTGGACTTTACAGACTCATAAGTTAAAGACAGTAGTTATCAGTTAAAAAATTCTAAAATTGAAAAGAATTTTAAAAGGGTGCTCAGAAAATGGAAACAATATGTTGTTTACACGTATAATATGTATATCAGCAAAAAATATATGAAAATATCCAAGGCAATAAATTCTTATTTTTTGCTTACCCAAAATACAGCTATAAATGCAACATTTATTTTTATGCAGTCTTAAATATAATTAGAAAGTACTAAAGATACTTTTTTGTATAAGTTATATCCGCGTACATAACGATTAAAACTCTATTAACTAAATAACAATTAAAAGGTTACTTTAAAAAAATCAGTATTATAACCATTGTTATTAAAAGATATCCTATCGTGTTATGATATGATAAAGAATGGTAAAATAAGAAGATCAAGGTGCTTCTATGACCTTCGTAATATTTATAAGACACATAATTAAATCAGCTACATATTTCTGTATACAGGGTGTCCGAGAAAATGTGGGAAATCTCTCGCAATCGTATGGAACAGATGAAAATAACACAAGTTCCTATAAAATTTTTCCGTTTAAGCCCCCTGCGGAGATATGATCCCCTAAAGGGGCAGCTAGAAATCGATTTTTCGTGAATAACTTTTAAAGCGCTCTGTATAATTTGATAATATTTTAGTACGATGCATACTAGTAAAGACCTCTTAAAATAGTGCCTTTGAAACTTATGTCGCTTCTTTAGTTTGCCAGAGACGGACCAGTTTTCGCACATTATTGATAATATTTTTACGCCCTGTATGGTGAAGACACAAAAAATATATTTTTGGGTAGTTTAAACCTTTTGCTAAAAAAGGTACTCTTGTTTGACATCGATAAAATGAGCCGTTTTCGAGTAAAAAATTATTTTAACAATAAGAGTTCACAAATTCCTGACCTGCTACGAGAGGACTCCAATACTGAATCAAAAATTACAAATTTCATCGAAAATAAAATATTGTATTATTAAACAAAAATAAACTCTTATTGTTAAAATAATTTTTTACTCGAAAACGGCTCATTTTATTGATGTCAAACAAGAGTACCTTTTTTTTAGCAAAGGTTTAAACTACCCAAAAACATATTTTTTGTGTCTTTACCATACAGGGCGTAAAAATATTATCAATAATGTGCAAAAACTAGTCCGTCCCTGGCAAACTAAAGAAGCGACATAAGTTTGAAGGGCACTATTTTAAGAGGTCTTTACTAGTATGTATCGTACTAAAATATTATCAAATTATACAGAGCGCTTTAAAAGTTATTCACGAAAAATCGATTTCTAGCTGCCCCCTTTAGGGAATCATATCTCCGCAGGGGGCTTAAACGGAAAAATTTTATAGGAACTTGTCGTGTTATTTTCATCTGTTCCATACGTGTGCGAGAGATTTCCACATTTTCCCGGACACCCTATATAAGCCTATATTTGAGTTTACTAAAATTAAGTAAAACGCCCCACAGACTATACAACTTGTTGTAAGACAGATTGTATAGACAATATTGCAAACAATCAGTGCAATATACAGTGTGTCTCATGGGAGAATCCAGAACTTCATTTCAGGGGGTGCGCAAATAAAAAATCTTTTATGATACACAAACCTACATGTTTTTTAAAGAACATACAAAGAAAAATCTTAAATTGAATATAACATTTTTTTAATAAAAAATATTGCAGAAAATATGTAGCTAATTTATTTCTTATATAGTTATCTGAGAATACAAACAAAAGTAATTTTAAATATTTATATATTTAAATAATATAGATTTAGATTATGAAAAAAATGTTTTTCCTTTATGAACACTACAACAGAAAAAAGTGATTATACTCTAGTTAGTTCTATCTGCAACCCTTCTTTGGTAACAATTTATTGTTAATTAGTAACATGTCAGACGATTAAAGCATACCTACTTAAATAGTTACGTTAATATAAGTTTAACCATAGAGTAAGGAAATTATAAGAGTTATCATGGGATAACCGATTTAAAGACAGGTCATGCGAAAACTCCCAATATAATTTTATTCGTTTCTCGTTGAAATACCGCCAGTTAGTCATTTCAGTAAGCTTACGTGTCTCCCCACCGCTGATGTTACACGAGGCGAGGCTTCGACCGACGCATTTAAAGTGTAAACTGGAAAAATGACAAGCCTGCCGCAAAAGCGGTATGAAAATTTTAGCATGCCATGGTTTCTCTTATCTGTAAGTATGTTACTTTATGGTTTAACATAAAATTTTGAAAAAATTTTACCTTTATGTGAAAACCTACGCAAATAAAAAACAATTATTTAAACCTACACAAGTAAATAACAATAATTTACTAAAAAGTTAAAAAACTTTAAGATATTCACTTTTTTATGACTTTTACAAATCGATGGGATTTTGACAAAACATCGTAAGCGACTTTCGTCAATTTTACGGGAAAATATTTTTTCTTCTCATTTGCGTTATTTTGAAACAAAACCGAGAACTGAAATAAAGCTGTGTATATACAAAAAAATTTACCAACTTTGTTTTAAAAATAACGCAATGAAAAATAAAAACGTTTTATGTAAAATTTGTCGTAAGTCGCTTTCGATCTTTTCAAAAAACCATCGATATCATTTTTATTAGTTGGATGTAGAAAATAAAAATGAGTACATACAAAAAAAATTATCAACTTTTATTTTAAAAATTAACACCAATGAAAAATAAAAACGTTTTCTGTAAAATTTGTCGTAAATCCTTTACGATGTTTTGTCAAAAACCCATCGATATCATGTTTATTAGCGGATGTAGAAAATAAACATGAGGAAATTAAAACATTAAGAATAAACAAACAATTGCATTTTTATGCATATAATTTGATACTTCCACATTCTACTACTATACTACTACAATTTGTCGTAAGTTTAATACGACTCATGTTTTAAAAGCTATAGGAGTTAAACATAACTTTTTGTTTGACCTCCGGACAGTGCGGACGTGCGTAGAGGACTACAAATTTCTTCCCGGAGTGGCGGCTAGAGGTGTCGTACGAACGTTTTTTTACCTTCGGGGATCGAAAGGAAAGATTCACGCTAAATTGACGGCATCTTTCTTCTGGATCTAAGCGCTGTGAGCGAAGATTCCTATAAGCTGATGGTATCCTGTTTGGTGGTGAACACGGTATTTCTCAAATGGCGTGTGAGTAGTGAAAGTGAAGGTTATACGTAACACCAGTAGCAGATCTTGGTTTGACAGCCGACAATTTATTCATTGCATCGATTGTTGAATTGTTTGTTTTCTTTCTTTGGGAATTTCTGGGAGCTACGAGCTCGATTATACAGATTTTCCGCCGACGAAGCCCTGGAAAGCATAGTCCGGAAGGGGAGAGTGGTGAATTGGACCTGAAGGGACCAAAACCAAGAAAAAAATAGAGAATAGAGGGGTTAAACACTGTTTTTATTCCATGAACCAATCAGAACCTTATCCTGCAGGTAGTACCAGTACCGTTTGTTCGATCTTGTAGGGCGAATAAATATATATAAATATATATATATATATAATATATATATATATATATATATATATATATATTTTAAGATTAAGTAAACTATAAACACAGCCTAGGGCAGCAATGAAAAATAGGCGCCAGACAGGGAATTCTAGCCTAGGGCGCCTCAAACCGTTAATACGGCCCTAATAAACTTATTCTTAGAATTTGTTTCTGCTTACAATATCGTTTATCTAACTGTAAAGACCCAGCAACAAATTATAAACCCAATCTTAGAATTTGTTTCTGCTTACAAAATTGTTTATCTAACCGTAAAAACCCAGCAACAAATTGTAAACTCGAGGGCCGTATTATCCATTAGGCTGACTAGGCTACAGCCTAGGGCGCCATGAAAAAATAGGCGCCAGACAGGGGAGGAATAGGCGCTAGACAGGGGAGTTTAAAAAGTTTAGGTTGAGTGGGGATTTTTTGGTGATAAATTTCTTTGTAATTTGGAGGACCTTTTTTATTTTTGGTAGAAAATAGGCGCTCCGGGAATTCTAGCCTAGGGCGCTTCAAACCGTTAATACGGCCCTGCATTTTATGCTTGGGAAATTGCTTTAATCGTCAAATGTTTAATATGAGCATTATTTGCAGTCTATAATATATGAGATTTCACCGAAAGACTATTAAGGCTCTTTAAATTTAATATTATGGAAATAAATGTTTTTCATTTTTACCAAATTTGTCTTCAACAAATTTTTCATTTTACCGTACTTGCCTTCACTATTTAAGTTTATATTTGCCGTCAAAGAATAACTTGGCAAACTTTTTCCTATTTCTAATATGATAGATCTACTAGAGTTTGATTCGCACTGCATAAGGTTATGTTTTGCGTTTGTGGCATTTTTGCTTTCATTGATAGAATCACAAGAATTGTTTGCATTATTGATGTCTCTTATTTCCATTAGTAAAGGAATTTCAAATGTTCTGGGTCCCTCATCTTCTTGTCTGATGGCAAAAGCACTTGGATGCGCTTGAGGGTAGTACGGATTTTTGGGCAAGTACTGTTTGAAATTGTGCTCGTGCCATTTGTCATGAGCTTGCTTCTGTTCTGATGGTACTACACTACATAGCTGGCCTGAAAAAAAACATAAATTTATAATTATCGTAAATTAATATGCCAGTTATGGTACAGTGACCATCATGCCAGGTAAGGTCATCCATTAGATCATGGATTATGAGGGAATCACAAGACTGCTGGATGAGAACACCAGGACAGCGTCAGGCGAAAGTGTTCATCAAGGCTTACTCGCCAGAATTCTACAAAAGACCTTCTGAATTATAACCGGAAGGCAGTAAGAATAATAGTGGGTCAACTGACAGGTCATTGCAGACTGAATAAACACCTGGAAACTATGGGCCTGGCAGAAGAAAACCTATGTCGGTTCTGCCAGGAGGGAGGAAGAAACCGCAGAACACGTATGGTGCTACTCCGAAGCCCTTTGTCGTCTGCGGTTTGCAAGGCTGGGTGAAGAAAACCTAAAGCGGCAAGATATACCAAGGGGCCAGTTTCAAGCTTGTGGAGTCTGATTAAACAGACCGGCTTGGATAGCGTGCTCTAACCTATGGACGGAGGACACACAATAAACCTGAGCAGGTTGCAGTGTTAGAGGATATGCAATCCACCTCCTAATCTAATCTAATCTAATGGTACAGTGACGGAATTAAAATCTCGTACACCTAATTATTCCCAGTGTGATGTTGGTTTTTGCGTACCTAGATCACCTGGAAATATACCTTACTTGACAAATTGTTATCTGTCGCACATTTCAAAATTATATTATTTTACTTTTTTTTAATTTTGGAAAATGAATGAACTAGAGAAGGCGAGGAGTAATTACTCTATTCGAAGAAGGTGTTTCTCTGGGAAGAATAGCTCAGCAAGTTGGGAAACCAAGAAGCACTATTCAAAGCCTTAGAACTAAATGGGAAAATACAGGATCATTGGAGAGAAGAGCTGAAAGTGGTAGAAGAAAAATTTCGAACGAAAATCAAGATAACGATCTGATAGATGTTTTGCGAAACAATTCCTTTTAGACAGCTGTAGAAGCACACAACCAAACTAATTTTCCTGGGACAGTAAGAACGGCAAGAAATCGTATTAGGAAAAATTCGGAATTAAGAAGCAGTGTAGCTGCTAAAAAGCCATTTTTGACCGATATAAATAAAGAGCAAAGAATGGGGTTTGCACTGGAATATTTACCGCAAGGTATAGATTTTTGGGGAAAGGGTAGTATTTACCGATGAGAAGATTTTTCAATCTTATTATAGCGGGAAGATTAGAGTGTATAGGCCGCAAAATACACGGTACGAAGAAAGATATACCCAACATGTTAAAACAAGTGGAAGATTTTCTGTTAATGTATGGGGGTATATGTCTTTTAGAGGGCTAGGCATATGCCACCGTATTCGAGAAAGATTTAATAGTCAAGCTTATATACACATACTCCAAAATGTTATGTTGCCATCGGTAAACAATATATTTAAACAAGAAAATTTTATATACCAACATGACAACTGCCCCGTCCATACAGCAAGTAGAGTTTCGGACTGGCTACTGGAAAATAACATTTCATTGTTACCTTGGCCCTCAAGAAGCCCTGATATCAATCCAATTGAAAATGTTTGGGGATATATCGTAAAGGAAATTAACAAGAATAATGATTTCCATCCACAAAACAGTGATGATTTGTGGAATAAAATTGAAGAAACCTGGAATAATTACAATGTTCACCATGCACAAATGCTGACTGCATCAATGCCCACACGTTTAAACTTATTAGTGGAAAAAATGGTGCCGCTTTGAAATATTAAGCCAGTGTTTTTCTTTAATATTTGAATAAAATAAACTATATATTTATTTTGGAGTCATGTATTTTATTTAATATTAATTAAGGT
This sequence comes from Listronotus bonariensis, assembly GCA_014170235.1. Classification (NCBI taxonomy): domain Eukaryota; kingdom Metazoa; phylum Arthropoda; class Insecta; order Coleoptera; family Curculionidae; genus Listronotus; species Listronotus bonariensis. Next base: position 32,868 of record JACEGR010001046.1, read on the forward strand.
GAGAAAAAGGTAAAAAGCCAAGTTTACCAAAATATTGAAAATTGACATAAAATGTTAACCTAAGTGTACGAAATTTTATTTCCGTCACTGTACATTTTTGTTTTATTAAATTGACACTTTCATTAGTATTGAGACATTTATGATAGTAACGCTTACACATAATTATAAACAACGACTGGCAATATTGAGAAATGTTGCCCTTTTTTGAAGTTCTAGATTAACTTATAAGCAATTTTTCTGTTTTACAAAAAGTAAAGACCCTTTTTTTTGGTCGTCAAAAATTTAATTCCTAGGGGTCACCATAGAAGGGCCTGACTGCGTACTCAGAGTGGCTTTCCAGTGACGCAAATAGAGCGCTCCCGAGTAGCTCAGGAGCATTTCGTTCTACTTTATGGCGTTCCAGTGACGGAAAGTGTTATGCACCTGAGCTACTCCGTTTTTCTTGCCCCTTGACCCTCATGCACCAACCCCTCTTTGGATTTTGTGCTTCAAACGTGTTTTTTTAGGGTTAAGGATGGATTTTTAAAATGATTTATTTAAAATGGAATTAGATATTAAAAAGAGATTTTTATTATAAAGCCAAGAAAGGTTAAAAACAACGAAATTTTAAAATTTCTTAAAGTATCTCTCTTTCCTTGTCTAAGGATGCGTTCCAGTGACTAACTTTTTAGAGCAGTTCAAGAGCTTCAAGCCCTGGAGCGTGACGCTCAAAAATTTTCGTCACTGGAAAGCCACCCAGGTAGGTACTCTTAATCTGGCACTGGTTGAAGAAGCATTTCTCAATAATCAGAAAATCTTTTTAATGCGACAGAAAATACTAAAATAATAGTATTTTTTGTTTTTGAAGATATAGGACTAAGTTATCAATATAATTACACTTTTTTATTTATTTTTCTGGTTTATTATTATGTTTTTTCTTTTCTTTTATTTTTTTAACCAAAATTACATTTAACTTACCCTAATTTATGATGTGGAGAGTCTCTGGTCTTCGCTTTTCAATATTTTCACAGCCAAAGCGATCAGAACAAAAAGTATCACAGCTCCGCATATTGGAACGGCTATGGTAGCAGCTCTGAACCAGACTTCCGAGTTCGTATATAAAAGGATTCATGATCCTGGTGTTGAACTCCGCTATCTGAATCATTATCCCCTAAAAATAAAAAGTAGTTCTTGTACATGCCTTAAATTTTTTTATAACTAACCATATGCGGGTATCCAGAAATTACCGACCAGCTTTAAGGGGTGATCATCCAATCAAAACCAATGTAAAATCTTTACATACACGAGCGGTGGCCATTGGCCATCACCAGCCGCCGCTGATATACATTAGTGGAAAAAAATAAAGGATCAAAAAAAAACTCCAAAATTTTTGGCGTTTTTCAAGTGGCTGTATTTTGCTTAAAAATATTTTTTTATCTTTGGACAAAACCACGAAGGCTAAAAGCCTAAATACTAACGTACCGTGGGTGTCTTAAGCGAGGTAAGAGGGAGTTTGTTGACACGAGACTTAAATACTTGAAGATTTGGGGGAGGGAAAGACCTCCGCGGGCAGCAGGTTCCACAATCTAGAAATTCTAGGGATAAAAGAACGAACAAAGTGGGAAGTTCGGGGCCTGTCTAGTTGGACCATATAAGGATGCATACGCGCGGAACCACGCTTTTTGAAGCTGCCGTGGCTATAGATACAATGTGTTTATGCCAGTTAAGGTTGCTTTTAAATGTGACGCCCACAAGATTGAAGGTATCTTTGCTCTGTAAAACTTGGCCGCTCATAAGTAGAGGATGAGCATTTGATGACTCTTTTCGCGACAAGGAACATGATTGTGTTTTGGATGCATTAAAGTGGACGAGATTTTTGGCGCCCCAATCCAATATTAAATTAAGATCCTGCAAAAGAGATATCTGCATCTCTCTGCGTTTGTTTTTCAAGTCAGGTTTAGTGATGGGTTTAGGAACCTGAAAACTGGAGTGAAGGGTATACTATCATCGGCGAAACTATGAATGAAATTAGTTGTGGACGAGAGAAGGTCGTTGATGTGAAGAAGAAACAATGTTGGTGCCAAAACTGAGCCCTGAGGGACTCCAGCATTTACTTGGTGAAAGCTTGAAGAATGGCCGTCCACAATAACTGATATACGTCGATCAGATAGATAACTAGAGAGCCAAGTACATAGTTTAGTTGAAAGACCATAGGAGGTAAGTTTATTAAGAAGTGCGGCATGCCAGACCTGGTCAAAAGCTTTGGATATATCAAGAGCAACGATTTGGGACTCATCTAGAAACTCAAGAGACTTATTCCAACAGTGTGATACGAAGGAATGAAGAAATTAAAAAAAAAGCATTTAAAAGCTTGAAGTTTTTAGTTCTAAGATTCTATGGTGATTTTTTTTTTAAGTAACATGGCCCGCGTATTCCTAATGAATACCGACAAAATGTTTTTTTTTTTAAGTTTTTTCGATTTTTTTGGTCTACAAACTTTAAAAAAAATCCTATTTCAGCACTATATGGATCGGATAACTTGTTATTTCAGCTTTAATTCTCTTTTTCTAAGTTCGATACGACCAGTTCTCGCTGAGATATTGGACTTTAAACCAAAAAGTACCGTTTTGTCTTTAACCATCAATATCTCCGCAATTGCTAATTGAACCAGTAAATTAAGGAGGGTTTTAAAATCCTAAATAAATTCTCTACAAAAACGGATACGGTTTAAAAAAATGTTTTTTTTTTTAATTTCTTACATCAGTTTGAAAAATCAAGAAAATAAGGGCTTTTTGTGGCTTTTGGGAAAATCAAGCGCTATATTAAAAATATCGAGACAACCAGTAATACGTGCCTTTTACAGTTCAATACAGAGTTTCTTTATGAGAAGGGGTTTAGACATAAGCAAAACCGGTGATAGCTTTTGTCAGGGACGTGAGGGTGTGAGAATTACGATTTCGGTTGGCAGTTCTGTTCAAAGTTGGTAGCATTATCAGCTGATGACAGAGTCGTACCTTGTCGAAGGTTTGTTTGGTAAAAACTGTGGAAATTTGCCATTTTCATTTTAGTTGTATATTTTGCAAGGATTTCCAGTTGTTAATGTTTTTGGTTAGTTTAGAGACTTCACATATGATTGGTTCGGACTCTTTTTATTTTAGAGATTTTGATAGTGTTTAGTTGAATAGTTTTCAGTCATTCGTGTTTTTATATACATATGATACTGATGAGTGTCCGCTAATTAATGGTACACAGAAAAACTACAGATTTCTTATGCGAAAATACCCATTTGGGATTTAAACAAACATACCTATATCCAAAAGTTAATGATAAGGAAGATACGGGGTGTTAAAGGGATATAAATATTTTTTATTCATGCATTTCGATAATTTCTGATATGTTTTAAACATTTTAATAAAACTCGGTATCCAGGAGTTTTTAGCTATCAGCTATTTATGTCTGAGCAGTTGTAATTATAGCTAATACGATGTTATTGAAGGTACATACTTTCGGGTGCAATGAACAACTAAAACGTGAATGCCTTAAGAACGGTTGTCAAAACCGATTCTTACTAAGTATACCTTTTTTGTGCAGAAAGCATAGAGAAGCTTACTAGTTTACATACATACAGGGTAGTAACAAAAAATTGGGTAGTTTTAGAGAATTTTAAATAGTGTACCCATCGGCCTCTATAGTCTACACACAAAAATTAATATTCGATCTGAAATGCTAATGTGTAAAAACCCCGAGATACCGTTTTATTAAGATATTTAAAAAGGGGGAACAATTACTTTTTCTTTTACTATGACACCCTTAGATCCTTAGATCTTCCTTATTATAAACTTTTGGATATTAGGTATGTTTGGTTAAATCTTAATATTTTGGCATAAGAAATCTGTGGTTTTTCTGTGTACCATTCATTAGCGGACACCTTGTATACAAAGTTTTTAAAATGGTTTTTGACTTACGGAACCATGGAAAATGTTTTGCTCTGCCAGGTACCTCATCGTCCTGTCGTCGCTTTGATAATAATTTTTAATTTTCAATATTTAAGACACATTTATGTTTTTGTTTTAGGTTATGCCTATTAAAATATTCCAATAAATTTTGTTTATAACGTACAGTTCTTTTTTGTTTTCTCCTTAATTCTACGCCACTGATCTGCCTAAAATCAAACATGGCCGAAAATGGCCCGACTTGACGTGACAGCCGCGCTAGCCAATATGGCGAATGTCGTGACCTTATCTCATTAATCGACTTTGGTTCAATAAGCCTACAAAAAACCCCACAAAGTTTCGATTCAATCCATCGAGCCGTTTTAAGGTGCTCGCCCACTTAGGCGACGCGTCGCGACGAGTCAAAATTGCTCCGGACAAGTTTACATGTATTTAAATGGGACTTCGCCAATATAGACGCACCGCGCCGCTTATATTGGCGGGTTTCCATTTAATTACATGTAAAGCAACATGGCGAATTTTCTCTTGACGCGACGCTTTGTCTAAGTGGGCGAGCACCTTTATTCGATCGATTTTTTAAAAAGAAAAATAACTCAGCCAGAAGTGGTCGTATCGAACTTTTAAAAAAGAAAATTAAAGCTGAATAAACAAATTATCCAATCCATATAGTAGTAAAGTTGGAATTTTTTTCCAAGTTTGTAGACAAAAAAAACTGAAATTTTTTTCGGTATTCATAAGGATTGCGCGATGCAAGTTGCTAGGAACTTCAAGCTTTTAAATGTTTTTTTTTAAATTTCAGTACGATCATTTTTTAGGCAACATACAGCCAGTAGTTTTTTTTATATCCGTTACCTTTTTCAACTAGTGTAAATGAACGTTCTAAACGTCTTATTTTTAAATTACACGGTATTAAAATATAAGGGATCTTTTTATTAATTACTTTTTCTTAAAATCTATTACTAATTATTTTTTTATACCTTCTGGCTGCGACAATAATGTATATTGGAGGTAAGAAAATGTATTGGAAATACTTATGTAGATTTCCATTCGACGGGAGAAAAAAGACCTATTTTACTATTTTATTATTTCTTACTTACCTAATGTATAATTAAGTAGATTTTTAGTGTTTGGGTTATCTACATGATTACATAAATCAGAGGTACAGCAAACTAACAGAGATTTCGGATGGTCTTTATTCTGTGTATGAAGTTGGCCATCTTTATCACTTATTGGACACTGAGATCTTTGAGATCTGAAACAAAAAAACATAGATTTTATTTAATAATGTTAACAAGTAAGTAGAACTAAACGTTATAAAATGTATACCAGGCCAGGCGTACTTCAGTTTTAGAGTGTGATGAGCTCATTTATTTAAAAATATTGGTCATTTAAAGAACATTCATATACTACATGATGCGGCTATATATATATTATACAAAGTATTCTACTCCCTTTAAAGACAGTTAAAAGAAAACATCCTGCTTTTCTATGCTATCCACCACGACTCTCTCCCCAGACCAGTTTCGCCTGCCTTACAGGAACTCATCAGTGAGGCTGTATCGAGTCGTGGTGAATAGCATAGAAAACAAGCGTCTACTTATTACACAAGTTTCATTGTCTAGCAATAGGATTTTAAATCCTAATTGATTTGATGCCCTACTGAAATCGCATTCAGTAAATACGAGCATCAGTTGTAGCGGGGTGGCTATATATGTTATGAAGCACAAGGAAAAAATTCCCTACTGTCTTGGCGTATTATACAAAGTATTCTACTCGCTTTAAAGACAGTCAAAAGAAAACATCCTGCTTTTCTATGCTATCCACCACGACTCTCTCCCCAGACCGGTTTCGCCTGCCTTACAGGAACTCATCAATGAAGCTGTATCGAGTCGTGGTGAATAGCATATTCACCACGGGCGCTGATCACGAATCTGAAAGATTTTTTGGCGGAAACGTTTTGTTCTCGAGATATTCATTATCAAAGTTCAAATTTGAACTAAAGCTTATTTTCACTATATGTCCCCTTCTTTTTGCAGACAATTCTTGATTTAAAGCTAAAGTGTCATACAAATTTGATTTTCACCTTTTAAAACCCCGTTTTTTACATTATTTTTGCATTAAATTGTGTGATTTTTCTTTGATAACGCGGCAACCATACATACACATAGGGCTTCATAGCACACTGGGATTGAAATGATTCAAAGTATAGCTATGCAATTTTATGCAAAAATAATGTAAAATACGTAAAAAAACGGGGTTTTAAAAGGAGAAAATCAAATATTGTGTGCCACTTTAGTTTTAAATCAAGAATTATGTGCAAAAAGAAGGGGAAATATGGTAAAAATAAGGTTAGTTCAAATACCAACTTTGATGATGGATATCTCGAGAACGAAACGTTTCCGCCAAATAATTCTTTCAGATTCGTGATCAGCGCCCTAAAAACCCCGTATACCAAATTTCGTCAAAATCGGAGTTGCCGCCGGTTTCTAGAAAATTACCAAAGCTAAAGCGTCATACAAATTTGATTTTCACCTTTTAAAACCCCGTTTTTCTACGTTTTTTACATTATTTTTAAATTAAATTGCTTGGCTCTTTTTGATAATGCGGCAACCATACATACACATAGAGCTTCTTAGCACACTGGGATTGAAATGATTCAAAGTATAGCTATGCAATTTAATGCAAAAATAATGTAAAATACGCAAAAAAACGGGGTTTTAAAAGGTGAAAATCAAATATTGTGTGCCACTTTAGTTTTAAATCAAGAATTGTGTGCAAAAAGAAGGGGGAATATTGTAAAAATAGGATAAGTTTAAAATTCAAGTCTGAAAATGAATATCTCAAGAACGAAACGTTTCCGCCAAAAAATTCTTTCAGATTCGTGATTAGCGCCCCAAAAAACCCCCGTATACCAAATTTCGTCAAAATCGGAGTTGCGGCAGGTTTCTAGAAAACGAAGAAAATTTTTATACGATCGTGGAAAAACAAAGTTTGTAACACATGCATAAAGTGTTTTTTTTTAACACGCTTTTATTAGCTTGGGTTGTATCTATCTATCTATCTATCTATGTAACGGAATCTTTGAGCCTAATTTTTACCAACTCCCAGCGATTCAATTTCTTTGAAACTTCGCACACGTATCAAGGATCGATGATAATGCAATAATTTAAAACAGTATCCCGTTATCCTGATTAGGACCGCCAGGATAAATAAATTCCTTTACAGATCCTCTAGTGTCTCTTGACAAAATGCCGAAGGAATTTTTTAGTGAATAAACTGGAGCATTTATTTTTAAAAAACTAATTGATATATCGAACTAAAAAATGAAAAATAAATAATAGTTTAAAAAACTAAAAAACACGCTTTTATATGCAACCGAACTAAAAATTAGAAAATAATTTTTCATTACAAAGAGTTTGTCACTTCAGAATAAAAGCGTGGGGTGCTTAATATATTAAATGTTATAATTATTCTATTTGCAAATATCTATGAGGAAAAGTTATGAAAAAATAGTAAAATGCACCCCACGCTTTTACTCTGAAGTGACAAACTCTGTAATGAAAATTGTTTTCTAATTTTTAGTTCGGTTGCATATAAAACCGTGTTTTTTAGTTTTTAAACTATTATTTGTTTTACTAATATGATTGCCGCACTCGCCTAACGGCTCGTGCTGTCAAACTTCCCATTCGTAAAAAAGTATCACTTTAAGGACTTGTTACATAAATTACTATTTATGCGTTATTCTTTATTTCATTCAGATGGAAAAGAAATTAAGGATATGCTTCTTTATATCTGCAATTATCCTAAAAATCTTTAGGGAGTTTAATTTTGCTTGCTTTAATATTCAAAATTGCATATTCATGATGCCAACTTCCGTTTATTAATAGTGCACGTTACTGTGAAAACATGTTTTCGAGCGTATATTAATTGCCTATCATAAATAATTCCCGGTATATTTTCCCTCTTCATCGAGAGCAGTTGGGAAAAATGTGACCGGTTTCTCGTTAACAGTACACGGAAGATTTTTAATTGAGCTTATAAAGATTGGCCTGTAGTGAATAGATATGCAATAGTTGCAATATTAAAAATGGAGAACGTAAAAGAGCTAGTTTTATTGATATTAAAAGTATATTTTTAGCTCTTTACTTTAAATTTTAACTAGATTTTGCCCGCGGCTTGGCACGTGTTAAATTTGTTGTAAAAATAATTCCCATTTACGCAAAAAAATGTGTTTATTTACAACTTCACATTAGAAATCTTAAAATAATCAATGGTTCTTTTTTTGTATCTTTGGACAATCCACGAAGGCGGAAAGCTTAAATACTAATGTACCGTGGGTGTCTTAAGCAAGGTAAGAGGAAGTTTGTTAACACGGGACTTAAAAACTTGAAGATTTGGGGGGAAGAAAAGACCTCCGCTGGCAGTAGGTTCCACAGTCTAGAAACTCTAGGGATAAAAGAGCGAACAGAAATGGGAAGTTCGTGGCCTGTCCAGATTGGACCGTATAGGCATGCATACGTGCGGCACCACGAGTTTCTCTGTTGGGAGCTGCAAGAGGAGGGACTATACTGAATAATTCAACGGAGCAGAAGCCGTAAAAGTATCTATAGAAGAGCGATAGATCTCCCACAGCTCGACGATGGGCAAGAGAAGGAAGTCTTTGAGTAAGTAAAGGATCATTAATAAGGCGAACAGCTCTTCTTTGAATGGCATCAAGAATGCTGAGGGTTGTAGGGGATGCCATTCCCCAGACATGAGAACAATATTCCAGAGAGGGTCGAATTTGGGACACATACAAAGTGTATAAATTGGAAGAAGAAAAATACTTTTTGCTCAAAAAAGAAATTCAAGCTTTTTTGAAGCCGCGGTGGCCATAGATACAATGTGTTTATTACATTACATTAAGGTTATTTTCAAATGAAACGCCCACAAGGTTAAAGGTTCTCTAATACAGGGTGATTTAAAAATGAATCACGAAACTTAAGGAGGTGATTCTACTTGACAAAATAAGAAAAAAACTTTATATAAATATATGCCCTAAACGTCTTAGTTTTTGAACTACGTTGTGTAAAATATTAAAAAAAAAACTTTTTTTTTTAATTTTTAACACTCCGTAGTTCAAAAAGACGTTTAGGACATATGTTTGTATGAAGTTTTGTTCTTATTTTTGTTGTAAAATCGCCCCGTATTGTTTGTCGGTTGAGTTACTGGACCCCCTGTATGTATGTAGGTAATTTGATTGAAATTGGTGAAAACTTTGATGTCTATTGGTGCCTAAACGGTGAGGTTTATCAACTTTAATTAAGAGTACCTACCTTATTTCCTGTTCAGTTAAAATTATACAGGGTGCAACGATTTTTTTTCATTGTACATGCATTTTTAACGTTTGTCGCACCCCGTATAATTCCGACTTACTAAACAGCCGTTTACCTATTAAAACAACATTACTATGAGGTTATTTAGTAGCCCGAATATCATTGGTACTGTGGCAACAGTTCAAAAGTTATAATTAAAATGAGTTTTTTATTCCAACTTTGAAAGGTCAATATCTCCCTAACGAAACGCGATAGATTTTTTTGTATGAAGTACTAACATTATTTTGGCACACCCCATCACCCCTATCTTTTTGACCTCGCCTTTCCGGACACCATGTATATTTTAAAAAAATTGTGAACACTGGCTTTTCATGATCTATTTAATTAGGTAAATGCATATAATTATAAAAGAATATCGGAAAAACTAATTTAAATTGTTGGAAATTTAGTAACTTACTACATAACATGATAATTCAAAATATGTAACATAGCCGGTGATCTCATTTATTTATAATCCACGATATATAGCCGATAAGATCAAATTATAATAAACAATGTGCATAATTTACTTTTATACATTGCAAATAAAGTAATTATAACACATTTTTTCTAGTTATTACAAATGCGCACAAGAATAGTTACTTATTAACGCCAATCATAAATGCTTAATGCAGACAGTAGCTTTGTCCTTATTCCTCTCGATTTGCATTGTTTATTGTATTTCGGCGCCAGCTTTTTTACGAGGCGCCACATCCTTTATTATTATTCGAATCGTACATATTAATAGCATTTTTATGTGCCACTATCTGTAACTTGTTTCAAAAAGTTTACATGTTCTAAAAAGATATACAGGGTGATTAAAAATCGATCACGAAACTTAAGGGGTGATTCTACTTGACAAAATAAGGGTAGAGCTTTATATTAATTATTTTCAAAATGTCATTCGTTTTCGAGTTACAAGCCGTGAAAGTTCAATTTTTATTTTGGTTTTTCGCCATAATGCATTTATTTTTTAACCAATTTAGTTGATATTTGGCACTCAAATCGAGCTTTGCAGATTCTAAAATTTTAAGACTAAAGTACTTTTTTAAATACCGCCAGAGGGCACTTTACCCAAAACTTAAATTTTATTTACATCATAATTTTTTATTTTGACAAATATCGCAAAGCTGGGGGCGCCATTTTATAGACAATCAAAAACTTAAAAAATAAGGTACTCTTTATTAAAGTCGATAAACCTCACCGTTTAGGCACCAATAGGCAATCAAATTACCTACATACATACAGGGTGTCCAGTAACCAATCCTAACCTAAAAAAACTACTTTTGTCTTAAAATTTTAGAATCTGCAAAACTCGATTTCTGTGCCAAATATCAACTAGATTGGTTAAAAAATAAATGCAATATGGCGAAAAAAACAAAATAAAAATTGAACTTTGACGGCTTGTAACTAAAACGAATAACATTTTTTAAAAATTATATGAAGCTCTACCCCTATTTTGTCAAGTAGAATCACCCCTTAAGTTTCGTGATCGATTTTTTAAATCACCCTGTATATTTGCCCGCATAAGCATTAAAAACTGCACTGTCAAATAGATACTTGAACTAATGGTTCTTCATGGGAAAAGTACGTAGGGTGTTCGTGAAAGTTTTGAGATACTTTATAACTAAACGGTGCAGGAAAGTAAAATTGATGTTTTTTGTTTGTACATGTCATGATATGTCGTAGTCCTACATAGTTATTAGTAAACTATCAGTTTTGCGCCAGTTCGTGTCCAGCGCACATTTTGGCGCAATGGCGTCGTGGACGACTATCGAGTGCCGTGCAATTTTGAAATACAACCTTTCACGTGGGTTATCTCAAGAACAGTGTGTTAGGAAGAAATGAAGCCTATACTCTGGTGATGACTGTCCATCTCATAAGCGACCATATGCAGATGGTACAAACAATTTCAGCGGGTCTCGTTTTTGCTTAAAGACGCCTCACGGTTCAAGTCGACTGTGTGAAGTAGTTACCCCAGAAAACATATCTGCCGTCCAAAAGCTATAAAAACAAACCGACGAATTGCCTATCGACAGTTAGAAGAGACATTGAACATTTGTTTAGCAACATTACACACGATCATACATGAGCAATTGGTGTTTTAGAAAAATTTGTACTCTATGGGTTCCACACAAAGTTAACTCCCGAGCAGCAGACACAAAGAGTGAGTTGGTGAAAAAAATGATGTCCAAATTCCAGGAGGTAAATCTGAAAGATATATTGTCGATCGTCATGGGAGATAAAACTTATCTTTATTATGACGACGTCCCAAGTAACAACAACAGAATAAGATATGGGTTTTCAAAGGTGAAGAAACTCCGACCGAAGTTCGCAAATCAAGATCTGCAAGGCGATGATTGTTCTCTAACGGTTCAAGAGCGAATGAACTGAACGTGTTGCACGCCGGGGACAGAAGATCCGGCTCGGTTCTTGACGAGATGTGGAGCTGGAGACTTTTGAGACATCCACCTATGGCCTAACTTGGCGCCGTCAGCGGCACGGGTTGTTTCCCTTTTGTCAGGAGCCAACTGAAAAGGACAAGGAGCCTCAGAGGCTTGAAGACGCGCTACTGGAGGCATGAGGATGAAACATGCCTGCTAAAAATTTTAAAATGAAAAAGTGGAAGAGCTATTTTTAGGTGACTGGTTGGTTGGAGCTGGAAAAGTGTATGCAATGTGGTGGAAATTATCTTGAGAGATCAAATAAATGTGCGTATCTCATCAAAACTTTTCGAACACCCTGCGTACATATTTTCTTAAATGATACGCATTTTTATTTCCGGCAATTAGTAATGTGTGCGACTGATTTCGCCCGCTACTTTGCGTGGAGCTCTGCGGCTTTGTCGCGTGGCGCGAGTGTGTATAGGCAAGAGCAGTTTCTGAGGGTCATGTAATATAAAATACAGGGTGATTCCTTGCCTGTACCCCATACGCTGACGCACTGACCAATAATTAAAGAGCATTAGTAAATTAGTTTTAATTGTGGGAAAAATCGAAAAGTGGTAGAGTTTGTAACTTTGTTCAGCCTGTAGGCGGCTTATCTGGATCATACTGAGCCGATCATGACATAATTCTCTCGCAATCGAGAAAAGCTACACTATTTGGAAGTGCTATATTTTATTATGATTAAACAAAAAGCCGGGCAAGGGTCGGCTAGTGTTATTCATCTGATCAAGAACGTGTACTGTTGCATAATAAACAAAATTAAAACACAAAATTAAAAAAGATCGACTGTCTTTTGTCACAAAATAATTACCTGAATTTTTTGTTCTTTGTAGTAAAGTAATGATGATTTTTTTGTGTATCCATCAGTACTCTTCTATTGGTTGTGTTAGTGCGAGTTTAAAACAAATTATGGTTTTTAATTATGATGCCAAACCATTTCTGACGCGAATAATTGGTGACTAGCTTGTTCTTCGTTATTTTTCTCTCGGGAACGCCGGATTTCTTTTTTCGTTTGGAATGATTATTTCCTAATTAAAATGTTTTAATATTTTTTTCATTATTACATGCTATGTTAAGAACGTTATTTTAAAAATTAACACTTAAATTTTTGGGTTTTGGCACCTTGCACTTTTCTACATTAATGTTCTTCTAGTTTGCGACTGGTGTATAACCAAATTTCTGTGCACCGCTGCCGGCTTGCCCGGGTTGTATCTATTCTACCTCTATCTATCTATGTAACGGAATCTTTGAGCCTAATTTTTACCAACTCCCAGCGATTCAATTTCTTTGAAACTTTGCACACGTATCAAGGACCGATGACAATGCAATAATTTAAAAACAGTATCCCGTTATCCTGATTAGGACCGCCAGGATAAATAAATTCCTTTACAGATCCTCTGTGTCCTAATACTACTCTTGACAAATGGCGAAGGAATTTCTTTAGTGAATAAACTGGAGCATTTATTTTTAAATATTTAACTTTAGTTAAAAATTTGGTTTTGTATTTCGTAAAACATTTTTAATATCACATGACCGCAGAAAACTAATTGATACATCGAACTAAAATGAAAATAAATAATAGTTTAAAAAACTAAAAAACACTTGTAGCATATGCAACCGAACTAAAAATTAGAAAATAATTTTCCATTACAAAGAGTTTGTCACTTCAGAATAAAAGCGTGGGGTGCTTAATATATTAAATGTTATAATTATTCTATTTGCAAATATCTATGAGGGAAAAGTTATGAAAAAATAGTAAAATGCACCCCACGCTTTTTACTCTGAAGTGACAAACTCTTTTGTAATGAAAAATTATTTTCTAATTTTTAGTTCGGTTGCATATAAAAGCGTGTTTTTTAGTTTTTTTAAACTATTATTTATTTTATAAAAATATATTTTATCCAAAAATATAAGATAATAAAAAATATTTTAACAAAATATTTTCTTTTAGTTTTAGTCTCTGCGTCACTATAATATACAAAATAGTCCATTAATATTCAGAAATAATGATGTGTGTCTCCATACATTGCATACCGCTATTTTTTAAGTCATCCACTGCTTACATTCACCTGTCAATTGTTATTTAAGGTTGTCTTTTTGCTTATTACAAATTCCTAACCTGTTATCTCTATCGAGCTTGCTTACGTCGTAACCACTAGATGCACGAAGATTATTAATATAAAATTTTATTGCCATTCTTAAAGTTTTAACCTGTTTCAGATCCATTACCACGAATGCTGTTAAAGTTAATTTATTTTACACTTAAAAATATCTTTTTTTCGAGAATTTCAGAATATACTTGAGACAAAGATACTATAAATAATTTCACCAAAATATGATTGTAAAACACGTAAGCCAAGTTCAATACAGAAGTTATGCTCTGCTAATATGTATAATATGATTTAAAATATAAAATATAATATATATATATATATATATATATATTACAAAATATTTTACTCCCTTTAAAGACAGTTAAAAGAAAACGTCCTGCTTTTCTATGCTATCCACCACGACTCTCTCTCCAGACCGATTTCGCCTGCCTTACAGGAACACCTCAGTGAGGCTGTATCGAGTCGTGGTGAATAGCATAGAAACCAGCGTCTACTTATTAGACAAGTTTCGTTGTCCAGCGGTAGGATATTAAATCCTGCCGTTGATGCTCCCACTGAACTTTTAACTGTCTTTAATGGGAGTAAAATATTTTGTATTATACACCAAGACAGTAGGGAATTTTTCCTTTTGCTTTAACATATATATATATATATAAAAGTATTTACAAAAATAGTTTTCATTTAAAATTCGATATAACTTAACGGATTTTGATGCGGTTTCTTTAATAGATAGACTGATTTAAAAGAAAGGTTTATATGTAAATATACAAATAAAACATATATACAGAGTGTTTAAAAAATAGTTTACATTTAAAATTCGATATTAACGTTACTATTGCAATTAAAAAAAAGTGTTTATAGGAATTGTCCACAGGTATTTATATTTTATAAAAAAATATAGAATTGCCACACAGAGTATGTCAAAAACATGTTATGATAAAAAATCCCTAAAGCTAAAATGCATTCTGACTATGTTATATACCATCTAGAGGTTTACAAAATTGCTTAAATATAAAGATTTACAAAATTATTATTAACATTTAAAAAAATATTTTACAGGGAGTACCAAATTTTTTTTATTAAGTTTCTTATTTACTAATTAACGGATTTTAATGCGGATGGAGATAGAGTGATTCAAGAGGAAGGTTTATATGTATATAATAATATCCAAAATCTTCACGGTATAGGGAAGGGGAATTGTTTTACTCCGGATTTAACGCGTGGCAACAGCTAGTAAATAATAAAGGTGATGTTTTACTGCAGAATTTGAAAAAAGCAATAGGTACGAAATGACCACGCCGAGTAAAGGTTTTTATCTAGAAAACCGTTCCTTAAAAAAAGTCATGAGATCAACTTTGTTTCAAATTAAATGGGAATTTTAAAAATTATTTTTATTTTAGAAAAATGTAGTGCGGTACCATTTTTTCTCCCAAAAATATTTACCTTAAAACCATCATGGACGACACTGGTAAACAATTTTTTTGTATGCTTAAAAATGTCTTATGATGCATAGGAGGCCCTGCAATTTTTTTTTAATATCTAAATTGGTATAAATGCTATTAAAAAAATATATATATTTTAACTAATTTTTAACACATTGCACTTAAAAACTAAGACGTTTAGAAGATATGTTCATATGACGTTTTTTTCCTAATTTTCATTCTAGAATTACAATCACCCTTTAAAATTTGTCGCGACGACTACGCCACGCGTTATAGGTTTTATGGTACGCCAGAGACGAAATAAGAGAATGTTTTTAAGTACGTGATACGTGTTTTCGCAATATTTTTATTTATTTATCTAAAAAATATGTAATCAGGCTCTGTCAGAGGCTATGAGCTTTTGAAAAGGTTTGTTTACTTTATTCTTTTTTGTGTACTTGGCGGCATCGCTTTCAGAATGAAATAAATATGGTCTTAACTATACACATGTATACGTATTAACTTACTCGGTAAGGTACTCTATACATCCATGTCTTCCTCTATATGTTGAAGATCTTGACGAGTCCAAAAGATCTCGAGAAACACCCTCCACTGTTGGATTTACACATATACCCGGTGGTGACACAAAGTGGAAGGTTACAAAAACATCTGACGTGATCTTAAAGAATAAAAAGAGAAATATTAATAATTTTAGGTAGACTAAAACCAGTTACAAAGATGCCACAAGCGTCATACAAATAAAGACGGCAATCAACCATCGCTGTCTAAACGCGTCGTTTACATCGTATGCGAGCAACAAAAAGGAGAATAACTGAAAGTGAGACAAAAGTAATGACGCCATGGCATCTTCTTTACTGGCGAGAACTTTATCATAAACCACATTTTGAATATCTTCAAATTTTTTACTTTTAAATAAGCAGCTGGGAAAAATATTACTGTGTCAATATTACCCAAACACCTTTAAATGATCTACTTGTTAAAAAAAGGAATAGTATGTTCCAAATGTCGAAAACTTGGGACAGTTTTGTATGCACTACTTTTTCACCAAAAGTAAAAGGTGTTAAGACTAAGCATCACATTAAAATTGCTTCAGATCTTACTACATTATTCTCTACGTTTTCCAAAAATACTAGTATAGTTTGAGCCAGACATAATTTATTCTGAAAGCAATGCCAGAAGGTACAAAAAAAGGATAAAGCAAACAAACCTTTCTGAAAGCGCATAGCCTCAGAGTCTGATTACCTATTTTTTATATAAATAAAAAAAATATTGCTAAAACACGTATCACGTACTTTAAAAAAAATCTTCTTATTTCGTCTCTATCCTGCCATAAAACCCGACGCGTGGCGTGAAGAACCATAAACTCGTCAGGTTAAATATTTTTTGCTGCAATAAGTCATTGTTCACAAAAGGATTTCTTTACATTATGATTTTTGCCGACTTTGCGGCATTGCTTTCAGATATTTTTTTTCGGGGGATCCTGAAGTGACACCTAATTTCTCCGGGGGGTATTTTTTTGTTCCGGGGGATGTCCTCCTGAGCCACCCCGTGAATTCAACGCTGGATAGTTATAACTTTGGTTCTAATTCAAAGATGATTTGTCACAAAATAAAATAATAACTTTTATAATTTGATAGGTATAGGTATTTACTATTAACGTAAACATATTTTCATATAAAAAGCTATTTATGAAATGGCTAAAATAAAACAAAACGGCGTGTGTGGTTAGAATAGTCATGTTTTAAAAATAAACCTGCATTAAAATTTTTGACATGGGCACAATGGAAATTCCTATTGTCCACATGTCACCGAAAACTATTTCGGATGCCTTGAGTGCCCGCTAAAAGAAAAGATAATGTAAATTCTCCTGGTTTGCTTTAGTTAAATACCTAATCTCTCTTATTTATTTGTATCAGAAATTACTGTCCAACTTTATAAAACGTCAGTAAATCGATAAATATTTTAGAATATTTTTCCCGTTAAACCAAAAATTGTATTATGTTGATGGATCATCGTTATGAAATAAATCCATTGTTTTTTATGCTATTTTTGCCAACTATCTACATTAAAATAGATGTAGCTCCTAAATTCGACTTATTAGAAAGAAATTACTATGGACACTATTAATAAGGGATAAATTGCTAATCAATTAGTATGCAGAGCAGGTATATATGGGGACAAACCAAGGACGAAAATAAACTTGGGTCTCGGACAACACCCTACTGTGTTCCAGGCCGAACTTGTAACCATAGAACAATGTGCTAGGAAAATCATCAGAAGGAGCTATGAGGATAAAACCATAGTAATCTATTCGGACAGCCAGGCAGCCATCAGGGCACTCAGTTCATGCAAAATCAGCTCCAAGCTGGAGCGGGACTGCGTAATTGCCCTGGAAGAGGTGGGTGCGTCCAACAAACTAACCATTGCCTGGGTACCAGGACACGAAGGCCACGAAGGCAATGAAGAAGCTGATAAATTGGCAAAGGAGGGGGCTGGCAGGACAATGGTAGGTCCTGAGCCCTACTGTGGTATTCCATCATGCCAGGTAAGGTCATCCATTAGATCATGGATTATGAGGGAATCACAAGACTGGTGGATGAGAACACCAGGACAGCGTCAGGCGAAAGTGTTCATCAAGGCTTACTCGCCAGGGTTACGTTCATAAATCATTACAAAGTACACATTTCTTACATTTCTGTTACAGAGGTCGTTCCTAAATGTATTATTTATTACACTGCTTTCTGTCTTACAGCGTTCCAAAATAGTCTGGGAATGTAACTCTGTATTACATTCTTTACCGTGCTCACGAGCGCGGTAACAATTTACCGATTTTGCGCATTTCATATTTGTCTTTTAAAAGAATAGGAAACAAACGAAATTTTTCTAATTTTTAGATTTAAAAGTCTTTAAAAACAAACAAAAAATATTTTGCTATGCTACTATGGTTGTCAGAACAACTTTGTTCATTTTTAGGCTCTTTTTATTTAGGTACTAATTTTTCTCCAAATACAAAATACCTACAAACTTTTTCAAACATACAGGTTTTTTAAAAATGTATTGCATTAATAAGTTTTAATTTGTTTATTAATTGATTTTTGGTATATTAAAATTGTAATTTATATTAGATTTTAAATAAATAAATAAACATCTTTAATTATTTTTCGTTACATGCCAGGTTATAAGGGACATTTACATTTCATTTCCTAAGTAGCGTTCAAAAATTGCTTTTACATTGTAATACATTTCAAATGTCATTTTGATTCCATTACAGAGTACAAGGATTACTTTACATTTTATTTATGAACGCACTCCAGAATTTACAAAAGACCTTCTGAATTATAACCGGAAGGCAGTAAGAATAATAGTGGGTCAACTGACAGGTCATTGCAGACTGAATAAACACCTGGAAACTATGGGCCTGGCAGAAGAAAACCTATGTAGGTTCTGTCAGGAGGAGGAAGAAACCGCAGAACACGTATGGTGCTACTGCGAAGCCCTTTGTCGTCTGCGGTTTGCAAGGCTGGGTGAAGAAAACCTAAAGCGGCAAGATATACCAAGGGGCCAGTTTCAAGCTTGTGGAGTCTGATTAAACAGACCGGCTTGGATAGCGTGCTCTAACCTATGGACGGAGGACACACAATAAACCTGAGCAGGTTGCAGTGTTAGAGTATATGCAATCCACCTCCTAATCTAATCTAATCTAATGCATTTTTAAGCCATTAAAACTTATTTTATATTTATACCCTACTATCTTTTCATCTCGGGTATATTTCAAAATGTGGTCTATTAATACTTCTAATTTTCTTTAACACTTGATACAAGATAAAATAATAATAATAATAATTAAAGATAAAAAGTGCTTATTATTGGATTTTAATAGGCACTGTGAGATAATAACAAGAAAATATTCAAATAATCTTAAGAGTGTGAGAATACGAAAATGGGACACCCGTATGATTATGTGAAAATACCCGTACATCATGTTCAGTTTATAAAACCGTTGGAATTTGGAATGAGAAACTTTCTGAATAATTTTAATGATTGCGCAATAATCCTCACTGTATGCCATGTTCTTATAATTTATCTACAAGTTATTTAATGTGAATAGAGAGATTAGTGTGATATAAATAACGTTCCTTTAGTCGTATAGGCCGTATTTAGTTTTTGGAAATTTCTTTGAGAAATAATTTACAAAATTAATTTCGTCACATTAAAATCTAAAACCTGTAGTTTATATAAAAAAAAATATAGATTTTTTTGAAACAAGTTCAATGGTTAAATTATGGCAACTTAATTTGTTTTGAAGATACAGAGTGTTTTTCAAATTTTGTCAATTTGGCCAGGCACTTGTAACACGCTTGATATTAGAGATAGGAAAAAAAAACGTAAATAGAAAGGTTTTTAGGATTTTTACGTAGAATTCAGTGGCCTACCTATATGTTTTCCATTGACTTTTATTTTAAAGTTATAACACAAGGTTGTTTTTTTTTTAATGGAACACTCTATATATTTTATCACTAACAGAAAAGTCTCATTATAACCATAGTAAGAAATTCGATAATAAAATGACATTAAAAAAACACCCTGTATAGTTTATCACCATTAAAAGACATTTTAAAGACCTTTCAGTATTTACCACATTTCAAATGATTTTCTCCAGTTTCTACAATTCAAAAAATGTACTTTTTAACGAGTATTACAAATAACTATTACATTACAAGATGCGAAAGTTTACTTTTTGGTGTGAGGTGGTTTTTAAATATCCGAGGCGAGACTATTTAAAACCTCCGAACACTTGAAAGGCCTTTCGCATCGTGTAATGGTATTATGTGATGTTGGCGTATTTTCAAGAAAAATCCAAGTCTTTATCACCACCAACCCTCTGGTCTGTATATTTCATGCTCAAGTTAACAATTTCCGTAAACAGAGTTCAAGAAACTAGTTGCTTTTATTAAAAGGAAAAACGATGGTTATGAGGCAAAAAAGTCAAAAATTTTAAAAAGAAGAAATCATAAAATTTTTACTTAACGCGCCTGATCAAAGTTACTTAGCAATGAAAGTAATAGCCATTATGGGAGTGGCTGGGGCATGCCGGACAGACTAAATATACAGAATGAAGCTAAGTGATGTAGAAATAAGAAATGACGTGGCTATAGTAAAAATAGTGGAGTCTAAAAATAAAGTTAAAAGAAACTTTGTAGTAACCAACGATGAAGGCTCAGTTCCTTATGTCAGATTTCTACATGAATATATTAAGCTGAGACCAAGGAATGCTCTAGATGAGCGCTTATTGTATCGTTATGAAAGAGGTAAATGTGTTAATCAAGTAATTGGAAAGCACACTATTTCAAATGTAACTAAAGAAATTGCGAAGTTTTTGAAGCTTGAAGACATCAGTAGATACACTGGCTATTCTTTTAGAAGAACGTCAACTACGTTCCTTGCCAATGCTTCGGATGTCGATATTTTGGACTTAAAAAGGCATGGAGGTTGGAAGTCTTCTGTTGCGGAGGGATATATTGCTGAATTCTATAGTAATAAGGTGGAAATTTCAAAGAAGATTTTACACGAAATTCCTACCAATATTTCCTCTAATGAAGTAACAGTAAAAAATATGAATATTAACGTAGTTAAAGGTGATAACGATACCCCAACAACAAATTTAAAATCTGTTAATTCAAGTATTATTCCTCCAATTTCTTTTGCTAATTGCTCAAATTGCACAATTACTTTTAATGTCAATACCTAACCTAGTTTTTTAAATATTTTGTCATAAATTAGTTACTTTTATAAATAAATCCTAATATTTCCCACAAGCATATTTTCTTTTTTTTACTCTTACTTTTTGTCCAGGCGCTGAAAATATTACTTTCGTAGCTAGCAACGCTTAGCAACCAGGTAACACGAAGGTTCTCTTTCGTTATCATTCGCGTTGCTAGGACCACAAAGTTTTCTTATTTATACAGTAGTAGAAAAACATATTTTTATGGGGGATCATAATAAAATGTTTTAAGTTTACGTTAACATGACTATTAACTCTCTAACTTGCCTTCATGTTATTCCATCTTATTCTTGGGAGTATCAGCTCTATAATTCCATGCACTGCATTCTTCGTAATTTTCCATTGCGGAAATTATCTTGTCGTATGCCATTAAACCGTAACGGTTGTTTTTGTTTTTTAATTTTAATTTTAAAATAAATTGTCCTACATTAATTTTTTGCTGCATTTTTTTCAAGTTATTATGCTGCTTTTAAAAATGTTGGTTATTATTTAAAAATGAGTAAATGATAGTTAATTATGCTTATACAGGGTGTTGTAGAATGTTAGGAACATATTCTAAATATATGTATAAAGAAACGTTTATACAGGGTGAGTTTTTTTCTGTTTAGTGAAGGTATTTCAGAAACCGCTGAAGTTACAAAAGTTGTTAAATGGGAAAAGAATTGCAGTTTTTAGAGCTTATTTTTAAATCATTTTTCGTTTTGTCCAAAAAATCATGGCTTACTAGACTAAAATTGTTTTAGTTAGAAAAAAAGGTATAACCCGATATTAAATGTAGTAATCCGTTTTTGAGCTACGACATACCATAGTTGGCAATTTATCGATATAGAGCAAGATATAGTTTAAATAAAAAATAACGTGGTTTTGAACATACTAATTTCTAAGTTTGTGTGTTTTTCTAGCTGGCCGCGAAAAAAGTGAACTAGTACTGTTAAAAGCTCCTTCCAACGAGCGCGCTGATTTGAGCAGAACGAGATCAGGGGCTGCCCCGGCCCACCACTTCCGCCTTTCGTCGAACGACGACACAAACAACGAGTTGGTTTCCACAAGATTTAAGTAGCCATCCATATTCCCGAAACTATTTAATATACATAAATCAACCGTGGTATTTTTTTAAAACTTTTTTTTAAATAACTTTTAAATGGTGGCATATCATACAGGATGTCCCGTTAAAAAAAGTTTACCTATTCATATTTCTTAATTTCTTGATTTTCATTTATTTCTTTTGTTACGCTCTAAATATAACAGATAAAAAACTACCTTTTATACAAGTTTTTTTCTTTTAGTTATTTTTATAAGTGTTTGGCAAAATATAAATAAAAACTGAAGATATGATCTGTAGTTCGGCGGAATCATTTATTGAACCAAAAAAATTAAAACAAGCAAAAGATTATTAAAAATCGACGTTTCTGTGGCAAATCTGCCACCGTTGTCAAGATAAATTGAATAAAAATAATAAAAATAAAAATTAACCATTATTAAAGCGGGCTTTACACCTAATAAGTTATTGATCAAAAACTTGTTCAATTACTTTGTCAAATATTTGATAAAGAAATTGAAAAGTTGGAAAGTTTTATTTTTTCAAGTTATTGTCAAATTTATTTTCAATTTCATCAAATGGTTTTCTAGGGTTATGTTAACTATTAACTAATTACTAAAAGGCACCTAAAAAATATTGATGACAAGCTTTAATTTCTTTAAGTACTTGAGCAAGCTACTTGATAAATAAAGCGGGTTTTACACCTGACAAGTTATTGATCGAAAAGTTGTTCAATAACTTTGTCAAATATTTGACAAAGTAATTGAAAAGTTGGATGTTTTTACTCTCTCCAAGTTATTGTGACATTTATTTTTAATTTCATCAAATGGTGTTCTAGGGATATGTTAACTATTAACTAATGACTTTAAGGCCCCTAAAAATATTGATGACAAGTTTTAATTTCTGTAAGTACTTGAGCAAGCTACTTGATAAATAAGTTGAGGAAATTTTTAACCGTCAAGTCACTTGAACAAGCACTTGTTCAATTAATTAATCAATTACTTGTCAGGTGTAAAACCCGCTTATGTTGAGAAAATTTTTAACCGTCAGGTCACTTGAAAAAGCACTTGTTCAATTAATTGATCAATTACTTGTCAGGTGTAAAACCCGCTTAAGGTTTTTAATCTTCTATCTTTTTTAGGATATTCTGAAATCTCTTTGACATTAAATATCAAAATATGTTTGTTTGGTTATAGTGTCATAGTGACATAGATAACTGGTTGCTGGTGTATTTATTGTTTATATTAGCAAAAAGGTGAATAGTTAGTTAATTTTTAGTCTTCCTGAAGATACTTCAGTATCAAGCAAAGGCAACAAGTGGTATTTAAATTAACTGAAATTGATGCATCAATTATCTTTATTTAATAATATATACGCACTTTCTTTGATTTTCCGTTTTTAGAACAAGTTTCCTTTGCTAAAATGCTCGAAGCATCCCAGTTTATTCTAGCAAAGGAAACTTGTTCTAAAAACGGAAAATCAAAGAAAGTGCGTATATATTATTAAATAAAGATAATTGTGTAGCATCAATTTCAGTTAATTTAAATACCACTTGGTTGCCTTTGCTTGATATTGAAGTATCTTCAGGAAGACTAAAAATTAACTAACTATTCACCTTTTTGTAATATAAACAATAACTACTCCAGCAACCAGTTATCTATGTCACTATGACACTATAACCAAACAAACATATTTGACATTTAATGTCAAAGAGATTTCAGAATATCCTAAAAAGGTTTTTATTATTTTTATTCAATTTATCTTGACAACGGTGGCAGATTTGCCACTGAAACGTCGATTTTTAATTATCTTTTTACTTGTTTTTATTTTTTTTTGGTTTTTAGTACTTTTAACTTAATTTTTGGCGTGTACCCAAATAATTACCATCCAATAAATAAAAACCCTGTACATAATGCAGTTTTATTATAAAAAAATTCTTTGAGACAGTTTACAGCTGTTTTTATTACCCGATCAGCCCTGGCGACCGATCCATAACCGGGCTACATAAAAATCGACCGATAAAAATATTTTTAACAATTTAAATTAGTTCTTTGTCCACCATAATACCAAAGTGCCATCCTGAGTGCTTTAGCTTGTAAAAGAGATAGCAAGCTTTTTACCTTATCTATCTTTTACGACAAGGCCCTCGCTATCTACACCAACATACCTGGCTGAATGCAACGATCGAGTTCTGCACTTATACTATGCGGCTCTTTTCCTTTATTTTCTTTTTATTTTAAGTGCTCATTAGTTGCACCTACTTAGTGTAGGTTGGTTCTCTTTAGAACTTTTAAGATTGGTATTTTGGGTAATCATTTCGATATGTTATATATGCGACATTTTAATATCAGAAGATAGAATAGAGGAGCACTTAGTCCATTCAGATAATTAAATGCATTTAGCTGATAGCATAATCAAAAATTGATTAGTAAAAAAGAACAAAAGTCTGCAGAGGTTACTGATTGTGGTTAATGATGTCGGCGAGAGGCTTTTAAGGTCTCTTGTTAAAAGACGAGATATTCTAGTGTCTCGTTTTTCTCGACGAGGCGGGCGATTCTCCAATCTCGTAACAGTCACATCAAAAACCGAATTTTCAACACTGCAATGAGAGATTGAAGAATAGACCCGCAGGATTTAAAAACACAATAGGAAAAAATGTGATATGAGCTCATAAAAAAATAGATTTTAAATAGTATGAGTACAAATAAATATTGAAAAAATGTACAACCAAGAAGAAATAAGTAAATATACAGGGTCATAAAATTAAGTTCGTCATTGCTAACTTTGTTATTAGTAAAAATACAAATTTGTTTAAATTGGCAAACTAGTAGCATTTTTAACGCTATTTAAGATTAGATAAAAACAACTGAAAATCGTGTTATCAAGTTACAGACTAAAATAGCATTTTTTAAAATGAAACATCAGGTATGGTGTGCCAGAGGCCCTCGGGCTATTTCGACCTGATGGGCATTATAGTCCAGTAAAGCCCGTGGTGCATACACTGCTTTATGTTTTACCCAAAAAAGAGTTTTTCAATGACTAATTACATTATTTATTCGCAATATAAAAAATAAGTTGCACCTGTACCTGTATACGTAAGTAGATAATGACTGGTGTTAAGGTTGACTTTGATATTTCTATCAGTTAGTCAGTTGGCATTTTTATTTAACGATTTGCTCAAAATGGAAGAAATTCCACAAAATATAAGAGAAAAGGCCATAAAAGCGACCGAAAATCTTTTGCCAGTTAAATCAAGGCAACAGAATGATCGGGAGTATGGCATATTTGGTATTTGGAAAGATGCGAACGCAATTCTTCAAATAACCGAAACCGTTTTAATGGCATATTTTCAGGAACTGGTAAGTTATTGATTTTATTTTAATACATATGTTTAACAAAATTTATTATTTTTAGTCGGAAAAATACAGTCCGAACTCTCTCTGGACCAAGTATTCCACCCTAAGGTCTACGTTGATGGTCTATGAAAATATAGGCATTTCGCAATACCATCGTCTCATATCTTTTTAAAAGTTAAGTCGAAAGGATACGTCCCGAAGAAGTCTAAAGTTTTGGAAGGAGAACAAATATTAAAATTTATTATTATTTTTTACTTGATCTTTATTGTGAGAGAAATAAAATTGGATAAACAATTAAATTTCCATATAAGCGCATTAGGGCATTATAAGCGGGCATTATCATAATGCCCGCTTATAATGCCCTAGGTGTGATAGCAGGTATTATTGCTACCATAACATATTCCGTTTCTAAGGTGTTACAGATCAATAATAGATGGGTAAAACATAAATACATTTTTAATTTATGAGAAAGTTGGAAAAGTATCAACTTAACTTCCTGTAGATATGGAAGAGCTATGTCTGATGAACATTCGGTATAGGATTAAAAAAAATCTGTATATTGCTTATTGCTTTTTATTAAAATTGTTATTTGTATTTAGTCTTAAAACCGCTTCTTACTTATCACCGCCGTTTTTAAAATTTTTGTATTTTTTTAACACGCTTTTATTAGCTTGGGTTGTATCTATCTATCTATCTATCTATGTAACGGAATCTTTGAGCCTAATTTTTACCAACTTCCAGCGATTCAATTTCTTTGAAACTTTGCACACGTATCAAGGACCGATGACAATGCAATAATTTAAAACAGTATCCCGTTATCCTGATTAGGACCGCCGGGATAAATAAATTCCTTTACAGATCCTCTGTGTCTCTTGACAAAATGGCGAAGGAATTTTTTAGTGAATAAACTGGAGCATTTATTTTTAAAAAACTAATTGATATATCGAACTAAAAATGAAAAATAAATAATAGTTTAAAAAAACTAAAAACACGCTTTTATATGCAACCGAACTAAAAATTAGAAAATAATTTTTCATTACAAAGAGTTTGTCACTTCAGAATAAAAGCGTGGGGTGCTTAATATAATAAATGTTATAATTATTCTATTTGCAAATATCTATGAGGGAAAAGTTATGAAAAAATAGTAAAATGCACCCCACGCTTTTTACTCTGAAGTGACAAACTCTTTGTAATGAAAAATTATTTTCTAATTTTTAGTTCGGTTGCATATAAAAGCGTGTTTTTTAGTATTTTTAAACTATTATTTTTATTAAATCAATAGCCATGGTACTAACTAAGCGTTCGTTGGGTGCAACCAACCGGTACCCTCGAACTTTATTTTATGCCGACCGACCCAGCAGACCCCACGGGCAGAATAAATTATATAAGGCCTTACTCGGATGTTTGTTTAGTTAGTTAATTATGAATTATGACAAGCATTTTTCGGGCTTTTGATAGAGTCAGAGGCCCTTCATAAAACAATAAGTTAAAAAGTATTTTTATTATACCTGCTGAGAGTTGTGTGCACTCAAACAATGGATGTTTGCTTTACTGGTTTTTCATATACAACTTCCTGTTTGTTTTTAGGTAATAATTTTATTATAGAATATACGGTCGTCATATAAATTTGAAATAATTGAATAAAAAAAAATTGAAATTAATTATTAGGAAAATAATATACACTGGGTCCCAGGTTAGGTGTTACAAGAGGACAAATGGACAAAAAATGTTTAAATTTTATAAAGAAATTCTAAAAACCAGTCAGATGGGCCAAAACTAATAAATAAAAAAATTACTTCAGTTGGTATTAAATAACTAAAAATATAAAAAATACCCAGGAACTAACTATTTTTATTTTTAGTATAGAACAAAATTGTACAGGGTGTCCGGGAAAATGTGGGAAATTTCTCGCACACGTATGGAACAGATGAAAATAACACGACAAGTTCCTATAAAAATTTTCCGTTTAAGCCCTCCCTGCGGAGATATGATCCCCCTAAAGGGGGCAGCTAGAAATCGATTTTTTGTGAATAACTTTTAAAGCGCTCTGTATAATTTGATAATATTTTAGTACGATGCATACTAGTAAAGACCTCTTAAAATAGTGCCCTTAAAACTTATGTCGCTTCTTTAGTTTGCCAGGAACGGACTAGTTTTTGCACATTATTGATAATATTTTTTACGCCCTGTATGGTGAGGACACAAAAAATATGTTTTTGGGTAGTTTAAACCTTTTGCTAAAAAAAAGGTACTCTTGTTTGACATCGATAAAATGAGCCGTTTTCGTGTAAAAAATTATTTTAACAATAAATTCCTGACCTGCTACGAGAGGACTTCAATACTGAATCAAAAATTACAAATTACATCGAAAATAAAATATTGTATTATTAAACAAAAATAAACTCTTATTGTTAAAATAATTTTTTACTCGAAAACGAACACACCGCACAACTTCCAAAATCAGTTTCGCCGGCCAATTTTGGCCGCAACCGAAACTGCCACCGAAACTTGATTTTTAGCCGAAACTGGCCGATCCCGAAACCGAAATTTTGGTCGGACAAAGATATATTTCGTAAAAATTTCCATTATTTCTTTTTTGAAAAAATTAGAAATTGTGTTTAAACTTTGACTGTTTTATTACTTTCTTCTTTTTGATTTTTTAAAAGTGTGTTTTAGTTCCAAGCTTTTATCTTCCTGTCAATTACGATAAATAGTCCCTGGAAAACAAAAACCATCGATAAGGTAAACCCCTACCTCAAAAGTCAAGTAGAATTCACCCGAGTTCTGTTTAATTTGTAATTAATTATTAGATATAGTAATTAAAATAAATTAAAAAAAAAAAATAACAAGTGGACATCTCTGCTTTCAATATAAAGTAGTATTACAGGGTGATCAAACTTAAGTTTTTTTTTTTCACCCTTTCGGGGTCATCCCACCCAGGTCCGACGACCGCCCCCTAGGTGGTGCACTGCAGCCTGAAGGCTTATTGTACCTTGACCCCTACTCCTTCTCATTCACACACCATTCATTCCATAACTTAGATGGTTGTTGCTCGGTCCGCATCCCCGAGCAGATAACACCGTGTGCCGCCGCCCGAAACACCGCTGCCGTCGGACACCCATCTAAATTATGGGCGCGCATTTCACTGCTTAACTCCAGTGATCGACGTTTGCCGATACAACCGAAGCCGCCACAAGCGCGCCTCAAACTTAAGTTAGTACTATTGCTAACTTTGTTATTATTGGAGATACGAAGTCGGTTAAATTAGTGAAGTTTTAGTATTTTTTCGGCTGATTAACGTGATAAAAAAGGTCTTTACCTAACAAAACGGACTTTTTCATAAATAGTCTGTTTATTTTACATCGCGTGGGTATTTTATTCCAACTACTAACTAACTAAACCTGACTTGGAAAACAAACGCAGAGCGATGCAGATATCTCTTTCGCAGGATCTTAATTTAATATTGGATTGGGGCGCTAAAAATCTCGTCCATTTTAATGCACCCAAAACACAATCATGTTCCTTGTCGCGAAAAGAGTCATCAAATACTCATCCTCTACTTATGAGCGGCCAAGTTTTACAGAGCAAAGACACCTTCAATCTTGTGGGCGTCACATTTGAAAGTAACCTTAACTGGCATAAACACATTGTATCTATAGCCACGGCAGCTTCAAAAAGCTTGGATTTCTCTTTCGAGCCAAAAGTATTTTTCCCCTTCTAATTTATACACTTTATATGTGTCCCAAATCCGACCTCCCTTGGAATATTGTTCTCATATCTGGGGCATGGCGTCCCCCACAACCCTAAGCATTCTTGATTCTATTCAAAGAAGAGCTATTCGTCTCATTAATGATCCTTCACTTACAGAAAGGCTTCCCTCTCTTGCCCATCATCGGGCTGTGGGGGATTTATCGCTTTTTTATAGGTACTTCCATGGCTTCTGCTCTGAAGAATTGTCCAGTATAGTTCCTCCACTTACGGTTCCCAACAGAGAAACTCGTGGTTCCGCGCGTATGCATCCCTATACGGTCCAACTGGACAGGCCCCGAACTTCCCACTTTGTTCGTTCTTTTATCCCTAGTTTTTCGGTTGTGGAACTTGCTGCCTGCGGAGGTCTTTCCTTCCCCCCAAATCTTCAAGTATTTAAGTCCCGTGTCAACAAACTCCCTCTTACCTCGCTTAAGACACCCACGGTACGTTAGTATTTAGGCTTTAAGCCTTCGTGGTTTGTCCAAAGATAAAAAAAAAGTCAGTGGGGTGCAAGTGCACATGATTGCATACAAGTGCAATGAAATTATGACATTTTTTACCACCTTTTATCAGATAGAGAATCTTGTATTTTAAATTTTATGTTTTAATTTACTTTTGGGATTTGCTGCATGAAATAAATAGGTTACTTTCCAAAATTATTTTGGGCATTGAGTAGAACACAAGTGTCTGGCTTTAAAAGCATTAAAAATATATTTTTCCACGATCGTTAAAAAAAATGTTTGTTTGTGCCCTTATTTTAATCGTTAACATGAAGTCAAAGTACTACAATCTAGTAAACTACATAAACAACACTTCACTTTTTTGTTTTAATGCCTACTACAATAAACTTAATATCAATTTATGCAATGTATCAGTAAACGCGACATCAAATGAACCAAACGGTCAAGTTACCTTTGATTTCGTCATTATTTCTTTTAGTTCATGTGTCACTAGTTTTTAAATTTGACAGTTTGCAAATAAATTTATTAAAAATTATTAAAAATTAATAGTAATATTGAATTTGGATGACTAAGCAATTGAAAAGGAATTTATACTGTTTTAGTATTATTTTTACAAAGTAAGTACATACATACATTCTAGAATAAATAATAAATGCATAGTTGTGAAGGGGATATTTGTGTCTTAAAAAATAAGTGTGACTATGATTTTTGTTGCAATATAATAGCTGTGCTGCAAAAATAAAAATAAATAAGTTTAGATAAATAAAACATGTATAAATGGTATTTTGGAAACTTCCCATTCGTAAAAAAAGGACGGAGGTAAACGGGGCGCGAAAATATCTCTCTTACATGCACACCTGTAAGGTTACGTTTATATCATAGGTAAATGGGGCGCCAGCCCTTCCTGAGAGGGAATATATGTCTTTCTTGAAAAGCTTAAGGAATGTCAGATTGATACATACATCAAAAATACAAAGTTTACATTTGACTAAGAAACTTAAAGATAAAAATGCAATAATTGTTTCGTAATTAATAAAATTATTAAAAATAGACCAACATTTTATTTCGATACCTTTACTTTAAAGAAAACATTTGCGCCCTGTTTACCTTTACGATTTTATTGACCCCAAGATCCCTGCGCCCCATTTACCTGTTCAATAAAACTTTAGTGAAGGCCCCTGCGCTCCTATTACCACCGCCGCCCGTGAGGGGTGTGGTCAGGGCAGGTAAGAATTCCTATAACTGACACTAATAATTTGTGTACCACTTAATCAGTTCAGTTCTCATTGTAATAGTGAATTGATGTGCGAAAAGATTTCCACTCAAGATTTTAATAGTGAGAAAAACTGCAAAAATAGACCAACATTTTATTTCGATACCTTTACTTTAAAGAAAACATTTGCGCCCCGTTTACCTTTACGATTTTATTGACCCCAAGATCCCTGCGCCCCATTTACCCTGTTCAATAACACTTTAGTGAAGGCCTTGCGCCCCGTTTACCACCGCCGAAAAAATATCACTTTATGCACTTGTTACTTAAAATACTATTTTTGTGGTAGCTACAAATGTGATGCCTAATCATTATAGGATTAAATAACTAGAGTAACACATTTATCTAGAACCATTTAAATAAAAAAACGGTCTTAATGTTTTACTCAATTTCAAGAGCATAAAAAAACTAAAACAAAAACAACAATAAATCAATAAAACCAGACAGTGTTAAGAAAGCTAGTTCTTGTTAGGGTGTAAACAATAAATTAAAGAATTTCACCTAGTAGTCATATAATTGCACTGGTACAGTCATTAGGTACGTTAATTTAATTGTACCAGTAATAACACTGGCGCTAAGTTGTGTCTATGCTGATAACCTTCAGTACGACTTTTTGAATTTGTCTGTCCCGATTACCTGGTATTTACCTACAAAACTGATTCTGCAATAATTACACTTTTGTAATATGGGCCGGACTCAAGGAAAATAAACTTTTTAATAAGGAGGACTCGATCCCATTTAAGACTATGTTCGCTAAATTTTGTGACGTAATTTTTTCCGTAATTCTTTGTTTACAATCGTACTGGAAGGTTTTTTTCGAGTTTTTGTGTTATTTTTTTGCTTTTTAGTAATTGGGCTTTTATATATGCTTTGTTTATATTGTTTATAGTTAACTTGAGTAGTTATTAGTACTGACTGCAGTTACAAAGAATTTTAAAACCTGTAAACAGGGGTCACTGACCTTTGGATATTTTTTACAGGGAATTTAAGTTACAATCGTTATTAAGGGGAAAATACAATTTTTTTATGTTTTTTAGTGATTTTATTTAATGGTATGCAATTATTGGTTTATTTTGTCAGATAAAAAATATTATGCCAATAAGGTGACGTCACAAACATAACCTATATTTTCGGACAAATATAAAAAATCAAGGGCTCCTTATTAAAAAGTTTATCTTCCTTGGGCCGGCCTAATGGCTTAGACTGTCGAAGTAGGAAATTTATTTTAAAAAATGTTGACAGGCAAAATGTAAGCATATTTACAAATAATTTGTATCATTCAATTAATTTCACTAAATATACATAATTATTACTGAATAGGATTTTAAAGGGTCATTGGCGTAGATATGGGGGTGTGGGGGGTAAAGGAAGGTTGAAAATATCGTAAGGTTTATTACAAATAAGGTTGTGAAGCAGAGTTTGTAAGTGGGAAGACCTTTTAATTGCTTTTTGGTAGTAGTTTATGCATAATTTGACATGTTTTAGTAAAATGAAAATCAGTAAATATGTTTTTTAGGGCGTTGCCCATTCTTTTTTGGTCTTCAAAATTTTTTCGCCGGTTTTCGATTTTACCATACAAAACGAGACTGAAACGTACTTCAACCATTGCATTCCCCCACCGACAAAAACGCCAGTGCGAAGTGTGCAGACGAAATGGCATTAGAATGCCATTAAATATTGAATAAAAAAACAATTAGTAGTAGTATGACTGTTAAGGTTAGATATATGATAAAACAGCAGGTTACCTTTGTTTTTAATCAAATATATTACACTGTAGAGCTATAATTTACCAATTTTACTGGCCAATATTTTTTTGTTGAAAAAGTTAAATGCAGAAGTTCAGTGAAATATATTTTTGTAGTATTTTTATTGTATCTCTTATGGTTTTTCCAAAATTATAGTATTTAATTTTATATGGGACACCCTGTACATAAACACACATTATGCATGTGCATTATTTATGTACATTTTAGTTCCCTGGAAGGTAAAAATGCATTTTATTGTCATTAGGAAAAAAATAATGTAATGCCATCATCTAAAAGGCATATTCTTGCCAAAACCTTTTTAATGATGGATGCCATCATCCTAAAGGCATTTTTCTCATCATAACTTATTAATGATAAATGCCATCACATTTTCTGCAACACGTGGCCTAATAACGGCCAATTGCCCATTTGATGTATTTTTTGATACCTTTTTGCCAATGCCTTGCCGGCAAAAAATGTTATATGGGTTATTATTAGTCTGGAAACATTAGTATAGGCTACAGCCGGACACAAACATAAAAATAAAATATTGATGTAGTTAAATAACGTCGTGTCATCAATATTTTTATTAGTTTTTTTTTTTAATTAATGAAATAAACATGGACACTTAAAACATTTTCCAACATAACTTGTGCTTCCTTTCTCTTGATCATATCATTAAAATAGACTCCCTGAAAGGTTTCACAGCGATAAAATTCTCATAATTTATAAACATTTTTGATGTTTAGTCATTAAGCTAGTTATTACACAAAATGTATACCTTGTTAAAGATAGTATGTAAAATAAATAGTAACAAAAATCTTTAAGTTTGTGTATGTGACATTAGGCTATTAAAATTTTTAAAAAGTTTATGCTCTTGCTTATAGCGGAAGTTACTATCAACCGTTTTAGTTTAATCTGTCTATAATTATATTTGTTACTTTTTGAGTTTGATTTAAAAAAAACTTACTGTGCATAAACTCTATTTTAGTTATACGGTGCATTTAAAACTAAATAAGATTTTAGATTATTTTTTTAATTTGACATATTCAATTTGCATTAATTTTACTTTTAATACCAAATTGCAGTTTACTAGAAAATATAAAAATTTAATAAAAATAATATTTTTTGACAAAATAGAAGATTCTTACATTTTTTTAACACAAATTTTAGCCTTATTTAAAATAAAAAGTATTTATCGGTGAGAAAACCCTTAAATTAATAGCTAAAAATGTACTTTAAAAATCGTGTTAAAATTTAAAAATAATCAGTTAAGCCGTTTTCGAAAAAAAATCTAACACACGAAAAACACAGTTTGAGAAAAGCGTGTTTTAACGTAAATATAAATAACACGTCATTACAAATGTGCATGTAAGCCAAGGTTAGTTTATATTTATAAGGTTGCGACACATCCTCAACTTTTAGGCGGTTTAAGATCGGGGACGCAAGGAAGGGCACTCCACGGGAAAAAGTTGGCAAAACTGGGTAAAATTAAAGATGATGATCAATCCAGTGGCGTCTAGAATTTGCGCATTTCATTTTGTATTGTTTTGGAAGTGATATTTGTTGAAAGATGTAATTCGAAATGTTTTTATTTAAAGTAAAAGAATTTACAACTTAATAATAATTAAAAACTGTTATGTAAACGCTTGTTCTACTAATACAATAAACTCCACACTCTACAACTCCACAACAATATCCGGCACTGAACAACATGGCCGAAAAATGGGAGATGTGACGTCATAACACGTTAAAGCGATATGGCCGAATGTCGCGACCCTATATAGACCGACTTTGCATGTAACCTATATGTTTTTAAACCCCATTTACATTTCCGCCCCGAACCACGTTACCTTTAGGTACGCCAGTTATACCGGATCAGCTAAATATCTTAACACATAGGCTATGTGAGGAAAAGAGACAGTCTAACGTGAATACCCCCATATAAACATTTCGTATTGGATGAGCCACATACATCCTTTGTTGTAGCTTTACTGGCCGATATCCCAATAACTATTTGCTTAACCAAAGTAGCTTTCCAGTGACAAAATTTTTGTGCGTCAGGCTCCAGGGCTTGAAGCTCTTGATCTGCTATAAAAAGTTAGCCACTGGAACGCATCCCTAGACAAGGAAAGGAAGATAAATTTTAAAATTTCGTTTTTTTTAACCTTTCTTAGTCTATAATAATAATCTCTTTAATATCTAATTTCATTTTAAACATATAATTTTTAAAAATCCATCTTTAACCATAAAACATGAAGCACAAAACCCAAAAGAGGGGCTGGTGCATGAGGGCAAAGGAAACAAAACGGAGTAGCTCAGGTGCATAACACTTTCCGTCACTGGAACGCCATAAAGTAGAACGAAATGCTCCTGAGCTACTCGGGAGCGCTCTATATGCGTCACTGGAAAGCCACTCTGTATGGGTAGTTTATAAGCATCCAAGTCCTTTTACGCATTATTAATACAATAATTCAATTAATTCCTTATTCCTCCTAAACATATTAAATTTTATGTTGCAATTGTCCAAAAGATCCGGCCCTGTTAACAGGTAGATAAAACCTGTACAAATGTGGCTTGGCTAACTGTTTACCAGTCCCTTTTTTGTGACCGACCTCTTATCTGGCAAATCAGTTTTAAAACCATCTATTTTAAAAAGGTACTTTTTGTCAATAGGAAAGAGTGGATTAGACGATGGACTGTCTACATTCCTGGTTGTTTCAAGGTGGTCTAATTAATTAATTAACTAGAAGCATTAGCAAAATATGTACCTTGACTTGAAATTTGGTATTTTACAGGTTTTTTTTTATACAGACTTGAACCCAAATAAAGTGCTCTTTGGAAAAAAAGTGAATTCTGGTAAAATTAGACTTTACCTTTAAATTTTACTAATAGCGTATTACAGGGTGTTAATGAAATAATGTTCGTAACTTGAAGAGGTAATGCCTTGCATTATTCTAAACAAAAAGTTCTTTCTAACTTACGTTCGAAATTCAGCCCTTTCGGAGAAAAAAATGCTGAACTTATTTCTTTTAAGTCATAAAATAAATTAATTTTACACCTTATTTATTTAAAATCATAGGCAAAATAATGTAAAATGAATCATATTTATTAATTAAGTGTCTCTAAAACAATATACTTCTTGTTTATTAAATACAATTTTTCTAAGAAAAACAGACAAACAAAATCCCTCACACAATTGGCAACGTCGTACGCGACACGGTGTCGGTAGGCAAAAAAATATATACCTACGTCGGAAAAAAAAACTGTTTGATAGTCTCTTGATTACATTAATGCAAGTAACGTTTACCCGAATTTAAATCACTTTTATTTCTAGTATGTATTACTGTATCAGTGCGTGCATTTAATACGAGGGAGATGTTTTGGTACTCGAGTATCACGATATATTTTTAATTTACGGAAAATCTCATTGATTGCTATTCTGAAGAAGCTGGACGCTTTTACGAAAAATGTTTTCCTAATCAAAGGCTTCCAGCTAGAAAAAAATTTGTAGAAAACTCCCAAAGACTTCTGAACAAAGGGAGCGTATTGCCTAATTTTAACACCTTCGGAAGACGGTGACTGATAATTGTGGATATTGGCGGTGTGTAACGCCACGTATCGGTAAGTCCTGTCATTTTTTTTTTTGAGTAAATGTAATGTATTAAAATCGTTATTAAATAATATATATAACCACCAAAAATCGCGTAAAAACTATATAGCAATTCAAGGCATAATTTTCGACAAATATCAAAC
The DNA here is from genome assembly GCA_014170235.1 of Listronotus bonariensis. Lineage (NCBI taxonomy): Eukaryota > Metazoa > Arthropoda > Insecta > Coleoptera > Curculionidae > Listronotus > Listronotus bonariensis. Next base: position 69,316 of record JACEGR010001046.1, read on the forward strand.
CAACGTAAACAATTCGATGAATCAGTAGTGGTCCTCGTGCACTTGTATCCCTGTGTTGCAACATTGCCAAATGTTTGTAAAAATTTAATTATTTACGACTCCCGAAAACAATAGATATTTAGATATAATTTATTACCTATAAACGTTAAATTTTGCGCATTAAAGTTATGCACTAATAAATAATGCACCATTTTTGTGGTTATGAAAATTTGTACCTTACCTTAGAGCAATTTAATATATCTAAAAAGAAAAAAAAGACAAATTATACTTATTGTGAAAAAAAACCTATCTAATAATTAAAATGTTAGTAAATAATATTTTTGGCCTTTCGAACAATGTGATAAAAAAATTAAAAAATGTGTGTTATGACAGATAGATAAGTTAAGTAGGTAATTAGAACAAATCCGAAAGAGCACAACTTAATTTCTAGCCAAAATATGGTAGCAGAAATTACAATTTTAGTAGTGAAACTATAACTGTCTTTGGTTTCACAATAAAAAAATCAGGGAAAAGCAATTTTTAAAATTATTAATTGGTATGAGCATCGTTCAACAACTAAAGACTTGTTGAACGATGGTATGAGCAAAAATAATACGCTTGAATAAAAATAAATTTAAGTGTTCTTTAGAATTTTTTAAAATTATGAATTGGTAAAAACAAAAGTTTTTATTCCAGTTTAAAATATCTATATTATTATTTTTTTAAACATTCCAATGGACATCTGTTATTAGGCCATCATTAGCCACACAAAATTACTCTAAATGGCCGAAAAATACCAAATTTCATAACCGTCTGTCTTTCATCAAATAGTTAAGTAATAAAAAAATCAAAATATATAATTAGGCACTCAGGGCAAAAAGAAATTCCTAATGAAACACTATAAAACTAACATATTGTGCATATACAGTGGCGTACATGTGTTAGTTAAAGAAATATTTTGGATACCTAATCGTGAAACAAAAATCCTGTGCAGATAATACAAAATCATGTTTGCTGTCGGGAAAAAATTCAGTATTATTTATCTTTTAATTATGAGCGGCCAGATATTGCAAAATAAAGTGTTATTTAACGCTATGAGCCTTAATTTCAGGAACACTATATTTCGACCGCTGATGATCAATCCAGTAACGTCTAGAATTTGCGCATTTCATTTTGCCTTGTGGTAAAAATGGTATTTTCCTGAACGACGTGATCCAAACGTTTTTTATTAAAAGTTAAGTAAGTTGTGTAAACGGTTGTTATAATAATACTACAAACTGTACTTCTCCGGCACTGATGTTGACATTTATCTCATTTAGTTAGGATTATGGCCGAACAGTGTTACTTGTGACGTTAAAACAACCACCACCAATATGGCAGAATGTCGCGACCCCTTTATATAGGGACTTTGGGTCTGACCTAGTTAAATTTAATTTCAATTTAAAAACGAAATTTTTATTGGGAAATAATTCCTATATTTATTTATCGATCAAAGGATAACAAGAATATTAGTGAAATGATTAGCAAAATCTGATTTCGGATAAAGAAAACGATTGATAAGAAACAGATTGTAGGCTTTTCGGTTTATGATTATCTTATCAATAAGTAGTATGTACATTTTTACCATTATTTACCGAAAGTATCAATAGTCAATAAATTAAAGCTTTAAAGTGTAAAAAATAGCTTAAGTCCTAGCTACCGGGGGTGTCTGATTTTTAGACGTATAACTCATTTTTCCGACTACCGCCAACAATATATCCAAGTACCTAATCATGCAGATATTATAGTGCCTGGAGCAGTAATAAAATAAACTTCATGATTATCTTTGACAAACCACGAAGGCTTAAAGCCTAAATACTAACGTACCGTGGGTGTCTTAAGCGAGGTAAGAGGGAGTTTGTTCACACGGGACATAAATACTTGAAGATTTGGGGGAAAGGGAAAGACCTCCGCGGGCAGCAGGTTCCACAGTCTAGAAACTATAGGGATAAAAGAACGAACGAAATGGGAAGTTCGGGGCCTGTCAAATTGAACTGTATAGGGATGCATACGCGCTGGCACCACGAGTTTCTCTGTTGGGAGCTGCAAGAGGAGAGACTATACTGGATAATTCTTCAGAGCAGAAGCCATGGAAGGATTTTAATGCATCCAAAACACAATCATGTTCCTTGTCGCGAAAAGAGTCACCAAATACTCATCCTCTACTTATGAGCGGCCAAGTTTTACAGAGCAAAGACACCTTCAATCTTGTGGGCATCACATTTGAAAGTAACCTTAACTGGCATAAACGCATTGTATCAATAGCCACGGCAGCTTCAAAAAGCTTGGATTTCTCTTTCGAGCCAAAAGTATTTTTCCCTTCTAATTTATACACTTTATATGTGTCCCAAATCCGACCTCCCTTGGAATATTGTTCTCATATCTGGGACATGGTGTCCCCAACAACCCCTGAGCATTCTTGATACTATTCAAAGAAGAGCTATTCGTCCCATTAATGATCCTTCACTTACAGAAAGGCTTCCCTCTCTTACCCATTGTCGGGCTGTGGGGGATTTATCGCTTTTTTATAGGTACTTCCATGGCTCCTGCTCTGAAGAATTGTCCAGTATAGTTTCTCCACTCACGATTCCCACCAGAGAAACTCGTGGTGCCACGCGTATGCATCCCTATACGGTCCAACTGGACAGGCCCCGGAACTTCCCACTTTGTTCGTTCTTTTATTCCTAGAGTTTCTAGAATGTGAAACCTGCTGCCCGCGGAGGTTTTTCCTTCCCTCCAAATCTTCAAGTATTTAAGTCCCGTGTCAACAAACTTCCTCTTACCTCGCTTAAGACACCCACGGTACGTTAGTATTTAGGCTTTCAGCCTTCGTGCTTTCTTCCAAAGATAAAAAAACAGATAGCTTGAATTTTATTTCCTTTTTATTTTTTTTTATTTTCCCGGAAATTGCAAGATTTTTTGTAATAATGCCAAATTTGCATTTTGTGGAAATGCCCGCGAAGTATTTAAAACGCTGCATATTCCGATGACGTAGTTGGGTGTGCCTACGTCACAAAAGATGCAAGCTACGACATCCCTTTTCAATCGCTTGTTTCTTTGTTGACATGTTTATTTAAAGTGGCGCTTTTCACATTAGCACTGGCAACATTGTGAAGTTGATTAAACTCGCAAATTGTGGAATAAATTTTGTATCAACTATAAAACTATAGACAATTTTGCTAAAATTTTAATTTTTCCGGGTTAGTGACGTAATTAACCATTAATAATTAAAATAGGTTTTACCACTGTAAAATGTTGGCTAAAGGCCTATTAAAGACGTCAGTGGATGAATGTGTTATGTTACATTTTGTTAATATCTGATATCACTGCAATAAGTTGATATTTGCCCCATCAAAAATGTCAATATTTTTTTGTAAATAACAATATAAACATTTTGTTTGCTTGTGATGTAAAATCCGTAAAAAAATCTACCTCCAAACATGTTCAAACCTAAATTACTCAAAAAAGTAAAATTTTACAAAACAAACATTGGTTGTTTTTTAAATTATGTAAGTTGTTAAACCTTATTATGAAAATAATTTGCAGAAGTAAATTATAAATTTTAAACATTTTTAATAAAATGGCAGTAAGAAAATGTCATGCAAGCCCCACCTTACCAAAATTCACTATTTGAAATTAATTAAAAGTTAATAATTAATAGTTTAAAAACTAAAAAACACGCTTTTATATGCAACCGAACTAAAAATTAGAAAATAATTTTTCATTAAAAAAAATATTGTCATTTCATAGTAAAAAGCGTGGGGTGCATTTTACTATTTTTTCATAACTTTTCCATCATAGATATTTGCAAATATAATAATTATAACATTTAATATATTTATCACCCCACGCTTTTACTATGAAATGACAATATTTTTTTAATGAAAAATTATTTTCTAATTTTTAGTTCGGTTGCATATAAAAGCGTGTTTTTAGTTTTTTAAACTATTAATTATTTTTCATTTTTTAGTTTCTGCTACTCTTGACAAAATGGCGAAAAATTTTTTTAATGAACAAGAGTGGCAAATTTTAAAATTTTTCCAACAGATTGCAACTCACTAAAAAATTTCTTCTTCATTAAGTAGCAAAGTTTGAAATTTTGCCAACAGATGGCAATCAGGCAATGTTTGGACCGTTGCCAATATATTGCAACCCACTAAAAATTTCTTCTTCATTTAATAGCAAAGTTTGAAATGTTGCCAACAGATGGCAACCTAGGTGTTGTTTTTATATTTTTATAATATAAAGGAAAATTTTTTTCCTGGCGATCCAAAAAAAGAATGTTAATTTTTATTAATTGCACATTATGTATTATGTATACATTACACATAATGTAATTTTTATTATGGAATCCTTGAACTAATGGTGCAACTAACCCTATATTTTTATTGTTCATAAAAATTGAACACCCATGGTGCAACTAACCAAATTGTGTAAAAACTAAAAAATTTCTTCTTCATTTAATAGCAAAGTTTGAAATGTTGCCAACAGATGGCATCCTAGGTGTTGTTTTTATAATATAATGGAATTTTTTTCCTGGCGATTCAAAAAAGATAACGGGATACTGTTTTTAAATTATTGCATCTTCATCGGTCCTTGACACGTGTGCAAAGTTTCAAAGAAATCGAATAGCTGGAAGTTGGTTAAAATTAGGCTCAAAGATTCCGTTACATAGATAGACAGATGGATAGATAGTTACAACCCAAGTTAATAAAAGCGTGTTGGTAAAAGGGTATTTTTCTTGGATAAAAACATACAATATAAAAAAATGTTGGTAGGAAACATCTACTTATTTGGGAGTTAAAGAAAAAGCTACTAATAAAAACTTTGTTTACAGAATACGCCACTGACTTGTGAAGTTCAAAATCGTTTGTCTAATTATATTTAACAAGTTACCCTGAAGCAAGGAGCAACTTGACCGAAGTCAGGTAAATAATAACCATGCGAGATGCAGCCTGGCCTGGTAAATTATAGGGCACACACACCCGCAAGAACGGCCGGTCTATTCATCCTCGATTTAATTTTTTATGTGCTCTTCCCACCGCAAAATTGCATTGTAATTCGAGAGTATAACCTAATCGGGTCCTTTGTCCCATGGGAACAATCGGGCATCATTGTTGACAATAAAGATGATGCGGAGTTATAATTTTATTAATGTTTGGTATAATATGGGTTTTGCGTCCGGTAAAAAAGGTTCCACAGTTTTTTTATAAGTTACTAGTTATGCTTCCCGGCTTCGCTCGGGAGTTGATATGAGACCCAAATAACCGTTGTTCTGAATGAAGTTCAAATACTCGACAACAGATGGCGCCACTACACTTAATTTCCAAGTTGAAGGGTTGGAAGAGTCCGTATATCTTTAAAAATACGCCCTTTAGGGTAGAACGGGAACTTTCTTGTTCGAGGGGGATAAAGGACTATTACATTGTATAGTCCCTTTATCGTATCGGGACTCCTTTTCAAGTTTTATCGGCACGCACATTTTATCAACTTAGTTTTATTATATATTGAATTATACGGTATTTCGTTCACTACAAAATAAATTTAATTAATTTTATAGCGTCAACAACACGTGGTTATTATGCTGTTAAAATGTAGCTTATATGACACGTTCGTAGATTTACCATAGCAGCGCCATCTATTGATTACTTACTCAACCCAGTCGAACAGACAAATAATTAGCAATAAATTAAAATTGCGACTATAATTTGAGATTTAAACTATCCTATCTCTCAAGTTGGATCGAACTGCACATGGTGTGAGAATTTTATTATAATCGGTTAAGTGGTTTAGGAGTCCATTGAGGACAAACATTGTGACACGAGATTTATATATATTAAGAAGATAACTGAAAAAGTTTTTGTTAGGAAACAAAGGGGACTTTTACTCTGCAATTTATTGTACGACAGGTTGTACAACTCAAATAGATCGACCGAAACGATAACAAGACTTTCACTCAAATTTGTAAATAAATAAAGTGACTAAGTAATATTAAAAAAGTGAGTAAAAAAATCGAAAGAATTGTTTTACAAACTAATTAAAAAAAAACATTTTTTAATTACCAGTTATAAAAAGGAACACTAAAACTAACTAAAAATGTTTGTTTTCTTAGTTTTGCAACTTATTAGGCGTTTCATTTTTTTCTTAACCATACCGAATAAGAAGAACTACTATTAGCTTTCACGTTCACGGGTCTAGTAATGAACTGATTCTGAACCAGAACCGAGCTGGTTTAGAATTGTTTTAAAGCGCATGTCTAGTTATTTATTAGTTCGGATTTTTATTTACCGCGAACGATTTTCTATACAGCTGATGATGTATTCTAACCTAGCCTTTTGGTTAGGATTTTTCATGTTTAAATTGGATACTACACAAAAAAAATAAATTCAAACAAAAGGTAAATTGTTCTACTGTCGAAAGTCACTCGAGGTCTCTCGGCGGAAGACGAGGGATTCCCTGCTTCCTCTCGTTTTTAAAATAAGTATGTATATTTAACTAAAGATAAAATTCAAACAACAAGAAATGGTAAAATCTTGTTATATTGTCTATATTTTTTAATTAAATCTTTATTTATTTTATTGCATACATACATTCATACGGAATACAATTAAAAATCCTTTGCTTATATACGCTCGGAATCACAAAAATATAAAAAAAAATATTCAACAGGTGTATTAACCCGCATAAAAAGTGGCAGAAATAAATAAACTGTAATACAACGGTTTATTTCTGTACCACAAAAACAGAAAACAGCTGACCATGTCGAGAATGCGCATGAAATTCCGAACTGAACTTTTAGTTCCAACAAAAATCCCAGGACTGCTAATCAGGTTACGAACCGGTAACGAACTGATTCCATTGTAACCCGCGAACACAGAACTGTTTCTAAAAATTCAGGATTTTACTAACCGCGAACGCTGCTTTTTTCACTGCGCATGCGAATAGTCCCAGAACCGGTTCAAAATCGAACCCGCGAACAAAGCTAATATCAACTACTAGCCGACCTGCGCCGACTTCGTTGGGCGTTAATTATGTTTTTCTCGATTTTTGTTTCAATCATAATAAAATATAATCTATAACACTTCTGAATAGTGTAGCTTTCTGAATATGAAAAAGAATTTTTATGACAGTTCAGTATTTCCGAAGATTAGTCCTTACAAACAAACAACCGAAAGTGCTGTAAAATTTGAACTTCTAAATATGATAACCCTGCTATTCCTGATATAAAACATTTAATATATCCATAACCTATATTTTTTAGTTTTAGCAAGTTTGAGAAAAAACGGCGTTTGAAAAGGTCCAGGCGACGATACAATTTTCATGAAACTGTTTATTGTGAGGTCGTTCGGACCTTTTCAAGCTCCATTTTGACATCTAAATTACTATCCTGCACTTTATTTCCTTCAGTGAAACAGTATACATCTCAAATTTTGGGATGTGATTCTGTGTCATGAGATGACAATTTTGGATATATGAGTTTTTGCCTATTACTTCCGGTTTCACCGGAAATGATGAAAACTTTAATATTTTAAATAAAACACACTGTATATTTCATATATTTCATAGTCATTCCTGTCCTGTCATAAACCCTTAGGAATACCCAGAACCTATCTCTCCGAACCAAGGTTGATAGAGACAAGGTGGCCTAACTTTTCATTTGACAGCCGATAGATGTGACGTCAAGGGTATCCTTTTCAAAAAATGTCGTTATTTCTTTATTGTTTTGTAAAATCGTGTTAATTGTGTTTATATTTGTGAGTAAATGGTGGATTAAAAAGACTTTAACCATTGTATAAAGACTATTTTAAATTTTAAACTGGTTAAAAAAGGACTCCCATGACGTCACAATATCAGCTGTTTACTGTCATAGCAAAGTTGGGCCACTATTATCAATTTTAGGCGTTCAACCAATTATAACCGCGGTATTAAATGGTGACAACTTTGACGTATAATATTGTTTAAACGTCAATATAAACGGTATTTAGTTTTAGAATTGGTTCTTCACCAAAAATTGATGCTTGTCTCTATCAACCTTGGGTTCGAACCTCACAATAAACAGTTTAATGAATATGTATCGTCGTTTGGAATCTTTCTCTAAATTTAAAAAAGATAGGTTATGGGTACATTAAAGGTTTTATATCAGAAGAATTGAAGAATTTAAATCTTAAAAATATATAGGGTGTTCCATTAAAATAATCAAGATTATCATATTTGGAAGTTCAAATTTTACAGTACTTCCGGTTAAACAGAAAGTAGTATTATAATGACCTCTGAGTCTTTTAAAAGAACTTTTTTAAATTTTTGTGATGTTCATTTGTTTTCCCATAAAACTGCATATTGTGCGGTGGATTGGACATTTTCAAACACCATTTTTTCTAAAACCAAAAAAGTTAGGTTATGGATATATTTAAGGTTTTATATTAGAAATAAACTGTAGAATTTATATTCTAAAAATTTAAAATATCAAAGTTTATATCACTTTCTGGTTAAACCTGAGTAAGTAATAAACAGATGCCATTATACACTGTGTGCAAAAGTCCCGGAACCCCTTAATAATTCGCAAATGCGCTCATTTATCGAAAAGTCTTCCAAATAAAGTTTATAGATATATTTTAGATCTATTTTATAAAAATATGTTTACATGTACAGGGGGCATCACAACGAAGATATAGACACAAGTTACCTTTTTTTAAATGGAATGGTGTATATTTTATTGGATTTTTGAATTCTCCACAAAATTTTAACATGACTTTGTGTAACATATGCTATACCTAAACTCACTAGTTTAAAAGATACAAGGGTTTAAAAAATATAATGTAAATATTTATTAACTTTTAAAATATGAAAACACTTATTAATAAAAACAGAATTGACACAAAAATAACTTGTAAACACTTAACCTATTTAATTAAATGTTGGAAGTGACCTCCTTGAACGGCTTGACAATGTGCTACTTTGTAATAAAAAGCATTTGTAACATTTTGTAGCATATTCGGAGTAATGTTTTCACATTCTCTTCTTATTCTTCCTTTTAGTTCATCGATATTTTCTGGTCTTGTCAAATAAACCCTATTTTTAAATGTCCCCAAAGAAAGTAGTCTAGAGGCGTAAGGTCGGGGCTTCTTGCTGGCCACTCAATTTCGCCCCTTCTGCCGATCCATCGGCTGGGAAAAGTTGTATCTAAAATCGTCTAACATTTAATCCAAAATGAGGGGGGCGCCGTCCTGTTGAAACCACATGATTTCAAAGTTATGAAGTTTCCTTATTTCTGGTAATATTTGATTTTGTAGAAGTTCAAGATATAGTGCTGCATTTAAATTTTCCTCAATAAAAAATGGCCCTATTATTTTATTATTAATTATACCGGCCCAAACATTAACTTTTTCCGGATATTGGTTATGTGCTTCACGCATCCAATGAGGATTTTCATCAGCCCAATATCTGCAGTTATGCCGGTTTACGGTGCCGTTTAGCATAAATGTTGATTCATCAGAAAATAAGATATTTTGAAAAGAAAAATCTATTGTCATCATATTTTTGCATATATTACCTTTAAGAACATTTTTGACTGATGAAGAACAAACATCTGATTTGTTGGCAACTTTACGCAATGACAAATTTGGATCTTCTATGAAAATGTTGTAATATTTCTAAACTCTTTGTTCGTTGCAAACTATCTTTGGTCTCCCGTGCGTTGAAGATCTTTGCAATTTCCTGTTTGTTGGAATCTTCTAATTGTTCTGCTTACTGTAGACTTTGAGATTGGCGTACGCTCTGGAAAGGTTGTAGTTAAAAAGATCTCGGGTTTCTTGGTAAGATCGCTCGCGATCCCCAAACCCTCGAATCATAAGAAGCGTTATTCTCTCTTTCTCAGAAAGTGCCATGACTAGTTATTTTAAATAGTTTAACTAACAACTGTTCAATAATTACCAAACGTCATTTATATATATATATATATATATATATATATATATATATATATATATATATATATATATATATATATTATATATATATATATATATATATATATATATATATATATATATATATATTTAAAAATGTTACTATGTAAATGTAACTAGGTAAATATTGTAAGAGGTGAAAATAAAAATATCGATAAAATACTTTTTTAAACCCTTGTATCTTTTAAACTAGTGAGTTTAGGTATAGCATATGTTACACAAAGTCATGTTAAAATTTTGTGGAGAATTCAAAAATCCAATAAAATATACACCATTCCATTTAAAAAAAGGTAACTTGTCTATATATCTTCGTTGTGATGCCCCCTGTATATGTAAACATATTTTTATAAAATAGATCTAAAATATATCTATAAACTTTATTTGGAAGACTTTTCGATAAATGAACGCATTTGCGAATTATTAAGGGGTTCCGGGACTTTTTGCACACAGTGTATCTAAAATTTGCATTTGATGATATAATATTCGGGGATACAATATACGGTTGCACTAAAGGAAATAAATTGCTGTATAGTAATCATTTGTCACCCGGTATAAAATTTAATTTTTAGTAACATGCACAAATGCAATGTTTCTCGGATACAGTAATGAGTTACGAAATGACAAATAATGAGAGTCGATAAAGTTATCACAAATAAAAGATCCGACTGAAAATTTCGGCGTCTTTTTAGTCTTGATAGATAATAAGAGCCAAAGTAAATCGACTTAGTATCACTAAACAAAAACAGACTGTCGCCAGACCCGAGGCAATTAAAAAATTGCCGTCTAGAGCTCGCCCATTTCAAAGACAACTTTCCAGGAATAGAAGCACTTTAGATTTGAGATGGTCGTAGACCAAAGCAGGCACCATAAAAATGGAACCGAGCAACCCCGTAGAGAAAGACAGACTGTTAGAACAGACAAAGATCGAGCTAGTGGCGCCAGTCAAAAGTCTGCTTTTAAGTACTTGTTCGTGTTTGGCTTGAAGTGACTTTATCCAAGGGCCGAGGGCCTTGCATTATATCCGGTGTGACAAACTGCCGGTAATGGTTTTAGTATCTTTTTAATGACAGTTAGCTTTTATACCGGGATATAAACAACGAGGTTATAAAAAGAAACGATATAAACTACTTTTTTAGATGTTTGTTGCTTAGGTTAACTACCTATCCATTAAAGAAAAGCGATTATGAACGGAGTATTTAAATATGTTGTAAACTTGGTGGCTGTATGAAATGCTAAATACAACTACTCGGTCAACAGGGTACAGTAATAAAACAAGGATTGCGACAAAAAGGGACTATATATAATAATTTTAATATTTAAGCTTCATTCACCACCTCTAAAGTTTCAAATTGACATTTAAATAATTGGGTAAACTTCAATTGTCAAATCCCGATTTGATAGGTGAAGTTTAACCAACTGTTTACATGTCATTTAGAAATTTCAGAATTGGTTGTAAATGTAGCATAAGTCTTAAATTGTAAGCAAATTAAGAAGCGCAGTGTTGCAATTCGGTCAAATAGCTGGTAAAAATGGGTATCTAGATTCAATTTGGCGAAGAATATTTACATAAATCACTTGATTTGTTATTAAATTTTACGAAAAATATTAGGTATTAGGTTTGACAACCTAAAAAATACAAAGCAGGATAATAGTCAGTGTTTTGAGAAACTTTATATATAGCCATAAAGCGTAAGTTCTTCGTTATTTAGACTTGAACTGCAGATAAACCAAAAGTGACTTTGCACGTTTTGCTCATTGATCTCGATGGTTTGCCAATGTTATAACCTGCACCAAACAAAAGTTACATTTCATTGGCGAAAAAACCGGTTTGTGCGCAAGCCAGTTGAGGGTAAACGCACCCGGCCCCAAACAAACTATACACATACATACATACATGCATGGGTATTTGCAATCTGCATATTGTTTAAATAACTTTTAACCTTATAAAATGTTTGTAGCTTTGAAATATGATACATAATAATTTCTTTCAAGCTGACAATAGGCGCAGTGGTAAAATAGAAATTTTTAATTGGGAGTGATTCAATGTTATGTTGTTGTTATGTAGGTTAATAACCAATTATCATCAATTGTAATTATTAGAAGCAAAGCGATTTGTATCAATAAATTATACGATTATTTGTCTACATATTGTTATCAAAATTTTATTTGTCGGAAGCAAAATATCGATAAGTAACAGATATAGGCATCATTACTAAGATTTACGGGAGCTGCCAAATAAAAATGTACACTGGCATGGAAAGGAAACGATCTAACGCGTGTAAAATACTATCAGGTAGACATTAGACAAAGAATCCTAGCATGTAATCATTTCAGGTAGGATGACTAATGTTGCTCGCTTTGTTGTTGTTGGTTTACTCTCTGATATACGTTATATTTAGCTAAACCTGTATACAGTAACTTTGATAGAACTTTTGCATTTGATATCTCGTATCAGAATCCAGCTAAATAAAAACAGGACCGATGAGTCACCATGTTAACATTCCGGCATTCTTTGTCTAACCTTTACCTGTAAGTGTTGTGACACATAAATATGTAAATGTAGACTATGAAACATTTCGTTAATAAATATATTACATAAACTTGCCCTTTGGATTCCCCCTTTTAAAATACAAAACGATACTTTGAGTGCGGTGCGGCAAAACTACCTAGATGACTCAACAGAAAAAGCCGGTTTCTGCTTGCAAAACCCAGCCTGACAGGTTTTAACTTGAAAACGTCCAACTGAGACAGCATTATCGAGGTGTGTCTGGGTATTATTGAGGCAATTGAGTGTTCGAATTAAAGAAGTTGGAGTTTACCCAGTGATGATTTATTTCATTCTGAAAGCGATGGCGCCAAGTACACAAAAAATTATAAAGCAAAAAACCGTTTGGTAAACAATGATTTATTGCAAAAAAAATCAACCCGACGACTACGCCACGCGTTACAGGTTTTATGGAACGCCAGAGAAGAAATAAAAGGATGTTTTTTAAGTACGTGATACGTGTTTACGCAATATTTTTATTTATTTATCTAAAAAATATGTAATCAGGCTCTGTCAGAGGCTAGTGTGCTTTCGAAAAGGTTTGTTTACTTTATCATTTTTTGTCCACTTGGCGGCATCGCTTTCAGAATGAAATAAATATGGTTGTAACTTTAAAATTACCGAGGTAATGTTACCAGTATTCGGTAATATTACGTAATATTACCAATAACCGAGGTAATGGGCCAGGTGAATAAAGTTAAGCAAAAGCTAATACTATAGTATTTTCATTGTTTGTTTCAGGCAATTTTGTATGTTTTATCTTTTATTATTTTAAGTAAAAGCATTTGCTTAGCTTTATTCACTTGACCCAATGTTACCAGTAATTTTGTAATATTACCGCAAGATCGGTAATCGCTCTAAACTTTAACCAAATTAACGCGGCAATTATCTACTCTATTACGTAGTCCATTGTGACCCTGACTATACCTTGTATAAAAAAAAAAAACGTTCTTGTCTTTTATATTGTTTTTACAGTTTTGAAATAAAAGAAAACCTGTATTACTTAGAGAGCTATTTTTTTATATATATATATATATATATATATATATATATATATATATATATATATATATATATAAATTCCCATGTTACCATAATATTACCGATTTTTAAATTACCGGTAATGGAGGGTAATTTTACATCCCTAATTTGACCTAAGCATTTTCCTCTCAAAACAAATATTTCGTTTTGCGTACAATAACCATATACACATCGTGTTAGCACCCTACTGTAATTGATTTTCTATTTGTTGAACACACATCAGGTAGAGAATAGAGAGGAATGCAAAACTCAGGACTTTGCACGATAGGTTGTCGCGTTACTCTCGTTATGTTGTTACATTAGAGCGTCTCCTATGTACGCAATGACAAAAATTGACCACGAAAGTGCCACGGCGTGTATGTAGTTATGAAAGTCTTGATTAAATTCTTATCCAACATTAAATATCCAGTTTCCAGTTGAAACATAATATGCTTACACTTTTAGCGCGACTATTATAATTTAAAAAAATACACCTCGGGCAGGTTGATAAGAGAAAATCGTTTTCTTTTTATACCTACGTTAATTAAATTGAATCTAATAAACCCGTTGTTAAAAAAACAATTCTAATATTTAATTATATGCAACAACTAAAAATAACCAAGAATTCAAATAATAAAATATCAATTGCGTTTTCAATATGAGTCATTTTCAATAAAAATAAGTACTCCGGATTACCACGCAAACACTGAGATTTCGCTTCATATGTACATATTGTTTACATTATTACTTTACTTGTAACTTATCAGAAAAAACGATAAAGGAAACTATGTGCTGATAACTACATCTTTTAACACTTATATCATAAACTTGCTGCAACTTGTTCGCCCTTGAAGCCAAAGTCGGTCTATATAAGGTCACGACATTCGGCAATATTGCTTTGACGTGTTATGACGTCACATCTCCTATTTTTCGGCCATGTTGTTCAGTGCCGGAGATATACAGTTTATTGTATTATTAGAACAATCGTTTACACAACAGTTTTTGATTATTATTAAGTTGTATTAGTTGTAGTTGATGATATGTCGCAACCTTATAAATATAAACTAACCTTGCTTGAAGCATATTCCTTCTTATTTAAGATATTATGTGCCTCAGTTTCTTTCGTCGCGTCGTATGCATATACAGGGTTGTTAAAAGTTAAGTCAATTAATTTTAACAGCATTTAAAACTTATAAAGCCATTTACAGACTTGGATACAATCGGGACAACATTGTCGGCTGACTGTATCCTGTTCAAGAAATTTTCAGCTACAAAGTTGGCCAACATTTGCTGATACAAGTTTTTCGCGTCCACACTAGTTTTAAAGCTCGTACAAACCTGTCGAAGTTTTCCATATTAAACGGAATACAGGCGACTTGCCGATTCCTTGGATGAAAACGCCCACCGATGTTGCCATGGCGTTTGCAACAAGTCGGCCGACCGATGTGCAACATTCCAGATACAGTCGGCCAACAAATGTTTTCGCCGATTGTATCCAAGTCTGTACGTGGCTTAACATAAAGCCAATTTAACAAAAATTGTTATATAAATTGCTAAATTAATCAGTTTTTCAGCAAATTTCACTATAGGAATATTTTCTTTGTTACGTTGCTTACAGCAGCTGTAAGCATTTTCTTTTTTTTACAAATCAATGACGTCAGTCTTACAGCAGCCCACAGCAATTGTTAACGGCCTTGGGAGATGTCTATAACACTAGCGTCTACACCCCGTTACATGTCGTTTTTACGCCAACCAATCAGAATTGGCCGATACATCTGATGACCTCATGAGTCGTTAAAGTCAACAAAATTGCGAAAACCGGGAAATGAATAGGGGTGATGCCAATTTATAAAAAAAGGCGTTGCTAACCAAAACTAACCTGACCGTGACTTCGGGAACGTTGAATTTTATTTAAAAAAAATCCACTACATATATAGGTAGAGTTCCGCGTAAAAGCGACATGTAACGGCGTCTATAATCACTGTACGTCTAACAGGTTGAAAAACAAAGAGGGGAAATATAGCCGAATTTGAGGTTAGGAGTCAAACAAAATTGACTAAATGTATACTAATAATAATAGTCTTATGTCATTGGTCTGTGTGGAAAACCATGTTAAGGATTATTTAACTGCAATTGAAGATATTGCGCGTTTTTATTATAAAACTGTAGTTACCATTTTTTAGGTTATATTCATCAATTTTAGGCAAAGTACCAATTTTAAAACGGTATTTACCAATCGGCTATGTTGACGTTGAAACAATGTATTATACGTCAAAGTTGTCACTTTTCACATTATTACCGCGGTTATAATTGGTTGAACGCCAAAAATTGATGATTATTTTTTTAATATCATTTGTCATCAGCGGTAACCGCTTTTATTATTTCGATTTACATTATAATGACGTCATCTGTTAGACAAGTTTGTTAGCAGCTGTAAGTCAGAAGAATTAGAAAAATATCCCTTATTTACCAACATGAGGCGTTTTTTGGGGGCGGCAGATTATTTTAGGCGGCGGCAGATTTTGTACTTTATAAATTGTTTAGGTGATTTGTATTTTAATGAAAAAGTAGAAAATTAGGGGCGGCTAAAGTTAATAGCCTACGGGCGGCAAATATGTAAATGCACCTCTGCACCAATCGAAAAAGGATATTTACAAAACAGATAGATTAAACTAAGAAATCACATCACAACAATTAAGATACGAGTATAAAAGTTAAAGATAAGGACTTTGAATCTACTATAAAAATACAAAAAAAATCTAGATTATAAGTGCGGAAGATGAAAGAGTTTATGCTTAACTTTAATCTGATTTACAATGTTAGGCAGTAATCTAATGATTTGGTTTATTTGCTGAATTTATATGTATGTACAAAATCTAGTTATAAAGTCATTTACTTTTATGGGTATCATTAAAGAATTAAAGTTAAATCCCAGTAACATTATCATATTCGCAATACTGACGAGATGCTCGAGTGGGAGATACTGGTATATCGTCTTTTATTTATTCGTTTTCAAAATATATTAACTATCTTTGGGTAATTATAATAGTCTAAAATTTCTTTTACTCTATTCTTTTTGCCAAATTTTATAGCTTCTGACCGTAGATAGATGTCGGCTCAACAGCGACCGGCCTATCTGCGACCGATAATAAAATCGGCGCATTAGCAACGGAACTAAACCCCCATTTTTCTAACTGCTGGATCTAAAATACAATAAATTTAAAACGCACTGTTGCCAAAATGTAGGTGGACTATTAGAGATCTTTTTAGAATCAGAAAAGGGTACTAAGGGTAGGTATTAATTAAACCCAAGACTAATACACACTTACGAATGGTTAGTTCTGGTTAGTATATGTATTTCGATACGTATATTCTTGTATTTTATATTTACGAAAATTTGTAGGCCTCTATATGCAATAAAGAAATAATATTATAAATGTATCTTCAATTTATTTACTTTTTAAAATATTTCACAAAATAGAAAACAGCTGGATGGGAAGAGTTTACGAACAACTTGGCAATAATGCTTATGCCCCATTGGGGTTCACTCTTATTTAAATCCATAGGTCGCTTATAGGTAGGTTTTATTGCTTTTTAATGATCGGTCGCAGATGAGCCGGTTGCAGATAAGCCTATTTTCGTAGATATACATGTCGAGCCACTTCAAAACATTCAATGCGGAATTTTCGCCAATGCGTTGAAAAGAGAAGGTCTAAAGCATTGACAAACCGAGACCGATGCATTATCCTGTCCGGAATGTTTTCATGCCGGCATTTTTGTTTAATCTCTACCTTCTAGGATTCAACACACTGAAACTCAATTTAAACGTATTGCGCTGGTATTACGTGTATACGGGCTTATTCTTATTCAGTTCCTACACCTTACAAAATTAAAGTATTGTGATATAATATGGTTTTCAATATATTTGTGTCTCCTAAATAGGAATCTGTGTATAGAACTTGGTTCTTGGGTCACAATATTTTTGTAGATAGCTTCAGAAAAGAGAAAAAAATTACGCAATCTTGTCATTCTCTTTTGAAGATTTTCTGAAAAAAAATGCGATAAGTAGAGCAAATCTGATCGCGGATTCGTGCTAGAGCATCAAAAATACAACAACGCACCCTAATATATCGTATATGAATCACAGAACGTGTTTGTCTTCAGTTTTAATAAATTAAAAACATAAATTTATAATTTTATTGTAATAAACCAAAACAATGACAATAAGAAAAACGATATAAAAAATAAATAAAATTTATTTTTGCATATACAGATTTTTTTGGTGGTGATATAATATTCATATTCATTTAAAAAATTATACCTATTGTCGTACCCTGTATATCATATGAGATAATATTCATTCGATTAGTGATTAGAAAACTACCGAATTAACCAAACAAGCTGATATTTTAGTTTATTTTGTACAATAAAAAATAATAATGTTAAGGGAGGTGTAAATTTATAAAACATATAATAAGTTTTAGGTTCCCAAAAACCATTTGTAATAATGCATAATATTTTTTTCAATATTTTTCCAGTAAAAAGCTTCTCATTTTAAGTTAGATGTAAGTTTCAGAATTTTGACCAAAAAAATTAATTCCTATCCCATAGTGCGATAGCCAGCTGCATCAACCGGCATATCATAAAAGAAATATAGCAAAGGCGGCCGCGAAGACAAGCATGCCGATTTATTTGCTTTAAACTTTTTCCTGATTTTTTTCTTATCAAAGAGCACCGAATTTACATTTTTAAACTGTTCCTTCTATAGGTGATACGTGTTTTAGCAATGTATTTTTATTATTTATCTAAAAATATGTAATCAGGCTCTGTCCGAGGGTATTTGCATTCGAAAAGGTTTGTTTACTTTATCATTTTTTGTGTACTTGGCGGCATCGCTTTCAGAGTGAATTAAATATGGGCCCGTCTACACCTATATCTCTTTTAATTTATAACAAAAATTAAGCCACACCACTAACTTTTTACTTAATAATCAACAAAATTTCACCATATGAAAAATAAATACCTGTATTTATTTGCACCCAAGGTTGTTGCATTCTTGTTCTTGGTTTGTTTATGCTCACAGGTTCTTCCTTCGCAAAAATCGAAGAAATTATCACAGATAACGAGCAAACTAACAACATTAGTTTATTGTCTATATCAAAAAGTATAGTACATTTTTTCAAACACACTTAAGCACTTTAATATTTAAAAAGTGTTCTATATTTAATCGCTTATTTTTAAATGTTCAATCGAAAGAACAAACTTTCAGGCGCCAGTTATATCAAACAAAGTCAATATACATAAATTAACTGAAAGTCTACTTGTTCAAGTCCGAGGAAGATAAACGACAGTTCTTCAAAGGTTAAAATAAATAATTCCATTAAACGTCTCAACAATTTTTGTGGTAAGTTGATTAAAATCTGAATAAGTCGCTCGCCTTTAGATTTCTACATCGCGTAAGATACTGAGTACCGTTCGACAACAACCTATCCGTTCGGTTGTCGGTCGCTAACTAAAAACTTAAATTGATTAGGGTTCACTTTGCTGGCTCATAAGTGGGTCTGTTTAGCAAGCGCCTCTTGTTAGTTTTAACTTTCCTACTCTTTTAGAACCATAAAGGTGGTACTACACGTACTTACGTGAATACTTTGCTAAAGCAAGCTTCTCTTGGGACAGTCCACGAAGGCTTAAAGTCCGAGTATAGCTCAAGCCACATATAATTCGTTTTGAAAGCAATGCCGCAAAGTGGGCAAAAAATTAAAATGTAAAGAAACCCTTTTGTGAACAATGATTTATGGCAGCGAAAAATATTAAACCAGACGAGTTTCTGGTTCCTTACGGTACGGGTCAGGTTTTATGGCAGGACAGAGACGAAATAAGAAGATTTTTTAATTAGGTTATACGTGTATTAGGAACCCTTTTTTATTTATGTAAAAAATATGTGATTAGGCTCTGTCAGAGGCTATGTGCTTTCGAAAAGGTTTGTTTACTTTATCATTTTTTTTTGGACTGTGCGGTATTGCTTTCAGAATCCTGGCCCAAAAATTCTATAATCTTTTGAATGTCTTAGGTAAGTAAATTGAGAGGCAGTTTTTTTAATATTTGTAGGTTTGGAAGGGATGAAAAATATCTGCGTCAACTAGTTTCATAATTTAGATATTCTAGTGATAAAAAAATAGAAAACGGGTACTTTGATTCTCCAGATGAACTGTAGGAGTAGTTGTTCTATTAAGTGCTGCTGAAGGAGGGATATTAGCGAATTCCTTTAAACACACCGCCGCTTAAAAAAAATATATTAAACCTCTCCAAACACCTTAGAAGATTTCCACTACGTTTTACAAAAATATCTACAGTAGGGTTACGCAATGTTTTTCTTTTTCTCGGTGCTCAAGAAAAGTTTCAATCTACATGTAGAAAAGAAATCCCACCAAATTTGAGCTATAAATATTAATTTTAAATACCTACTTACCATTTAAATTTGAATTTTTATTCAATTTTATTCTCTCTTACTTTTGGAGTCATTTTTAGACTCTTATGACATCAGCAGTTATTATGTCTATCGGATACTTCCTCCTTTTATAAAATTACATTTTTCTGAAGATTAGCTTAACCTTTTTTTAAATAAATAACTATCAATTTTCCCTACTGTGAATAATTTAAATCAGTAAAGCAAAAATATGTGACCAATTTTATAAACTAAAAATTTCAATACCGAATCAGCTTTATACAATTGTGAATCTTTGGAAAAATCAAGGTCACATTGGTTGGACAGTAAACACATAGCTAGAGCCAAAGACAATTATAGTTCTATAATTGTCTTTGCTAGACCTAAAATTATATTTTTTGAACATTGTAAAAAACAATAAAATAAATTTTTGAATTTTAATAACACAAAAACAACCAAATAAATATATAAATTATAGCAAACTAACGAACACCTAAATTTATTTTAGGGTAATGTACGACTTTTTTGAAATTTTGGTAGAATTCTACACGTTTGGAGACCTCGCTGATAGGCGACCAATTTGATCGACTTTAAGCGTGCTATGTGTGTTTTCTTGAACGCAGAGTGTAAGTGAGGTAGAATAAAGTCTCTCTCTCTCTCTATTTTTTTCTTGGTTTTGGTCCCTTTAGGTCCAATCCACCACTCTCCCCCTTCCGGACTATGCTTTCCAGGGCTTCGTCGGCAGAAGCATGTTTGCAACAACCAAAAAAAATGTCTTTACGTAGGCGCCACCTCTAGCAAACAACCTATTATTATTGTAAAAAAATATGTAAGTAAGAAATCAACAAAAACTTTAAATTTAAATAGCATAATTAGTTATATTATTAATTCCTTACTTTTTGAGCTGTAAATTCATCAAACAGAACAGTTTTTACGAATCAACCTTTTCTTCTTCTTATTTTTTGCGTTTTGCTGAAAAAGCAATTTATTTTAAAAATTTATTTCGACGACTGCTACCGGCGAATCAGTTCCAATTACACAAAAAAACACTAATGCTAATTTAAACAGCGTGAAACATCCGTAAGGGACATCAAAAAGATTCACAATATAGAAAAAAGTGATTAAGCATTAGAAATTTGAAGAAAAACTTTTAAATGTAAAAACTTCAAATTTAAATAGTAAGTACGTAAAATTAATATTAAAAGCTCAAACTTTGTAGGATTTTTTTCCTACATGAAAACTGAAATTTTGCTTGAGCACCGAAAAAAGAAAAACTTTCGGAAATGAATCTACAGTTGTCTAACCAAAGGATAAAAAATACGATTTTCTTAAAGCTTTGGCATCCAGTAGATCAAAAGCTAAGACCTTTTGGACATAGTAATATATTCAAAGCTTTTTTCCCAAAATATTATCAAGAGTGACCCCTTAAATATTACAATGGGATTGAAAAACACCCTGATTAAAAAAACATTAAAATTACTTACACATATCCGAGAGTGGACCAATACAGGGTGTCCGCTAATTAATGGTACACGGAAAACACCCAGATTTCTGATGCTAAAATAATAAGATTTAACCGCACATTTTTTTCGCTCTTTCGGGGCCATCCCACCCAGGTCCGACGACCGCCCCCTAAGGTGGTGCACTACAGCCTGAAGGCTTATTGTACCTTGACCCCTACTCCTTCCCATTCACACACCATTCATTCCATAACTTGGATGGTTGCTGCTCGGTCCGTTCGTTCACCCCCGAGCAGAACACTGCGTGCCGTTGCCCTAAAGCGACAACGGCCCGGTCAGCCATCCAGTTATGGGCGCGAACTTCACTGCTTAACTGATCGATTATATATATTATATCATAGGTAAATGGGGCGCCAGGCCTTCCCGTCTATATATGTCTTTCTTGAAAAGCTTAAGGAATGTCAGATTGATACATACATCAAAAATACAAAGTTCACATTTGACTAAGAAACTTAAAGATAAAAATGTTAGAGCTAAACTAGAATCACTGAAAAAACTTGTGAATAAATATAGGTTAAAAGAAATAAGTAGACTACATTTTGTAAAATGTACTTCGTATTTGTCAAGTGTCAATGTAAATATTTGTTGATGCAATAAATGTTTCGTAATTAATAAAATTTTTAAAAATAGACCATTTTATTTCGATACCTTTACTTTAAAGAAAACATTTGCGCCCCGTTTACCTTTACGATTTTATTGACTCCAAGATACCTGCGCTGCGCCCCATTTACCTGTTCAATAAAACTTTAGTGAAGGCCTTGCGCCCGTTTACCACCGCCGGAATATTTTTTGCTGCAATCATTGTTTATAAAAGGGTTTATTTGCTTTATCCTTTTTTATACTTAGCGGCATCACTTTCAGAATGAAATAAATATGGTCTTAACTTTAGGTATGTATGGTTAAATCTAAATATTCTGACATCAGGAATCTGTGGTTTTTCTGTGCACCATTAATTAGCGGACACCCTCTGTATATGTAGACGTTTAAACTCTTGCGTGTAAGTTCGCCTTTATTAATTTCCGAACTAAAGCTTATCGGCAAATAGACACAGGCACTTGAAAGTCTAGGGAACCAACAGCGCCACTAGCCAAGAAACCAAGTAACCAAGCCAAAGCATGGAATCGGTATGCCGCGGGATGCCCCTTGGGGCGATGCCGTTGTTTCTCAATGCATCGCGCTGAAGACTCTCAGAAGCGTACAGAATTATTAATTACCGATAAATCTTATACATATATAGGGGTTTAGAGGGCAGACTTTTCACGAAAAATGAAAAAGAGCTCATACATACATGAGTCCAGAAAAAACGTGTAGGCCACTGGTTTTTGCAAAAAGTAGTGTTGGTGTTTTTAGAGGTCTTTTAATTTTGCTTAAAAAGTGCCTCTTGGCCTCGTTCGGATGCAATGTTTTTGAAATAAAAATCATTTTAGTAATCACTGCAGTTTATTTATAATAATTTAGTTATAGGGAAAAATCGTATGGTATCGGACTTGTGACCATGGGCGCAAATATGGGAGGGGCTAGAGGGGCTTAGCTTCCATGAGACTGTGATTAACCCCCCAAAATTATTGAACATTTAAAGTATATAAGTGTTTTTGGTAAATATACTCTATAAACAGGGGCTTAAGCCCCTCAAAAATCAGAGCCTAGTTGCACCATTGCATATGACATCAATCGGATAGACGATATACGCACTAGCGTAACGAGGGGAGAGGGGCGGGGCGGTCCGCCCCGGGCCCCAGTTGGAAGGACCCCCAAAAGGGGGGTTTATAGGAAAAAAGGTTGGTAACTAGAATTTTAGAAGAAAAAAAGTGAAGAAAGAGGGACCTGCGATTACAGACAGGATCAGTGCCGTATTAACCATTAGGCTGACTATAGGCTACAGCCTAGGGCGCAATGAAAAAATAGGCGCCAGACACGGGAGTAATTGGCGCTAGACAGGGGAGTTTTAAAAAAGTTTAGGTCGGGTGAGGATTTTTGGTGACAAATTTCTCTGTGTATAAGGTGCTTTGGAATGAAATAGGCGCGAAAAGAAGGGAATGACAGGGTCATCAAATTTTATTTCGAGTGGTGAAGTAAGGCGCCTGGCACTCAATATAGGCGCTGCGGAGAAAAGGGCCTTTTTTTGGTGTAAAATGGGCGCTCAGGAATTCTAGCCTAGGGTGCGTCAAACAGTTAATACGGACCTGGACAGGATATAATTTAGTGAGAAAGGCCCTATTTTGAGGTGAGGACCTTTTTTTGTTTGGCAATTTTTTTGTTACAAAGAAAAAAGTAGAGAAAGGGGGCCGAGCTATGCAACTGGGTATACCCATCGAAAAAAAAGTATTACCTGTGAAATTAAATGAAGTAATGCTGGTATGTGCGGACGGTAGGCAGCAGATTAAAAAAATCTTGTGAGATTATAGCAATATTAGTTCAAATCCGGCCTATGCCGTTCGATATGTGCGATACAGATGAGAGGTTACTGAGGAATTGCGTTATATAACAGGCCTTTAAGCCGATTCCTGCCTGGGGTACGATTTTCGACTTAGGGAGTAGAAATTTCAGAAGGAAAGGGTTTTTCCATCTCTTTTCAAATTGCCTACTTTTGACTGTAATAGAAAGAGGCAAAGACTCTTTGTTTGACCTCCGGACAGTGCGGACGTGCGTAGAGGACTACAAAGTTCTTCCCGGAGTGGCGGCTAGAGGTGTCGTACGAACGTTTTTTACCTTCAGGGATCAAGGAAAGATTTACGCTAAATTGACGGCATCTTTCTTCTGGATCTAAGCGCTGTGAGCGAAGATTCCTATAAGCTGATGGTATCCTGTTTGGTGGTGAACACGAGGTATTTCTCAAATGGCGGGAAATAGATGGGCGTGCCATGGGAACTGTCAGTAGTGAAAGTGAAGGTTATACGTAACACCAGTAGCAGATCTTGGTTTGACAGCCGACAATTTATGCATTGCATCGATTGTTGAATTGTTTGTTTTCTTTTTGGAATTTCTGGGAGCTACGAGCTCGATTATCCAGATTTTCCGCCGACGAAGCCCTGGAAAGCATACTCCGGAAGGGGAGAGTGGTGGATTGGACCTGAAGGGACCAAAACCAAGAAAAAAATAGAGAGATAGAGAGAAACACCTTTTCTATCAGAAATTTCTACTCTCCAAGTCAAAAATCCCAGAGTTTTCCACCCCGGCTGAAAAAGCGCTCACTTTTAAGATTTACCCATGACTTACCCATAACTTCGACAATTTTTTTGTGATCCGTACCGTCCGTCCGATGCCATCGTATGTGAGCGTAGCTTAAAGGGGGCTAAGCCAGCCCCCTAATTCCTCCCCTGATTACATGAGTGATTTGTATTTTTGCAAGAACTTCTTGTTATAATAATTTATTTATTGGTAATAATTACACTGCATAAGTGTTTTTACACGTCAATTTACATTAATTATACAAGAAACATTTAAAATATTCTAAAATTTTCCTAAACATTATACTCAATAAAATATAAAAAAATATAGTTACATCACAATAACACTGACGACAGTCAATCACAATTTTTAAAAAGTATTTAAACTAAAACAATAATGTTTTTCTAAAGTTTAGCCCTCATGAGAGTCCTGAAATAATTTATTCTTTTTTTACCTCTTTAAGTCAAAATTCAAATTAACTAAAAATAAAGCCGCTGCTCAGGTATTCATTCACAGAAAAAAGGCATGTTTTAATTTTTTTTTATAGTGCTTCTAAAAATCTTGTCGTTCAAACATCAAATGTGCTGAGGGAGCGCATTAAAGTATGTTATACAGAAGTAATTGGTGCCACCCCTGGATCTTCCAAGTCTATGAAAGTCATGGATTAAATCCTGACAGCTACGAGTATTATAATTATGGATTTGTTGATTCGTTTGATACAAGTGAATATTTTGTTTAATAAACATGAGGCACTGGAAAATATATAAACAGGGAAGAGTAAAAGACCCAATTTGATAAAATATGGTCTACATTTCTCCCGGTAGCCAATATTAGCAATTATGCGAAGGCATCTCCTCTGCAATGTAAAAACTTTAGCAGCATGGGCTGAATGTCCCCATCCAATTAAAGCATAAGATAGCCTTGAAGCAAAATTTCCGTGGTAAGCACAGAGTACAACATCCAAGGATACACAGCGAGAAAGACCCCTTATTAAAAACAATGCTCTCGACAATTTTTTACAAAGATTGTCAACGTGGGCTTCTCAAGTCAGTCCTGAGTCAAGTGTAACTCCAAGAAATACAACTTCTTTACCAGTGTCAAATGGCTTGTGTGTTTGTGACTGTCTTAGCGTAAAGTTAATGTGCTGAGTTTTTTGTATGTTAAGACACAGCCTATTTGCAAGAAACCATTGCTGAATGTTGGATTGTGTTTCCACAATGCCCTGTATTTGAGATGGATGATAACTATTAAGTGTGGTGGTATCATCAACAAATAAGATTATTTTGAGTAAGTCCTGAAAAGTTAACCTAATGTTACATACATCTGGTTTTCTTTTTAAGTTTTATTTTAAAAAAATGCAATTCAATTTTGATAAATGTCAAATAAATGAAAGGCTTAACTTACTACGCCCCTTTTCGTTAGTGCATTCATTTCTTCTTTCTCGGTCGAATCTCCTGCGGTGCTCGGAGATGTTTATAATTACCATGGGCTACAAGAACACAAACCCATCAATATCTCTTTTTATCGAGTCCTGCGATAAAGTTAAAACACTGGGTTCGGGGTACCTACATATTTTTATAATGCGTTAAGGACTTAATTGATTTGATTGTCGGAAGGTTTTTCAAGTCAAACAATAAATTATCAAACAGTCTGTCAGAGAGTTTAATATATTAAAAACAATATTTGGTAGGGACCCAGCAAACACTATTTGCCGGCAATGTACATTTTCATATTGGCATTGATGGTAAAGCATTGGCAATTGGTGGCAATGTTATGCCAACATCTTATACGCATTAAAAAGTCAACCCTAAATAAACACTTAATTGCCAATAAATTTTATATGCAGGCGAATTGCCGGCAAGCATACAAAAATGGCGGCATACCAATCCTTATTAAATAAAGAACGCGTTTTTGTTGCAGGCAAATAAATATTGGATTTTTGAAGGCCAACGCATATTCATACTTTTTAAATCATATTATTAACATTGGTATTTAACTAACATTAAAGCATTTTTTTTTTGATCTGTTTTATTTATAATGGCAGCTAAACAACATTATTTTATGTTTTTTACATAATTTAAAGGAAATGGCCTTTTCATAACATTTTATTGTTAAAAATCATGCAAATAAAAATTAGGTCAAACAAAATGTCTATTATGTATTTTGGAGCGAATAAAAATAAAATGATGGTAAAATTAGCTACGTTAATTTCGACCGAAGGTGACTGGTTTGTGCATTTGTTTTCTACGTGGTTTTCTAGCTTTTTAGTTTCTTTTTTAAAGAAAAGAGTTTTTTAATAGATATAATTAAATGTATTCATTACCTAATAAGTGTGTGTTGTGTGATTAATTGGTGATGGCTAGTCGAGAAGGCAAGATATTCAAGTAGACTGTTAGGAGCTGTAAGATTTTGTTGAAAACTTTATTAATAGTTTTAAAGACGTGTTAATAAAAATATTATATATATTTAATAGTTTTTTTGACATACCGATAGATGGCGTAATGGACAATAAACTACTACGTTTCTGCAATATCTTCGCTTTTTATCGTCTAAACCGTACCCATTAGACAAAAATAATTCGAGAGCGGTCTGCGGTAGGTGATCTCACTTAGCTATAAAAGAAATATCTTCGGCTAGTGAAAATCTGCATCTCCAAGTTGAACAGTGTTCCGAGAGATGGTACTTTGCATTGCAAGGAAATTGCATGCAGTAAGGAGTTTTTTCCTATTTTAATTCTCAAATAAAATATCGCATCATTTTAGCTTTTAAAAAAAGTATATGCGACATTTTTCGTCAATAAGACGTCAGCTTGCTACTTGGGATTATCTGCATTTGCCCACTTTCGTGTCTTTTTGTTATCTTTTTGCCAATAACTTATTAATGATGGATGCCATCATCTTAAACGCATTTTTTTGCCAATAACTTATTAATGCCGGATGCCATCACTTTATCTGCAACACGTGGCCTAATAACGGCCAATTGCCCATTTTCGCGTCTTTTGATACCTTTTTGCCAATGCCTTGCCATTAAAGAGTGTTGGCAATGCCAGTAAATTAAATGTACAACGCCGGCAAAAAATGTTATATGGGGAGAGGATTGAGAAGTGATGCTCCGAAACAAGACGGGACGAAACGCGAAAAATAACTTCTCGTCACATCTCAAAGACTCAAGAAAATACTTTTTTCTGATCTCGGCGACACTGAGAGACACGTCTTCTCTTGTACCTAGGTAATCAAAATATGATTTATCTAAATATCTAAATCTTATTCCCCAGGGCCGTTCCTAGGATACTGCCGCCCTTGGTTTTAAAAATGTTGAAAAGCAAAAAAATCAAAAGGGCCTCAACTTTATTTCATAAATTTTTCTACATTATTCCCTTTACTGTTTTACTCTTCTTTCCCCTATTTTTTCAAAAACAGCCTGTTTTTAGGGATTTTCTTCTACGACCAGTAAATAGATGGAGCTTTCAGTTTATTATCATTTAGTAACATATATTTTGACAGTATAAACATAAATTTTAGGCTAAAAATATTCTATAGAACATAAGTTACAGCGTTCTGAACGACCCCACCTCGAAAAAATGGCCTCGCACTTTCTCCACGATTCCGGTTGATAGGCTTATCTGAACCAAAAAAAAATATCGGCTGTAAGCCTAAATGCACGAAAAAATGGAGATCAAACAAATATACCAAAAATTGGACTAGGTAGACATTAAAAAAAATGCGAATTTTGCTATTTTTGTTTTTGTTTTTTGCTGTAAAAAATCGACATTTTGGGAATTTTTGATCGATAATAGTTCATTTCATGCTTTTACATGTGCTTAATGTACCCTACAAATTTCAAATCAATCGGTCAAGCCGTTTTTGAGATGATGGAGGAAAGTTTGAAAACACAGTTTTGAAGTTTCAAATCCGCTTGAAACTATGAAAATCTTAAAATACCCTCAATCGGCGATGCGCCCATAGGGTATTTCTTTTAATTAATTAGTTAAATAATTTTAATAAATTCCTTTTAGGCTTATAGAAATTTGTATAAACGTATATTTGTATATAAAAGGGTGACAGGTATTTATCAAGCCGACTGTACAGGGTGTCCCATTTGGTTGTCCCTTATGGGAAACTTGGAAACCATAAGAGATATTAAAAATCTGATACCTCATCCTCGAGCTCTTTTTGGAGAAAACATTTATGGTAAAAACAGATCATCGCTATCGCAAAGCGTTTCAGAGATACAGGGTGATTCTCAATTTTTTCACTTTTGAAAGGTCCTGTAGCTTTGTTGTTATTACAGATACGAGAAAACTAATTGCTCATTATACCGACACTTTTTCCGTAGAATCCAGTGGCGTAGCCAAAAATTTATTGAGCTGTCATTTTTGACATATGACCCAAGCATGTTTTTTTATTAGGAGACCCCTATAAATGATTAGGTAATTAAATTGCTTGTTTTTTCTGATTAAAATAATATATCATAGTAGGTTGTTTAATACATTTTTTACGTCAAATATTGGAAAAATTATGATTTTAAAGACGCATTGCAGCTTCTATCTATTTTTTAAATTGTTTTATATTTTTGTTTTAAAAGGAATCTGTCATCCCTTAGCTCAGGAGACATTTCCGTAGAAAAAAAAATAATAAAAACAAAATTTTAATTAATTAATTTTTTGTTTTTTTTCTACGGAAATGTCTCCTGAGTTGAGGGATGGCAGTATTGTTTTTAAAGAAAAATATAAAACAATTTAAAAATAGATAGAAGCCGCAATGCGTCTTTAAAATCATAATTTTTCCAATATTTGACGTAAAAAATTTATTAAACCACCTATTATGATATATTATTTTAATCAGAAAAAAACAAGCAATTTAATTACCTAATCATTTATAGGGTCTCCCTAATAAAAAAAACATGTTTGGGTCATATGTCAAAAATGACAGCTCATAAAAATTTTTGGCTACGCCACTGGATTCTACGGAAAAAAGTGTCTTTATAATGTGCAATTAGTTTTCTCGTATCTGTAATAACAACAAAGCTACAGGGCCTTTTCAAAAAGTGAAAAAATCGAGAATCACCCTGTATCTCTGAAACGCTTTGCGATAGCGATGATCTGTTTTTACCATAAATGTTTTCTCCAAAAAAGAGCTCGAGGATGGGGTATCAGATTTTTAATATCTCTTATGGTTTCCAAGTTTCCCATAAGGGACTACCAAAATGGGACACCCTGTACACAATAGAGTGGACTGCGACTGCCGAAGTCAGCGCTCCGAAAATCTCCTTCTTCTAACTGCTGTATCTTTAAAATAATTAATTTTAATGAATTCCTTTTAAAGCCTGTAGAAACTTGTATAAACGTATATTTGTATTTAAGGGTGCCAGGTATCAAGCTGACTGTACAGGGTGTTCGGTTATATTTCGAAAGGGGTATACACGCTTTATTGTTTGAGATAGAAAAATATCTTAAATACAAAAGTTTCAGGGTTTTATAAGAACCGCCAGGCTTTGCTAAAAAAATAAACAAATGACAATCGCAACGTAAACAATTGAGCATCGACTTTGTTATTTCAAATGGAACAACATGTATTTTTTAGGTTCATTGGGAAGGGTAGATTTTCCTGATTTCAAAAATATATACTTTGTCTATGTTTGAACCAATATGTATCGCAGAAAATTACTCTGAATCCTCGAAAAATTAGCCTCTCTGATTCATAGACAATTTAATATGGCCGGCTTTGGTTTCATTTGTTTCTCTAAATATGGCCTTTCTCTTATTTGTTTTGGTTAAAATGAAGACATTGCCTAAATTAATAAGTATTTTAATGTAAAAAATGAAGCTACATGTTTTTGTCATTGTTTTTTTACTTAAACAACTTAAAGTACTTTGTATAAAACTTTATTAACAATAAATAAACAAAATTATGTAATAATAAACTGAGATAATCTTTTATTTAATGTGTCCAGCCCCTTTATTTCTGATGGACATTTATAATTTAAATAAAAGATTATCTTAGTTCATTATTACATAATTTGGTTTATTTATTGTTAATAAAGTGTAATAGAACTACCTTCTTTAAGTTGTTTAAGTAAAAAATAATGACAAAAACATGTAGCTCCATTTTTTTACATTAAAATATTTAATATTTTAGGCAATGTATTCATTTCAACGAAAACAATAAATCATAATTATATACCTCAAAATAGAATTATTAGAAAATTTAAGATAATAACAGAATAATTCACTTCAGAGTAAAAGCGTGGGGTGCATTTTACTATTTTTTCATAACTTTTCCCTCATAGATATTTACAAATGAAATAATTATAACATTTAATATATTAAGCACCACACGCTTTTATTCTGAAGTGAATTATTCCGTTATTATCTTAAATTTTATTATAATTCTATTTTGAGGTATATAATTATGATTTATTGTTTGACCTTTTATTACTGTAATACAAACTCTTTGTAATGAAAAATTATTTTCTAATTTTTAGTTCGGTTGCATATAAAAGCGTGTTTTTTTAGTTTTTTAAACTATTATTGATTTTTCATTTTTTAGTTCGATACTTCAATTAGTTTTCTGCGGACATGTGATATTGAAATGTTTCACGAACTATTTCGTAATCTAATTGTTTCATTTAAAGCTTCACTGTTGCTTGGGGTTTCAGAACGCAACTACTCCGAACAAGTTTCTGTCAGCCTTATGCTGAGAGTACGTCCGAAACTGCACGCATACGCAGATCACGCACTAGCTCTTTCTCTGTTACTCTCCTACAGAAAATCTAGAAAGGAATTTATTTATCCTGGCGATCCTAATCAGGATTATTGCATTGTCACGGGTCCTTGATACGTGTGCAAAGTTTCAAAGAAATCGAATCGCTGGAAGTTGGTGAAAATTAAGCTTAAAGATTCCGTTATATACATACATACATACATACATACATACAACCCAAGCTAATAAAAGCATGTTAAAAAAGCATTAATTTATGAAAATAAAAGTAAATAGAATTTTTAAAATCGGTTCTGAATTGAGGGAGTCATCGCGTATCATACACACAAAAAAACATACGCGGCGAATTGAGAACCTCCTTCTTTTTGAAGTCGATTAAAAATGGCTTTAAGCAATATAAAAACTACACTAAGTCCAATTTTTAAAACAAGGTGACTTATACCACCTTAGTTCTGAAGCTCTCATATGTTTAACCAAATCTGTAACTGGAAGAACTCCTACTAGGTGGTACAAGAACGATTCATTATAGCCCTAGTGATAATAATGTTTAATATCTCCTAATTTCTATATAAACAGTACTAATGGATTTTTAAACTGCAATGTACATGCCGTAAAATTATCAACACAAATATTTTTTTACCTAAGTAGTTTTTATTTAAACTTAAAAGTGCATTTTATACTTATTTATTAGAGTCATTTTTTCGTGTTAACCGTATTTATCCGAGTGGTACAAACCGCATTTGAAATGACAATATAAATGGGAGATGGTATTTATTTGGGTACACGCCAAAATAAAATTTAAAGTACTAAAAAACCAAAAAAATATTAAACAAGTAAAAAGATAATTAAAAATCGACGTTTCGGTGGCAAATCTGCCACCGTTGTCAAGATAAATGTAATAAAAATAATAAAAATAAAAACTTACTATTATTTAGGTTTTAAAATTCACTATTTTTCTGTTTTTTGGGATATTCTGAAAATCTGAAAACTTTGACATTAAATGTCAAAACATGTTTGTTTGGTTATAGTGTCATAGTGACATAGATAATTGGTTGCTGGTGTATTGATTGTTTATTTTACAAAAAGGTGAATAGTTAGTTAATTTTTAGTCTTCCTGAAGATACTTCAGTATCAAGCAAAGGTAACCAAGTGTTATTTAAATTAACTGAAATTGATGCTACACAATTATCTTTATTTAATAATATAACGCACTTTCTTTGATTTTGCGTTTTTTAGAACAAGTTTCCTTTGCTAAAATGCTCGAAGCATCCCAGTTTATTCTATGATTGTTATCAAATGCGTGTTGGCAGATTTTTGATTTATGAAATTCTGTGTTTTTAATGTATGATCTGTGTTCTTTTTATGCGTTTGGCTAATGGTCTACAAGTTTCACCTATATAAAGCTTATTGCATTCGCAAGGTATTTTATAAATGACATTTTTTGTATTTTCATTTAAGTTGTATGGTTTTGTTTTTGTTAATTGAGATCTGATTGTGTTTTGTGTTTTAAAGATTGTGCGAATATTAAATTTATGCCCTATTCGTTGAATTTTATTTGATAGTCCGGGAATGTATGGTAATAATAAATTTGTAATAGGTCTATTTTGATTTTGTCTTATAACTGGAGTTTCAAATTCAAGGAAACAATTATTTATAAAATCAAGAGGATAATTATTTTGAATTAAAATTTTATTAAATATTACCATCTATTAAATGAATCCGCCAAACTACAGAACATATCTTCAATAAATGGGAGAGTTATAGATAGAATAGCTATTCAAATGTTTTTAAAATGTTTTGAACCGTGTTAACAAGAAAAACGCCTGACGTTTAGGACATTTGTTTAAATGAAGTTTTTTTCCCATTTTTGGTTGTAGAATCGTTTCATATATCTGTGGTAGTGTTTTTTTCTAAATAGGATTTAAAAGTACAACTGTATAACTTTACTAGTTTTTGTGGCGGAGAGAAGGCAAAGATCTGCTAAAATTTAAAAATAGCAGTGCGTGTACGCGGAAATTATATTCGTAGTCATAGGGCAGTTCCAGTGGCATAGCGTGCCTTGGAGGGGCCCCGTATCACAATGAGTTAGGGGGCCCAAAAAATTGGTATCCATTTTCCAAAGAACATTGTTTTTCTTATTTTAAAATTGATTTTTACGTTACTATAAACAGAGTTTATGAGAAGGGGTTTAGACATACGCACGACCGGTGATAGCTTTTGTCAGGGACGTGAGAGTGTGAGAATTACGATTTCGGTTGGCAGTTCTGTTCAAAGTTGGTAGCATTATCAGCTGATGACAGAGTCGTGCCTTGTTGAAGCTTTGTTTGTAAAAACTGTGGAAATTTGCTATTTTCATTTTAGTTGTATATTTTGCAAGGATTTTTAGTTGTTAATGTTTTTGGTTAGTTTAGAGACTTCACATATTATTGGTTCGGACTCGGTTTATTTTAGAGATATTGATAGTGTTTAGTCGAATAGTTTTCAGTCATTCGTGCTTTTATATACATATGATACTGATGATTGTCCGTTAATTAATGGTACACAGAAAAACCACAGATTTCTTATGCGAAAATACCCATTTAGGATTTAAACAAACATACCTATATCCAAAAGTTAATAAGGAAGATACGGGGTGTTAAAGGGATATAAATATTTTTTATTCATGCATTTCGATAATTTCTGATATTTTTTATACATTTTAATAAAACTCGGTATCCAGGAGTTTTTAGCTATCAGCTATTTATATCTGAGCAGTTGTAATTATAGCTAATACGATGTTATTGAAGATACATACTTTCGGGTGCACTGAACAACTAAAACGGGAATACCTTAAAAACGGTCTCAAGACCGATTCTTACTAAGTATACCTTTTTTGTGCAGAAAGCATAGAGAAGCTTACTAGTTTATACATACATACAGAGTGGTAACAAATAATTGGGTAGTTTTAGAGAATTTTAAATAGTGTACCCATCACCCTCTAGTCTACACACAAAAATTAATATTCGATCTGAAAAGCTAATGTTTAGAAACCCCGAGATAACGTTTTATTGAGATATTTAAAAAGGGGGGAACAATTATCGAAATAAATTTACTTTTTCTTTTTACTATGACACCCCCGTATCTTCCTTATTATAAACTTTTGGATATGAGGTATGTTTGGTTAAATCTTAATATTTTGTCATAAGGAATCTGTGGTTTTTCTGTGTACCATTCATTAGCGGACACCTTGTATACAAAGTTTTTAAAATGGTTTTTTGACTTGCGGAACTATGGAAAATGTTTTGCTCTGCCAGGTACCTCATCGTCCTGTCGTCGCTTTGATAATTTTTAATTTTTAATATTTAAACCACATGTTTTTGTTTTAGGTTATGTCTATTAAAATAATCCAATAAATTTTGTTTACAACATACAGTTCTTTTTGTTTTCTCCTTAATTCTACGCCACTGATCTGCCTAAAATTAAACATGGCCGAAAATGGCCCGACTTGACGTCACAGCCGCGCTAGCCAATATGACGAATGTCGTGACCTTATCTCATCAATCGACTTTGACTATAAACTAAAAAAATTTTTTTTATTTTACGTTTGGGGGCCCTGTATCATTAATACGGCTAATGCGCCATTGGCCAGTTCTTAAATTAGAAAAATTAAATTGTTGCAGATACGGAATTGCGAAGCTGTCCAAATTTTTGTAAATTTAAAGCAGCCAGCCTTAGTAGTCGTTCTTACCAGCACTTTTATTTTTTTAAAAATTATGCAGCCTCAATACCCAAAGAGAGTTATCCTTTACAAACACAATTTTACAACATGCACAAGATGGTTATAACTTAAAGCCAATGATGTTGATTTTCAATTAATTCTTAGGTCAATTTTTTAAAAGAATGCATATGAGAAGGTAAACTCTAAGTCGCTTTAGTCATCGACAAACAATTAATTATCCAGATGCGCTGCCTTTACTGCTTCTTCAGCCTGTATTTAATCGACTCTTCGAGACACAAATATTAAGGGCAGGTACAGACAACACGAAGAAACATTAACTGGTTTAAAATTAAGGTGTTACGAGCCAGAGCGGACCATCTCACAATTCAAAAAATGTACTTTAAGAAGTATTTTCAACGGCATAAAACTTATTTATGACAGTGAAAGTAGGCTAAGAATTTATATAGGATTGTGGTAGCTTTCTAAGTTCACTTTAGCTCTGATAAATAATTATTATACTATCAAAAATATGTATATTTTTTAAATTTTGAGATGGTCCGCTCTGGCTCTTAAGGCATCAATTGATTGAGTTTTTCTTAGGCGTTTTCACACACACACTGGTAACAACGCCGTAATTAGTATTTTCATTTTATACATAGTAAGGTTTGACCTATTTGCCGGTCCGGTATTATAGGCGATTCCGGTTTATGTAGCCGGTACTGAACTCGACAATCTCTCGACCATCATTTTTTCGAAGGAGCACAATCTCTATAGGTGTTTTTTGTTGTTTTAAACTATTTTGTGATGGATACACTAGACTACATATCACGGACGTATACGAAGTAAATGTGGTATCGAAAATTTTTGAAAAGTAAAAAAAGATCCCTACTTTTAAAATCCTATACTATTTCACTAATCCCTTATTTCCTTGAAAAATTATTGCAGAGCAAAAACAAAAAAATGTCCTCTCTTTCCAAAAACATCTCATTTTATTGATTTTTTTATCTCCACATGTTCTCTTTCCTTCTTTCCCTATACTAAGAGGGTTGGGGGTCTACATAACTGTCCGCAATAAAAACATAACTAACAAAGGACTTTTCCATACAAAATTCCCTTCTATACTATACCGGGTGTCCCAACTCTATTTATACGCCAAATTACTTCGCCCCTGTACAAAGCACAAAAATAAACTTAAAATAAAAAGTGTTTCATTGATACACTCTTTTTACTGTTAGTACTAGTTTATATACAGGGTGTCTCAAAAACATAGTTTTCATTATCAAGTAGGTTTTTTTAAAAATGGAACACCCTGTATATTTTAACAAATTTTGACTCTGCAATTAATTCTACATTAAAAAGTATGACACACTATACGTCAATTATTGCTGGTTTTTGATATATCAGCAGTATGCTGATATACTTATTAACAATTAAGAGCGGAGAAAGAAAATAATATTTTAATTCCAATTATTTTTAATGGCTCCATGCAAGATGTGCACATCTTAAAATATTTGCCCAGCGCTCTTTTTAAACCCATTATTTTGAGTCCGACTAACCAAACATAAGTGGTTTGTTTTTTATTTCTCTTGATTTTGTTTTAGCCCAGCTTGCCGATGATGAGAACGGAGAAGGC
This sequence comes from Listronotus bonariensis, assembly GCA_014170235.1. Lineage (NCBI taxonomy): Eukaryota > Metazoa > Arthropoda > Insecta > Coleoptera > Curculionidae > Listronotus > Listronotus bonariensis. The sequence goes on from JACEGR010001046.1 coordinate 106,046, forward strand.
ACAAGTCATTCTGCAATCCGCAGGAGTCTCTACCTACATGAAGGTATTTTTTGCATTTGCTTATAAATTACGGCTTGGGTTTTGTTCTTGAATTTTAACATGGCTATCTGCTGTCTAAATAATAATCGTAATTTTATTGAATTGGCAGAATGTTGTGACGTCTTAATTATAAAAAGATTATTATTACAGCCTTCTCTCTGTTTAAGGGCAAGTAGAAAAAAATTAGAATTAGTTTTTGTTTGCGGACAGCAGTTGACTTTACATTATACAGTGTGTCCAGGATAAGGATCCTAAGCATGGGAATCTCAGTACCTATTGCAGATACAGCTTAGGTTAAATTAGAAAAAAGTTGTGTTTTTTAAAGCTTATTTACATGCCGTTTAAAAAAGATATTTGGCAAAAATGAAAATTTAAGTATATGGATTTTATTTTTTGTTGACTTTATTTGAAGAGATATAAAAAACTAATTACACTTTTTCATTGGCACTTTTAAGCTACTACATGATGGTATTTTTAGATTTTATACCCGCCGTTTCGTTTTCAAGAAACCATCATCAACTTTATTTTTTTATATGGCTCGAAAAAAAAGTATCTGATTCCATTTTTTATTACAAATTCAACGATGTATCACATGTCATATTTTAATTTTTAGTTAAAAGAAAAATTCAATTTTTTCTTTTTTTTTCAAGTTATTTTTAAGTAGACCTTGCAAACAAATGCTTGGACGTTAATACTTGTTACCGTATCTGTAACATAATTTAATATCATTATAAAATAGTATTTGTCCTTATTACCCTGCTTGTCGAGTTGTTGTTTTTAGAGCAATTGTTCTTATTGTTACTGTTGTCTCTATTATTGTTTATTGGTGAATAGCTAATATCTGATTGCATTATTACGGTCGAATATGCAGGATGGCCATTATAGCCATGAAGATAAGTTTGACATGCTAACATGCTACATTTTGTGGTGCAAAAATAAATGAAGGTATCATTTCTGCAGTTAATGAATTATGGTAAATACATGGACCTGGTATTTTAGTTTTCAAAATTCCACACCACATATTAAACCCAAAACGTTCTTGATGTTTCGATATTTTCTTAACACGCGGATTTTGTTTAGCCTAGTAATGCGTATAAAGACAACAGTAACAATAAGAACAATTGCTCTAAAAACAATAACTTCACAAACAGGGTAATAACGACAAGTACTATTTTATAATGATAATTAATTATGTTGCAGATACGGTAACATAAGGTATTAAGGTCCAAGCATTTGTTTGCAAGACCTACTTAAAAATAACTTTAAAAAAATAGAAAAAATGCAACTTTTCTTTTAACTAAAAATTAAAATATGACGTGATACATCGTTGAATTTGTAATAAAATATGGGATCAGGTACAGTGGTGTACATTTTTTCGAGCCATATAAAAAAATAAAGTTGATGATGGTTTCTTGAAAACGAAACGTCGGGTTAAAAATCTAAAAATACCATCATGTAGTAGCTAAAAAGTGCCAATGAAAAAGTGTTATTAGTTTTTATATCTCTTTAAATAAAGTCAGAAAAAATAAAATCAATATAGTCAAATTTTTGTTTTTGCCAAATATCTCAGCAGACCATGAAAGTTTTTCAAGTTTTTAAACGGCATGTAAATAAGCTTTAAAAAACACAACTTTTCCCAATTTAACCTAAGCTGTATCTCCAACAGGTACTGAGATTCCCATGCTTAGGATCCTTATCTTGGACACACTGTATAAAAATTACTTTTATTATTAAAGATTAAAATTTGACGCATATTTTGACTATTCTTAAGTGTTCATGAACTACAGGATAAATACAGTGCGTGTCTAAAGTCAAAACCCCCTCCTAATTTTTGAATTGTTCGGTATTTTTCATGAAAATTTGAGGACTTTAGAGCGGCTTTCACAATGTCGCGTCAATCCTTCAATTAGTATACAGGGTGATCAAACTTAAGTCGGCACTATTGCTAACTGCTTTATTATTGAAGATTCGAAGTCGGTTAAATTAGTAAAGTTGTAGTTTTTTTCGCTGAATAACGTGTTGTCAACAAAAACAATTGAACTCGGGTTTACAAAAAATGTGCTTTGTTTTAAATGATAATATTATATCACCATTCGAAAGATTTATCAAAAAGCTTTAAAAAAGTCCATATGTGATATATCCAATTTTTAATAGTTTCGGAAATATGACCATCCTCAGAAATTTGACAGTAAACTGGCATTTTTTAATAAAACACCCTGTCTATTACATTACCAATAAATAGATATTTAAAAAAGCTTTAAGAAAACACGACCTTTGCTATGCCTATATTTTATAATTTTAAAAATATGGCCCTCCCAATCCCAAATAGTAGAGATACTGTCCCTTTTTTTCTACGACATTTAACTTAGTACCTTTTTTTATCTTAATCTAGAAACTCTGGGGATAAAAGAACGAACAAAGTGAGAAGTTCGGGGCCTGTCCAGTTGGACCGTATAAGGATGCATACGCGCGGAACCACGAGTTTCTCTGTTGGGAACCGTGAGAGGAGGAACTATACTGGACAATTCTTCAGAGCAGAAGCCATGGAAGTACCTATAAAAAGCGATAAATCCCCCACAGCCCGTCGGTGGGCAAGAGAGGGAAGCCTTTCTGTATATAGTTTAGAGCTGTAGGGGGTGGCCATCTTGGGCAACCCTTGAAATTTGTGCTGCCATTCCTTTAAAAGGTTCCATTTGATGAAAAAACGTCCCAACTAAAATTTTATTTTGATCGTATAACGGGAAGGGATGCCGCAAGCAACGTTATTATTGATAAAAATAAAAAATTGGTAATTTCCTAATTTTGCAAATATTTGTTATATTTCCAAAGGCAAAACATTGCCAGAGACTTACAAAAATGTGTTTACGTCAGAGAATTTGAGTTAGGATCATTAAATTTAATTTGTTAATTCATTTAAATAATTTACCTTTATTTTTCCAAGTTCTTTCATCACTTTCGAAGGTTTCGGAAACCGCCCGAATTATCTATTGAGAACTTTTATGCCATCCTGTACTATGAAATTTTCGCGATATTTCTCCAAAATTCTAGATCATTCTTCAATCTTCTATATTACTATAAAAGGGCGACAGAAAACCTTCGAATGAGTTGTATAGATTCGACTTTTGTCCTGTAAATATGGATGGTGGAGGGGAGGATAACCATCTGAATGTTTTAAAAAGTGTCCGTCGAAAGGAGCAACTTAAGGTGGCGGCACAGTAGCCAGAGGAGATTTTTTAACCAACGAGCATGAATTATGAGAGTGAGATATAAAATGAAAAGGACAGATAGATACAAAATAAAAAAGAAAGAAATACAAAAATCCCTCCACTGGCTACTGTGGCGCCATCCCAATTTGCTACATTCCGATGACCACTTTTTCAACTTGTCCACCATAAAAGATGGTTATCCTCCCCTCCACCATCCATACCTGTAAAGTTCGAGACATTGACAACTGAAGATTTTGTCGTTGTAACCATAGTTACGTTTCAATTTTAATAAAGGTATTAAATTAAGCGACTTGACAACGTTGCAGTTGCAAATTTAGAACATAATGACTTATTCTATTTTTTAAACAATTTTTTATGATTTATGGGACAAATGTAATAAAAAATAAGAAAATAGTTAGTCTACAACTATATAGTGTTAAGCGTTTAAGTGGTTGCCATCATGGATTTCGTTAAAAATTCAGCAATGAAGCAAAACGTGCGAAGTCAGTTTTGGTTTATCTGCAGTTCAAGTCTAAATAACGAAGAACTTACGCTTTATGGCTTCATATAAAGTTTCTCGAAACACTGACTATTATCCTGCTTTGTGTTATTTAGGTTGTCAGACAATGATGCCTAATATTTTTTGTGAAATTTAATAACTAATCAGGTTATTTACGTAAATATTTTTCGCCAAATTAAATCTAGATACACATTTTTATTAGCTTGTTTTAATTTGAATTCCCAATAAAAACGAAGGTACGTGTTTTTATAAGAGGTGATTTGGAACAATATGTTGGAAATTAATAATTTGGTACTCTTAAAGCACATTTAGATTTAAAAATTAAATTTTACACATTTAAAGTGATTTATTTATAAACAAAAAATATTAAAAAAACATTGTAAATAGAGTCATTTAAGAATATATCAGGTTTACTTAAGTATAGATAAAAGTTTACTTAAAACTGTCCTGGAATATTGTTTCTTTTAACATCCTGAAAACGTGTTTTGTAAACAAACAATTTGAAGTAAAAATTGCTTTTTCCTACGACCACTTGTGAAAATAGCAAATAGCACACTGATTTCATGCATAGAAAATGCGTTATATCACACTAGTGTTGCAAAGTACTTTTACAGCACTAGTGTTGCAAAGTACTTTACAACACTGGTGTGATACATATTATGATGTCATTCTAAAAACTGCTATTGGTTTTGCAAGTGACATATTTATTGTAGTGACAGTAAAAAAAACTTTTTATTTACCTTAAACGGTAGAACCCAAATTAGCGAAAATCATCTTATTTTATATTTATTAAAATTTTATTAAATAATGTATAGTTGGTTGCCTAAGCATGATTGTCATAAATTAATAAATCTAGTGACTCAGGCATTCGACTATTGGCGCGGTGATTAGCCGTGGTGGTACAGTTCTGTTAAGGTGGCTAAATTGTACTTTTGTGTATTTTTGAATAGTTTACTTTTATGAAATATAGTTCTTAAAAGTGCATTAATGGCTTTTATTGTTGGCACAACAATAATACATATTTTTCTTAAAAATATGAGGAAAAACTGTTATTTTTACTTAGTTTTACATGTGATGTTCAGTTTCATTAACTCGTTTTACCAATTTTACCCCACCCAGCGACCCAGCACCCCTTTTCACTCCCCGATCCCGTAAGTTCATTTACTGATATTTTTTAAAAAACGGAATATTTTGGATATGCACCACTTACGTTTTATTTAGAAGAGTGTTTAAAATATGTAAGAATCGATAATTTTTAAAAAACCCTTATAATAGCAGAAAACCGTATTAAACTATTAGCGTTATTACCTAACAAAACCATACAATTTTTATTAAGTGAGGCCCTTTTTAAATTCCAAAATGATAAAAGTTATATAATGCTTCTAGGTAGGTGATTTTCGATGTAAAAATATTGTCAAAACAGTATAATATAGCAGTGAGGAAAAGTATATATCACACTAGTGTTGCAAAGTAAATATCACCCTAGTGTTGCAAAGTTCTCAATTGTTTTTTATTTTTCTGAACAGACAAACTTTAATTTATTTATTTTTTGGTGAATAATTTGTGGTCGTAGGAAAAATAGTGTACAGTACTCGTGTGAAAATGACTTTCTTACACTCGTGGGTTTGTCGCACTCGGCTAACGCCTCGTGCTACAATATTCCCACTCGTGTGAATTTAGTAATTTTCCACACTTGTAATGTAATATACTATTGTTCCTAGTTCTTAGCTAATATGTTATTATACAGGGTTTTTCAGAACTATGGGATCAAACTTTGAGGTTTGATTCCTTATGTTATTTTATGAAAAAAGTTTCTATAAACATATGTCCGGAGTTGCTTCATTACTGAGATACAGGGCGTTAAAATTTAAAAAGAAAAATCAGTTTATCTAATTATTTTTAACATGGTTTCATTTGGATAAAATATATTTAACAAATATGGTAAGGGCTAAATAAGCGCCTTATTACTTTTAATAAATGTACCAAATTTTATCCAAATCGGACTAAGCATATTGAAAATATTTAGAAAAAACTAATTTTTTATTTAAATTTTAACGCTCCGTGAAGCAACTCCGGTCATATGTTTATAGGAACTTTTTTCATAAAATAACATAAGGAATCACACTTTAAAGTTTGATCCCATAGTTCTGAAACGCCCCGTATAACTCATCAATTAGCTTGATACCTCGCTCAGCTGTGTCAAATACTACTTTAAGATTGTTGACAATTTGCTGTATTGGTGAATCGCTTTTCAAAATTTCTGTAGGAAAATTTAATTTTTGAAAAAGAAAATCCGAACGGACATAAAGTCGTTAATTTTTTTTTTCATTTGATCTAATTCTCCTATTATTTCATGTTTAATGCCCTCCTTATCTGACGCTGGCTTATTTACAGCTCTTACCATTTTCTTCTTAACATTAATTCAAATATTTTCACCTAAGAATGCTAATGAAACATTTAAAAAACTTAGATACCATAAATTGTTTTTCATTTTACCCCATGCAACTTAGAAAAATAGGAAAAAATGAGGTGAGGACTTTTTTTGCTCTTCAAATTATAGGTTTCTTTCTTTGATACTACTCAAATCTTTTCGTTTCCAGTATTCGAATACCAATTCCGGGTTTCATGAATACCGAGTATTCGAATACTTTTTTCTTCCAAGTATTCAAATATTCGGTATTCGAATACCGATTTTCAGTATTCGACCCAACTGTGATAAAGAGATCATATTTATATTTAAAAAATTGCAAATTTGTTTCGAAAATATGGTGTCGACCAAAGTCGGTCACGACATTCGGCCATATTGCTTTGACGTGTTATGACGTCACATCTCCCATTTTTCGGCCATGTTGTTCAGTGCCGGAGATATACAGTTTATTGTATTAGTAGAACAACCGTTTATACAACAGTTTTTAATTATTATTAAGTTGTAAATTCTTTTACTTTAAATAAAAAACATTTGGAATTACATCTCTTAACAAATATCACTACCAAAACAATGCAAAATAAAATGCGCAAATTCTAGACGCCACTGGATTGATCATCAGCTTTGATTTTACCCAGTTTTACCAACTTTTCTCCGTGGAGTGCCCTTCCTTGCGTCCCCGACCTCGAACCGCCTAAAAGTTGAGGATATGTCGCAACCTTATAAATATAAACTAACCTTGATTCTGCCATATTTGTTGAACAAAAAGGTATACCTTAATAATATCGCTACAAGCAACCTCTTTGAGGTATTTCAGATTAAACATTTCAATCCATACAAAAGATTCCCATTGCATTAGTTCACGCTTTATCTAGGCCACCCGGTACTGTCCAAAAGGTCTCTACAATAAAATGGTAGAAGAAATTCTTTGTGCCAAAATAGAACGATATTATGCAATATACCTTAGTCGAAAGGTTGCTGGTTTGCTAGATACAGGGTGTCAAATTTTCCATGTATTTCTTTTACTTGGACACTCGGTATTAGACCGTAATCTAGATTCAAAATTTTGTCAGTTATTTCCTCTCAGTTCATAACTCGTAAAATGCTTCAAGAGGGTTGTACATGAATCATGGTGTGCGTCAGCTGCGTCTACGATGGTGGAATTGTACAGGTGCTCCAGAAAAAAAGAGCAATATTAAAATTGTTTTTTAAAGGGAACACCCTGTATATTAGTTTTATTTTTGGATTGTAGGAGTAAAAATAATGTAAGTTTTATCAGCGATCCCTAAAGGTTTGTAAGATATTTGGGATTTGTGAAAAAATCATGACAAAAACAAAATTTTATTATATCCTACATTACTTAGGCTTGCCTTTTTATATTATTTTAGATTGCTAGAAAATTAAGTGTACAATCACCTACATTTAATTTTTTTACTAGAAATTATACAGGATGTTCAGTAACTAATATTTTTTTTTCACCCTTTCGGGGTCATCCCACCCAGGTCCGACGACCGCCCCCTAGGTGGTGCACTGCAGCCTGAAGGCTTATTGTACCTTGACCCCTACTCCTTCTCATTCACACACCATTCATTCCATAACTTGGATGGTTGTTGCTCGGTCCGCTTCTCCGAGCAGAAACACCGTGTGCCGCTGCCCAAAACACCGCTGTCGCCGGACACCCATCCAAATTATGGGCGCGCATTCCACTGCTTAACTCCGGAGATCGACGCTCGCCGATACAACCGAAGCCGCCACAAGCGCGCCTTACAACTAATATTTACTATTATATTAATTTTTGGGCACCCTGTATAATTTTTAGTAAAAAATTAAAATGTAGGTGATGGTACAGTTAATATTCTAGCAATCTAACATAATATACAAAGTTAAGCTTAAGTAAGGTAAGATACATACATTAAAATTGGTAATTTTCTAGAAACCTGCGGCAACTCCGATTCTAACGAAATTTAGTATACGGGGTTTTTGGGGCGCTGATCACGAATCTGAAAGAGTTTTTGGCGGAAACGTTTTGTTCTCGAGATATTTATCATCAAAGTTTAAATTTGAACCAAGCTTATTTTCACTATATTTCCCCTTCTTTTTGCACACAATTCTTGATTTAAAGCCAAAGTGTCACACAATATTTAATTTTCACCTTTTAAAATCCCGTTTTTCTACGTTTTTTACATTATTTTTGCATTAAATTGCGTGGCTTTTCTTTGATAATGCGGCAACCATACATACACATAGGGCTTCATGGCACACTGGGATTGAAATAATTCAAAATGCAATTTAATGCAAAAATAATGTAAAATACGTAAAAAAGGGGTTTTAAAGGTGAGAATCACATATTGTGTGCCACTTTAGCTCAGGAATCAGGAATTGGGTGCAAAAGAAGGAGAAATATTGTAAAAATAGGATTAATTTAAATTTCAAGTCTGATGATGAATATCTCAAGCCAAAAATTCTTTCAGATTCGTGATCAGCGCCCTAAAAAACCCCGTATACCAAATTTCGTCAAAATCTGAGTTGCCGCAGGTTTCTAGAAAATTACCTTAAAATTTTATTTGTGTCAAGAATTTTCAAAAATCCCCAATATCTTAAAAACCTTACATTTTTGGTATAGGTATCACAAATTGATGGTATTTTTATTTGTACAGGGAGTTCTATTTAAAAACATTAGTTTAATACAAATCTTTTCGTTGAAGCACCCTGTATAATTGCACCATCGGCGCCGCAGCTGACGCTCACACACTTCATGTACAAACCTCTTGAAGCATTTTACGAGTTATGGACCGAGAGGAAATTAGTCACGGAAATCTGTCGCCGGCTCACGAACCATATCTCGCAATCGCATCGATCAAATTGCTGAAAATGGATCTCAGTTATCATTTAAATTTCGATATGTTAATATTTTAATTAAATATAACTAAATATGGAAAAATAATGTAAAAAGACGACAGCAAATTCAAACCCCATATTTTTCTTTTATTTCAATCAATCCTTCTTGTGTTGTGACTTTCTTTTAAACGTAACTGCTCCCGCACTCTGTAATTCCATAGAAAGAAGAAATAGGCGGGAAAGAAATTTCCTTTCTATTTCTTGTCGTTACTCAGTACCATTCTTTCTAAATAGTTCGTAAATTTTCGGCAGTGAAAAAATAATAGACTACTGGACCTGAAAACGTTGGGTTCTTGTGGAAAAATGCACTTGTTATTTCTTAAAATATATTTGTCTTTTTTACTTATGTTTCATTTATTTGGCATATTTACTCAGATTATAATCAGTCCAAGTCCAATTTCCGGATTTTAATATTTTATTTTTGCTTAATTAAAATGCATCTAGCTTTTTCTATTTTGTAAAAAAATTATAGAGGAGAAAAAACAGCGACATGATTTGCGTATACAATATAACAACATAACATAAAGGAATATATTATTTCCACAAAACACTAAATAAAAATTTGTTTATTATTGCCACCACAAATTGCAATGTTGTCAATGTTTCCGCAAACACCCGCTTATAAAAGAATGTAAACAAACGTCCAGCAGGTAAGAAGATCACTTTATACAAAACGCCATACAATAGAATAGGATAAATGACAAGAAAGATCCAAATCGCCTTTCTATTTCCAGGCGTTTGTGTTGTCCATTCGTGACTTCGGATGGAGTTCCAAATAGACAGGAAATAGAAAAATAGAGAAATTTTTTTCTTGCGAGATACGGAGTACGGGCTATGATTTATTTATCTTGCAGTCCATATCGTTATACTAAATATTAATAATAAAAACAAAACTAAAATAAATGTATTTATTAAAACATGCAACTACAACAATAAGCAAATTTAAAAAATTGGGATACACAAGTCATGTTATACGACAAATTAAATCTAAAATAAAATATGTTTATACCTAAAACAACAAATCGAAATTGCCAACTTGGAAATAGTTCTATTTCCAAGTCAATCGTCAACGATATGTTGAACAGTTTCCTAAAAGCTAAAATTATATTAAATATTATGTTTTTTTGATATAATGCATTGTAGACTCACATGGTCTTAAAAGAAACAATTCTATATTGTTTTGGGCACCCTGTGTATTTAAATAAAATATTACTTCTTATTTATTTTAAATGTAATATAAAATTTATGAATAAACTGATTAATACAGTGGTTTAACAACAACGTGCCTAAAACTAAATTGTTTCCTCAGAATAACCTACAAGAATAAGGTATATTTTTAACAATGAATAAACATTATAAACAATATTTAATAGTGCAAATAAATGCAACACCCTAAAAAAATAATTATTTTATATTTTAGGTAATATTTAACTGTTACTGGAAAAATATCATAGAAGTATTGTTATACATTTTGCGTAGATAATATTTGACACTTTTATGTATACCGGGTATTGCTCCGTCCAGCGGGACATAGGGAATCCCATGTAAATTTTGAAGTGGTCCAATATTGGCTCCCTAATTATTTTAAAAGAATATATTATTAGGTTTTTTAAAAAGCACGAAAAGTTGTAGCCAGTGTACAAATTTCAGCTCTTTTCAGTCCGCCAGCTAAGAGATAAATGCTAAAATAAGTTACGGATCTCCTCTCTTCTTACGCGCCCTGTATTATTTGAAGTTTATAATAAAATACTAGAAAAATTATTTAACCTCTTACTCTCAAGTTGTCAGATCAATATTACATCATTTTTAAATAATGAACTACTTAAATCAAGAAAAAATCACTATTATAACGCATTTGATTAAATCCTGATATTTTTGTCATAAATTGATTCCTAAATGTAGACAAATTTGTTTTATTGTCTTGCGTAACTGTGAGTGCATGTGTTGGAATTAGCTGTAAACTAAAATGAAACGCGAGGATTCTTTTGAAATTCCCGTATAAAATTGTTCCGTTTTGGCAATGACATTATAAATTAATGATCTAAATTGTCAATGATAAATCGATATGGTGGTTTTATTATTGATTTCTAGAGTACAGGGTGCATAATGAGATACTACGTTGCAGAAGTATTTAAGCAGTTTACTCTTAACTGGTTGGTTGAAAAATGCTCAAATTTTCATTTTGGGTGGAACTTCTTGTGCTCTTTAATAAATTCTTATAGTTTTTTTATTCAAAAATAATTAGGGGAGCCAATATTTGACTACATCAAAATTTACATGGTATTCTCTATGTCCCGATCGACGGAGCAACTCCCGGTATGTATTTGCCTAAGTACCTTTACCAAAATGATTGACAACAACCGTTTTTATATTGAACAAATGTACTGGTTGAAAAGAAATTAAGTAACTATAGTTTACAATGCAGCAGTAGACTAGGTTATCAAGGTTCGGGATGTGCTATAGTTAGGGATCCTTGAACCATTTTTACCATTCATTACCAACAAGCTAATTTTTCGTAAGTAGCATTGTTGTAAGGAAAAAAGTTGTCTCACTATTACTGAATTGTTAACCTTAACTAATTCGCTTTACTTACTGCTACATTGCTGAATTAAATTGGCTTGATTTTTAACTTAATTTATTAAAAAACCAACAGCTACCGGCAAAATCGGCAAATCACTAAAATATTATAAGCAAAAGGCAACAACCCAACTTTTTAAAGAAAATTCCTCTAAATTAAACAGTTACTGCCAACTTTATATGCTCAATAACAATACTCCTTTTTTTAACGAATAATGTAACCCTAACTAGTTATACTGGAATAGTACCAAGCACGAAAAAGGATAATGTTGGGACTGATCCACATATTATTTTCTTCCTATTTTAAACTCGACACCAAGTACAACATATGAAACGAGTCATCGAACTGAAACAACTCGATTTAGATAATTAGCTTTAGGTTACATTTATAAGATGTCTTTAAATGTAGATTTCGGCACCTGTCCCTTAACTGACTTAAGCAGTCTAGCGTATGGATAAATCATTTTTTATTTGACATATCGGTAACTAGGACAGATCCGGAGTATCTGATTAGGTAGACATCTTTGACCAACTGGTGTATATCTCTTTACCAGTGTAAATATTTAAACCGGTGACAGTTCTAGTTCTGCACGTCGCCTATTTGTCCCCATAATTTGTTTAAAACATAATGGGGCGCTATACGCGCTCATGCAACTACGTCGAATAACATCGACGTTTCTATTTTATTTGTAGACCGACGAACTAAAAGCCTCTTCGAACAACTCCATCTTTAAGAGATAGAGCCACGAAATTAAAATCAATGATTGATTTAAAGGAGCGCGGACCATAGATATCCCAAGCATTTTCGCGCAGTAAACAAATAGGTGCGTTGACAAGCATACGTATTTTAAAAGTCATGACCAAACACGAATCTGGCTCACCGTCCCTCACCGTGGTCCTCATATTATGAACGGGAAACCCAGACAATGCGTTGATAAATTATGACCTATATTGCTAATAGACCGTTCGGCGCCTGCGCTTAAACATTTTGACGACGGAAAATGACTGGCACCCAAATGTCAAACCCGTATTTTCGCCCATGAAACGTAACTCTTGTTTCGCGCAGGTAATAACATTGGCAATCCACATAGATCAGTGGCGCGGTTCCTTTCTAATGAGGAGCTCAAATATTTTTTAATGAGGGGTGGTAATCGCCGTTATTACTGATTTTTATAATTTTATTTTCGTTTTTATTAACGTTTGTTAGAAGAGCGATCATTTATCAAAAATGTCACTGGCTTCCTATTAATTTGACTCTTTAGGACAAACTAAGACTAAAAAAATAAACGAATTGCTAATAATAAGTTCTGCCTGTAGACCATTTATTATTTGTTGAACAAATAATAGGTACTTTTTATAACGAGTACAACAGACAGAATGGTTATCGTATAATATATAGCTATCGTATATTAGTGGTATTCTTTTGAAAAATTATCAGTTTCACTTTCCTTAGTTCCTTCACTTGCATCTGATCATGATCATTTGATCACGTGACAGATACCATTTGAAATACTAATAAACATTTAGAATGATGTAAGCCATATAAGTTTCAAAAGAATGTTATCAGCTTCACTTCCAACAGTTTGCTCACTGATCTTGAAAGAATACCACTTTTATAATTATAAAAATGCCAATATGATTTATATATCCCAAGACTATATCTAAGATACCAACTACCAAAAAAAAGCCCTATGTATAAATTTTAACAAGTATAAATGGTAAAGATATTGGTTTAAAAACCCTTACTATCAATCATATTTTAAAAGAAAAGATCGACATAATACCAAAAATTAATAATTGTAAAAAACTTTTTGGTAATATGTTCTGCATGTAAACAACAATACATGGATGTACCATATTATGATGATGTCAATATGAATGTATATCCCAGAACTACACTTATATAAACTACCAACTACAAAAAAAGGTAAACTTTGTATAAATTTTAAACATTATAAATGAAGAAGAAATTAGCCTTACTATCAATTACTTCCTGGAAGAGGCAACAGATGTATCGGAGTCATCTCCACTATTAGATTTGGCATTAGAATTATCTTTCTTTCTATATTTTCGATTAATACCTCCCCTATTACCATTACCTAAAACGATAACAATTTATTATAATTTACCAAAACAAAAAGTTTTTGAATTATAGACTATAGTATATATTATAGACTGTAGTGTACAGGGTGTCCCATTTTGGTTGTCCCTTATGGGAAACTTGGAAACCATAAGAGATATTAAAAATCCGATACCCAATCCTCGAGTTCTTTTTGGAGAAAACATTTATGGTAAAAACAGATCATCGCTATCGCGAAGCGTTTCAGAGATACAGGGTGATTCTCGATTTTTTCACTTTTTGAAAAGGCCCTGTAGCTTTGTTGTTATTACAGATATGAGAAAACTAATTGCACATTATACAGACACTATTTTCCGTAGAACCCAGTGGCGTAGCCAAAAAATTTTTTGAGCTGTCATTTTTGACATATGACCCAAACATGTTTTTTTTTATTAGGGACACCCTATAAATGATTAGGTAATTAAATTGCTTGTTTTTTTCTGATTAAAATAATATATCATAGTAGGGGGTTTAATAAATGTTTACGTCAAATATTGGAAAAATTATGATTTTAAAGACGCATTGCGGCTTCTATCTGTTTTTTAAATTGTTTTATATTTTTGTTTTAAAAGGAATCTGTCATCCCTTAGCTCAGGAGACATTTCCGTAGAAAAAAACAAAAAAATTAGTTTACAACAACAATAATAAACAAGTTATATTAATTAAACTTAAAAATTTATCAAGTTTTTTTTTTAATTTTTGATTTTTTCATTATTTTTTAATTTTTTATGAATTCTCCATGTCAACTTTACCAATAGAGCAAAAAAAAATTTAAAGTCCAAAAAAAAATCGAAAAATATTTGACACACCCTGTATAACTTTGATTTTTATTTTTTTATACAACATTATCATACTAATACAGTACCAAAATGTTTTGCTTCAAATTCATAAATAAGGACGCTATGAATTTTAAATTTAAACATAAAAATAATTATTTTTAATTTTTGGGACACACTGTATCATTTATATATATATATATATATATATATATATATATATATATATATATATATATATATATATATAATATTATTCTTCCTTATCATATATATCATCTACCATAATTTCATCCTTATATATTCATAAATAAAATTGTAGGAAATTTTTAAAGTTAAAAATAAAAAAAATCATTTTAATTTTTTGAGACACCCTGTATCATTTTTTTATATATAATAATATTTCTCACCATCACATTTATCAAATACCAAAATTTATTCCCTTTATTTTCATAAATAAAATTGTAGGAAATTTTTAAATTTTAAAATAAAAAAATATTATTTTAATTTTTTGAGCCACCGTGTATCATTTTATTATGCGTATTAATAATCTTCTACATCAGTGTTTCCCAAACTTATCTAAAGCGCGACCCCTTTTTGTTAAAAAAATTGTTCACGACCCTCTACTCATCACCCAAACCAAAATAGCGACAAAAATAGCGTGCCTAATTTACAACTGATGGTTTCTCAAATTTTATTTTACTTTACTGTTTAAGTTTAAACTAAATACATTTAAAAAAATTTAACAATTATTTTAATAATTGCGATCTGTCCCACTAGTAAACTAGTAGTACTTCTGCCAGACTAGCATTTACAATAAAAATAAATAATAAAAAGTCGACTGCACATTGTACACCGCGACATCTTTGTTTGTGTCTAGATAGCAATACTAATATATTATTTTTAAGGACTTTTTAAGGACTTTTAATATTTAGTTTTTTATGTTTCGTTTGATAATTAATTGTTAATTTTTATTTACGGCTTTATTAAAATAAAAATACATGATTTAACAAAGTAGTGTTTTTGTCTTATTTTGGAATTTTCCGGCGACCCCCTAGGACCTCATTGCAGAACCCCCAGGAGGTCGCGACCCACACTTTGGGAAACACTGTTCTACATCATATATATTATGTACCAAAATTTCATACTTATATATTTATAAATAAAGTGATAGGAAATTTTTAAATTTTAAAATAAAAAAATGCGTCTTTAAAATCATAATTTTTCCAATATTTGACGTAAAAAATTATTAAACCACCTACTATGATATATTATTTTAATCAGAAAAAACAAGCAATTTAATTACTTAATCATTTATAGGGTGTCCCTAATAAAAGAAAACATGTTTGGGTCATATGTCAAAAATGACAGCTCAAAAATTTTTTGGCTACGCCACTGGATTCTACGGAAAAAGTGTCTTTATAATGTGCAATTAGTTTTCTCGTATCTGTAATAACAACAAAGCTACAGGGCCTTTTCAAAAGTGAAAAAATCGAGAATCACCCTGTATCTCTGAAACGCTTCGCGATAGCGATGATCTGTTTTTACCATAAATGTTTTCTCCAAAAAAGAGCTCGAGGATGGGGTATCAGATTTTTAATATCTCTTATGGTTTCCAAGTTTCCCATAAGGGACAACCAAAATGGGACACCCTGTATATTGACGGGGTTCCATTTAAATACATTTAAACTTCTCCGGCGAATTTTGTGTCGTCGCGACGCGTCTCCTAAGTGGGCGAGCACCAAGATCGTTTGACTAGGTAAGGTTGCCTCGTAAGCCTTGCAACATGGCGGACCAAACGTCACATATGTATTTTGCTCATTATTTAATAAAGTTTTTAACAGTGTTGTTTGTGTTTTTTGTCAATATTAAATAAATACTTTAAAATACTGTTAACTCCAGTTGTTACCGTAACTTCTTTATATCCTATTAATAAATTATTTAACAATGATTATTCTAGCTGATTTTTAAATATTGTATATCGCGCTCTTTCGCCCTCATGGCATTATCCGTCTAGACATCCTTGTTTGCTATGTAGGAACCAGCAGTGCGGTACATATGTGACGTAATGAGGCAACCTTAACTAGTTAAACGATCTTGGGCGAGCAACTTAAGGCAAGGCGCGCACTGCAGTGCCAAGCAAGTGAAGTGGCGGCGAGGTGATGAGCTAGTGGCAAATTCAGTCTTTAAAGACCTCAAAATTAAACATTTTGGAGGCTGATACCCAACTGACTCCACACACTTGCCAAATACCATTCCACTGTCACTCTTTAATGTGCGCTTCTGTATTTATGTACGCAGGTTTTAAATATTCCATCTGTCCCTGACACACCACCTGGTCGCCACGACACTTGTTTACCATTTCAGTGCGCGCCTTGCCTAACGGAAAATAATTATAAAACCAACCTTCACTGGCTAAAAAGAAAATACTATACAGGGTGCGCTTTTTAAAACTTACAATGGCTATATTTTCTAGACCATGGCAAATATCAAGAAATAAAAAATATCTTTCTTTTTTAGCACAAAGAAAGCTGATTATTTTTAATAATATTCTGGCTACTCTGAATTAAAAGCTGCACCACAATGTAAAGTTAAGTTAGTTAATTACCTCTTCCTCTAAAATTTCCTTGTCCTCTTCTATTTTGGTTTTGCTGTTGATTACCTGGATGTGGGTTATCATAGTGTCTAGGTGGTGGAGGGTAAGGAGGGTGTTGAGCCGTTGCCGGGTACCTGAACATATATACAATAAATATAATATTAATTACTATTAAATAAATATCCTATATTCGGCTCTTTGCCTTTTTTAAAAGTTGCTCAACTACACAAAGTGGTTAAAAACAGTTTGATATAAAAAATTTAGCATCATACAACCATATTTACATAGGGAAAACTGGCCTAAAATGGCATATTCGGGTAAGATGACACAATTCATAATTTTTGAATTTCCCGCTTTAACAGCGACCTCTTAAACGTGTTGAAGCGTTTAATATAATCACGAAATTTCAAGTTTAATTTTCAATTCACCAACCGCAAAATAATTCTTATCAATTTGTAATTTGTGTATTTTTGCAATGTTGCATAAGTAGTTTTCTTATAAATTTTGTTATTTTTTTATTGAAAGACAATAATTTGGCTATGTTTATTTATAAATATGATTACTATAGATATATTTATTATTTATACTCTCAAAATTTAAGCATGTTTGCTACATTGGGGTTTTTGGGTAAAAAGACATACTATTTTAACGTTGTCATTTTGAAATTTAGTGCTTTATTATTATTAAAAATCGTAGAGTAAAAAGATTAAAGTTGTATTTATACAAACGAATTAAGTTAAGTTTAACTAAACTAGAGTAACAAATTTCAAGAACTTATGACATTTTTCGGTCTACAATTTTTTGATAATAATAGAGCACTAAATTTCAAAATGACAACGTTATGTCACGCTAACTGGTATTTTTATTGTTGTTCATAAATATGAGGCGATAATAATGTAACAATTTTTAAAAATATATTAGCATCTAACTAGCAAACGGGTTAACCGAAAAATTTAAAGTTTTTACCATGGACGTAGATTTGCATGCTCTTCAATAAACTTCAATAGAATTTTTCTCTAAAATAATTAGGGGAGCCAATAATTGATCCCATTAAAAATTACATCGGATTTCCTATGTGGCCGGCGATGCATCACCCGGAATATAATTGTTCTAAATGATATTCCACTTACCTTGGATCATAGTTGTGGATCTCTTGGCGGATAATGGTCTCTCGGAGGATAACCGTCTCTTGGAGGATAAGGATCTCTAGGAGGATAACCGTCTCTGGGAGGATACCCATCTCTAGGAGGATAACCATCTCTGGGAAGATAACCATCTCTAGGAGGATAAGCGTCCCTCGGAGGATAACTATCTCTGGGAGGATAAGCGTCCCTCGGAGGATAACTGCCTCTGGGAGGATAATCATTTCTTGGAGGATAATCAGCCCTGGGAGGATAATCAGCTCTGGGTGGATAGTCACTTCTTGGAGGGTATGGGGGATAGGGATCTCTAGGTGGATAGTGATGATCCCTGGGGGATAGTGCGGGTCTCCTGGAGGGTAGTGGGGATCCCGGGAAGGATAGTCTCTAAAGAATAAAAAATATTTAATGTACTAAGTTAAATATGCTTATTGTCAAAAAAACAAAAAAAAAACAATAAAATCACTACGAATTTAAGAATTTTTAGCTTTAACTGCTAACAAACAAAATTTTTACTAGAAATTTATATTTATCAAATACATGTCTTTCCAAAGTAAGCAAAAAATATTAATTATGTATAAAATGATCGATAATATCAAGGCTAAAACAGTTATGACGAAATAATGGTAAAAAATTAATAAACTAGGCCTCTGGTTCAAAAAAGTAAGAGATAATCAAAAGGTGTTTTTGATAAGAGTTCTAAATGTATCAAATTTTATGTCTTGTAATCGTGTAAGGAAGTTGAAACATATCAAAGAATTTTAAATAAAAATGTCATAATTCTGTAATATTTGAATTACGTTTAATATCACGTTATTTCCTTAAAAACTACGTCATAGTCAGGAAGAATTTTTTGGCACAACGGCTTCCCCTAAAAAAATATCGCCCGTTTAAAAGTCCAGTAAAAGTCACGAAGTACTACATTTTATCTAAAAAATTAGTTAAAGATTTCTAAATACCTTGCATTGAAACTTTATTTTTTTCTTTCTCATGGTAGGGAGCTCGAGAGCGGATTTCGGGATTTACTACAGCGCTGCGGATTAATACACCCCAAGATACCTTGTACCCGGTTAAGTACCTCCAGGAAATATGAGCCCTCCTCCCCGTATACAGGACCGATCGTAAAAACAAAAATATATCCATTGGAAATTTTCGAGCGCAGATTAAGATAGGGAAAGTTAATTTACAGTGCGAGTTTGTAACTTGGAATAAATTCAGTTATTTTCAATTTTTTCAAATTTTTGAAAAAATGGTCGGACACGTTGATTTAGTAGTTTCAGTTGCGGTCTTTGTCATAAAAAAATTAATTGTACAGTGTGCCCTAAACTGGAGATATGACATCAACGATAATTTTTTTAAATGGCAACCCTGTTTTTATTTTGGACTGTTTTTAAAGGGCAAATCAAGTTATACATAACTACTAATTTTTTTTTTTTTTGCTTGTCGTTTCCAAGATAATTTAATAAACATTTTTTATTTGCAAAATGTAAAAAATCTATTCAACTTAATAATTTTTCTTCAATAAATGCTCAAAATGTTGCCCATTCACTATTTGGCAATACCCTAATTGCAATTGAGAGTCGTGTTTAACATTTCTAATAATTTCTGGGGAAATTAGTCTACACTCATGCCTTATTCGTGCTTTCAACTCCTCAATGTTTGCGGCCTTGGTATTAAATACTTTGCTTTTCAAATATCCCCATAGGAAATAATCCAATGGAGTCAAATCTGGGGATCTCGGTGGCCATTCAAATGGTCCTCTTCTACCAATCCATCTGCCTGGAAATACATTATCCAGATAATCACGGACAGGTCTTGCAAAATGGGGGCGCACCATATTGTTGAAACCAGATGTTTCTATTCGGGACACCAGCTTCTACCGGATCAGGAAACATAATAGCCAAATTCGGAAATAGTTCATCCTGTAAGAACTCATAAGTATCGCGCTCCATTCAGATTTCCTTCAAAGAATATCGGTCCTATAACTTGCTGGCCTACAATCCCTGCCCAAACTTTGACTTTCTGTGGCCATTGAGTGTGGTCTTCCCTCATCCAGCATGGATTCTCGTCTGCCCAGTAACGACAATTTTGTCGATTTACCTCCCCATTTAGCATGAACGTTGACTCATCAGAAAACAGAATAGTTTAAAAATGTAAATTCGGTGCTCTTTGATAAGAAAAAAATCACAAAAAGTTTAAAGCAAATAAATCGGCATGCTTGTCTTCGCGGCCGCCTTTGCTATATTTCTTTATGATATGCCGGTTGATGCAGCTGGTCATCGCACTATGGGATAGAAATTAATTTTTTTGGTCAAAATTCTGAAACTTACCAATCTAACTTAAAATGAGGTGCTTTTTACTGGAAAAATATTATAAATTATTACAAATGCTTTTTGAAACCTAAAACTTATTATATGTTATTATAAATTTACACCCCCTTAACATTATTATTTTTTATTGTACAAAATAAACTAAAATGTCAGCTTGTTTGGTTAATTCGGTAGTATTCTAATCAGTAATCCGATGATTATTATCTCATATGATATACAGGGTACGACAATAGGTATGATTTTTTTAAATGGAATACTCTGAATATTATATCACCACCAAAAAATCTTTTAAAATGCTTTAGAAAAATACTACATTTGATGTGTCTATCTCAATTAGTTTCGAAATATGACCATCCAAATCTGAAAAATAATTTTAAATTATTCTTAGAAGCGTAATAGAGATACATCTTCCCAACTTTTTTATTTTTTAACGTATAAAATAAATAAAAACACTGTTTTGTTGGGTAGATTCTGTAGAATCCATATCTTTCATCAGAATGCTTTATCTTTTAGGATATACAGTGTAGGACAAAACATATTAAATTTTAAAATGGAAAACCTTGTAAATTATAAAAAATCTTGTATCTGTCCTTACACTCAGAAGTAGCAAAAAGTAGGAAGGCAATTGTAGGTACAAAACTGATAAAGAAAAAGGTAAAAAAAATCTTTGACAAAAGTAGCGAGACTTCGCGAGACTGCATCGGAAACACAACAATAGCTCTTATTATTTAAACTCTTTTACTTTTTTAGTAATCAAGGGTAATAATAAACTAAGTAGATTAAATGTTGTATATTTATGTTTACTTAAAATACATTTTCAAGTTTCTTATTACCCCAATAGAAGTCGTCATATCCTTTTATAATTTTGCGTACATGTAGTTTGGAGTATCTACTTTGAAATACACAGCATGAGCCATTAAAATTTCAA
Source organism: Listronotus bonariensis (assembly GCA_014170235.1). Classification (NCBI taxonomy): domain Eukaryota; kingdom Metazoa; phylum Arthropoda; class Insecta; order Coleoptera; family Curculionidae; genus Listronotus; species Listronotus bonariensis. Next base: position 127,599 of record JACEGR010001046.1, read on the forward strand.
AGTTGCTTTTTGGCCAAAATAATGGATTTCTATCCCATAGTGTATTGGCGCGTGGCTGTAAAGGGTAGCGGCGCCTTGTATAAAATATTCCGATTGCAGGCGGCCTTTTTATGTTTTTTTGTATTATTTTCAAAGGGTTAGAATCGCCTGGTTAAGTTTGTCGGTTGAGTTACTGGACACCCTTGTATGTATGTAGGTAATTTGATTGAAATTCGATAAAAACTTTGATGTCTATTGGTGCCTAAACGTTGAGGTTTATCGACTTATCAAAAAGTACTTTATTTTTTTAAGTTTTTGATTGTCTATAAAATGGCGCCCCAGCTTTGCGATATCTCGTCAAAATAAAAAAATTTATGTTGTAAATAAATTTTAAGTTTTAGGTAAAGTGCCTCTGAGGTATTTAAAAGTACTTTTGGTCTTAAAATTTAGAATTTGCAAAGCTCGATTTGTGTGCCGAATATCAACTGGATTGGTTAAAAATAAATGCAATATGGCGAAAAACCGAAATAAAAATTAAACTTGGACCAGTGGCGCCTTTACCAAAAGGCTGAAGCCTATGGCGGCATTTTTTAGGGTGGGGCGGTAGGATGTTTTTTTTTTTGCTCTTCAAAATATTTCCTGAAGGAAAAAGAAGAAGAAAGGGGCGGCGAAAATAAAATAGCCTACGGGCGGCAACATGTAAGTGCGCCTCTGCAAATGACTAATAACGGTCGACCGTAGATGAGAGGTTGGCGGCTATTGACGGCGTCAATTTTACCTGGCGGCTTTACAATCGAAAATCCCAAATTATCATGAGTGTGGCCCTGTTGCTATGTAGGTAAACATTTTCAGTGTTCCAACCACTATATTTGCATAAAATACTGCAAATTTTGTCAATGTTGCCAACACTATATTGATTTTAATTGAAAAACACTAACTTTTATGAGAACTGCGCATGTGCAAAGGTGTACAGCAACCCTCCCAGTGTGGGGTCAAAAATTCGTAAGCGCAGGTCTAGCTGAAAATATATGGGGAATCATTTTCTGAGCAATTAGCATGTTTACTGTGGTTTTATTACACAAAAAGTAATGTATATTGTTAACAATTCCAAGGCATTCTGATCCGCGGTCGACGATTTTTATCCCGCAGGTTTGTGGGATTGAAGTTTTGGTGCGGGATTGAATTTCCTACTCTGCAATCTTATCGGAACCCAAAAGCTCAAAAAATGACTAACCAGAACTAACCACAATTAACTGAGGATAGTTAAAAATATAAACCTTACCTGGAGTGTTGAGTAGATGACTGAGAATATGGAGGATTTGGTCCTTGTGGAGGATATGGAGGATTTGGTCCTTGTGGAGGATATGGAGAATTTGGTCCTTGTGGATGATATGGTGGATAAGCATAGTTAGGATATTCCTGAGGTGGATTGGGCCGAGCTTGCGTTGCGGATTGTTGCTGTCATAAGGCGGAGGTGGGGTACGGTTTCTGGATCTCTATGATGGGGACCACTAGATCGACCCTCGCTGGTTGCCTTGCGACCACGATTGAATTGACGACCTGTAATTTTAAAATTTATAAGCTTAATTATGTTGCTTTGCCGGCTGACCATGAGAGCGGTTTTCCGTCGCGGATGAAAATTCAGCGTTTGTGATTGGTTAGTGCGAATTTAAAATGCTTTACTGCTATTTTCGATGTGGATCCGCAAAAAGTTGAAATGAAGTTAACTTTTTTGCGTTTCCACTCAGATTGTGCGATTTTTCAAATTAATAGCCAGGAACTTAACCTTGAACTAGTTGATGAGCTTGATGAGTTGTAGCTTAAAAAGATAACACAAGATGTTAAAAGATCCATTTTAAATAAAAAGAAGTGTTATGGACGACATTAATTACACTTATTTAAATTATTTATCAGTAATGATATTACTAACAAGAAAAATGATATATTTTCTCCTTACTTTCAATTACGGACTAAAGATAAAAAAGAAGGTACAGGCTTTGGGTTAATGTTAAAAAGGGTTGTATTTGCTCCCTCTTATTTTATGCATTTTCTAGTTTTAATTATGGAAGATTATGAGACCCTCAATAATGCTGCAACAATATTTTTAGTTTCCTAAATTTTTTTATAAGTTTTTTTAGTTACATTTGCAACACGTCCCTACTAATCAAAAAGTTGTTTTTGTCGAAAACGCCTTAATTTATCGACATCTAATTGAAGTACCATTTTTTTAGCTAAGGATTTAGGCTACCCAAAAACACCTATTTCACTTCTTCATTATACAGGGTATAAAAATAATTAACACTATTGTGTAAGGGTTAATCTGCCCCTGGCGAACTAATAAAGGTAAATGTTTTACAAGGATACCATAGTAGCTTTCCAGTGACGCAAATAGAGCGCCCTCAGTAGCTCCATGAGAGCGGTTTTCCGCTCGCGGATTATAATTCAGCGTTGTGATTGGCGGAAAAAGCATTTTAAATTCGCACTAACCAATCACAACGCTGAATTACCATCCGCTCTCTATGGACAGCCAGCTTTATAGTGACGGAAAGTGTTATGCACCTCAACTACTTCGTTTATCTTTCCCCTTGCCCCTCATGCACCAACCACTCTTTTGGTTTTCGTGCTCCAAACGTGTTTCTTATGGTTAAGGGTGGATTTTTTAAAATTATTTGTTTGAAATGGTATTAGATATTAAAAAGAGATTATTATTATAAAGCAAAGAAACGTTAAAAAACTAAATTTTAAAATTTCTTTAAGGTATCTTCCTTTCCTTGTCTAGGATGCGTTCCAGTGACTAATTTTTTAATAGCAGATCAAGTGCTTTAAGCCCTGAAGCGTGACGCACAAAAATTTTCTTCACTGGAAAGCTACTGATTTTAAAGGGTCCTTACTTGTACAGGGTGACCCACCATATTCGACACGGTCTGTAGCTGGATAACCATGGGGTTTTTAAAAAAGTTAATACTGGAACATATACAGGTCGGATAAGACCACAGTATAAAATTATTTTAGTCTATACAGGGTGTCTCAAAAAAGTGTGACGTATCAAAGTTATATTTTAAAATAGAACACCCTATATTTTATGACGGTTTTAGATTCTACTTTAAAAAATAACTCAAGTTTGTTTATAGTACTAAGTGTCTAATTTTATTCGTTTTTGTGATATTTGATTTTTTTGAAAAATGCAGAGGTAAAATTAAATTGATTTTACTTTAACACTTTTAACACTTTAAAATATGTAACAAGATTAGAAAAAGTCTGCCATATCATACGTAGGTCAAATCAAGATCAAATATTGTACAGGGTGATCAAAAAATAATTTCAATTTTTCAGAAAATCAAATAGCCATATCTCTCTTATTTTAAATGAAACAGCCTGTATTATTTTACGTTACATGATGACAAATAAAATACTCGTTCAAATGGTGAATAGGTTGCCTATACCTATCTTTTGTGCTTTTTAGTAAAATCTGTTTTTACAAATTTTTAGTCCAAATGTTTATTTAAATTAAAGTAGGCTGTGACATAGCAGCCATTAATATTTTTCTTAAGAAAATAACAACGACCATTTATTGATTACTAGTGTTTTAGTCAGTTTAAAAGAAATTATAATAATTTTATACTATGGCCTTATCCGACCTGTATATGTTTCAGTATTTACTTTTTTAAAAACCTCATGGTTATCCAGCTACAGACCGTGTCGAATATGGTGGGCCACCCTGTATTTATCATATTAAAAATTATTTTATTATGCCAAGTACTATAAAGGTTATTCAAGAAAAACCGATTTCCAGCGGCGTCCTTTAAGGGCACATATCTCTGTAAAGAGGGGCTTTAGGAAAAAAAATTATGGGAACTTGTCACATTATGTTCACGTGTTCTATATGAATCCAAGAGATTGTTCACATATTCTTGGACACCTTGTATAAATAATAATTATTTTAATTTACTTACCACGTTGAAATTTCGTCGTAGGATTAGATGCAGACGATTTGCCCTTTTTGTTCTGATCATTTTTAGATGGATTTTCAACGCTTTTAGTGAATGTACCCTTATGAGTATACTCGGTGAAAGTATACTCTTTCTTCATGGATTTCTTTTGGGAATCATAAAGTTCTCTAATTTTTTTTCCATTAATATCCAATCTAAACAACTCTTGCATGGTATTATTTATATCTTGTGGCGTAACATTATCGGTTTTTCCTTCTTTTTTTGCATTTCGGCAGCTTTCGAGAAAGTAGTTTTCATTTGATTATGTTCCCGTAGAAGACGTTCTAAACCAGCCATCTTCGTAATATCAGCATTTCTTCCCAAACTCCTCTCCCTATATTATAGTTATAGATAATTGTTAGTAAAACTGAATTATTTGCATATACAGGCTCTTCTTAAAGTTGATTCATTAACTTTAAAAAGCGCTTTTTAAGTAACTTAAAAAACAGGGTGTTTAATTTTCGATGGTTCATCAGGATATCTCGAAAACCGTAAGGAATATCAAAATTTACGTATATTAGATTCATAACATAAAAATTGAAAAAAAAAATATTAAGTTTTATTCACCATCTTAAAGGTAAAAAAACACTCTTAAAAATGTCTAAAAAAACAAAATGGCCACGACAAGAAAAACAAAAGTTGATGTTGGTATCTCAAATCTTAACGTTGAAATTAAAATCTTAACACAGGTGTGCATTGCTCTTAAAATCTTGTCCCAATAATGTTTTAACAGATTCGAAAAATTATAATTTCGGACAATATATAGTTTCTTCCAAAAAAAAAACATTTAAAATAAACTGGATAATTCTGTTTTGAAATAAATGACGCACAAAACCGGAGAAAAACATATTCTGTCGAATTGGCTGAACCTTTGCAGAAAGATAAGTTTTTAACATGCTGATCAAAAGTCCCAATTGACTCCATGGGATCACAAAAACTATGCATAGTTTTTGTGATCTCGGACCTTACTTTGAGACCCATTTACGGAAGAATTATAAGCCAGATAATAAGAAAAAAAAGTGTTTGTTTTTCAAAAATCTAAATCAGCATTAAAAATAAATTTCACTATACTTACGACCGTATTCACCAAGTCCCTGTCAAATATTTATCAGATTGCTTTAAAAGCAGGCTATCAGTCTGATAAATATTTGTCAGAGCTTGGTGACTTGGTAAATATAGAAAAAATGGCATATAAAAGTACAAATATTTTAATTTGAAGCGAGTAAATAAGGTTTTAAAAAGTAAAAAATAGAGACAAAAAGCTGTTTAAAAATCATCACGTATCTTTATCCGTATCGTAATGCGCTTGCGCATAAGCGATGCGTTAGTTCCAATCCGTTACGTTAAACTTATCAATACGACACACGTATCCGTATTGCGATCGGTAACGTGTCTCGACTTTGGTACGTCAAAATTAGAAAAGACTCATAACCATTAAATTTGATTGATTCATCGACAAGTGAGTTAAATCTAACAGTTAAAAACATTGGATCTAAAGTTGCATCCATCGTTAAATTAAATACGTAACAGAGCAGCTGAAGCACAGCAAAATCACGAAAAAAACCGTTGGAAAAAACTGTTAGGCGTCTGTTTCACACCTGTTAGGTAAGATACAAGCCCTGAACAAAATTAGTTTAGGTGGTTGCATAACGAATTTGAAATTACGTTACGTTAGTATGCATTTGGACTCTTTGTTCGACCTCCGAACAGTGCGGACGTGCGTAGAGAACTACAAAGTTCTTCCCGGAGTGGCGGCTAGAGGTGTCGTACGAACGTTTTTTACCTTCGGGGATCAAGGAAAGATTCACGCTAAATTGAGGGCATCTTTCTTCTGGATCTAAGTGCTGTGAGCGAAGATTCCATAAACTGATGGTATCCTGTTTGGTGAACACGAGGTATTTCTCAAATGGCGGGAAATAGATGGGCGTGCCATGGGCACTGTCAGTAGTGAAAGTGAAGGTTATACGTAACACCAGTAGCAGATCTTGGTTTGACAGTCGACAATTTATGCATTGCATCGAACGTTGAATTATTTGTTTTCTTTTTGGAATTTCTGGGAGCTACGAGCTCGATTATCCAGATTTTCCGCCGACGAAGCCTTGGAAAGCACAGTCCGGAAGGGGTAGAGTGGTGGATTGGACCTGAAGGGACCAAAACATAGAAAAAAATAGAAATAGAAATAGAATAGTATGCTTTTAAGCCGTGCTTTTAACCTTTTTTGATGGCCGACGTATTGTTTCTCGTTGCGTATACGGATAAGTATAAGTGTCCTTATTTATGGTGTTGCTGTTTGTCTCTAAAATTAGGTAAAATTCTTACTTTATAATAAGTTGGTTGATGTATTCAGCATAGGAATCGCTAAATGGGGCAATCGCATTGTTTTGCAGAAAATGCGCAAACTTGGCATTGTATTCTACGATCTTCTTAAGTTCTTGTTTCAGTCGAGTTTTTCTTTCTTTCACTTCTTCAATAACTCTTTTAGGTTTTCAACACATTGCTCCTTAGATATAATGTTGTTCAATACAACGTCATCCTTCTTCTGGGTTTGTCTCTTTTTAGTCATGTAATAAACATGCATGTGGACCCTGTAGCTGTGAGTACACTTACTGCACGTTTGGTTAGGACCAGTCATAGAAGCACAATTTATTAATTCTGGGGTTCCCATAATTTCTTGTGGAACATTGATAAGGTAACAAGGATCGTGGCATCTTGTTTTATAATCCCATTCCTTATTTTCACCAACCTTTAAATGATAAAATAATATTAAAATTATACGTATACAGTATGTTACAAAATTTTGTTAAGAATTTAAGGGCAGTTTTTTTTAACACGCTTTTATTAGCTTGGGTTGTATGTATTTATGTATGTATGTAACGGAATCTTTAAGCTTAATTTTCACCAACTTCCAGCGATTCGATTTCTTTGAAACTTTGCACACGTATCAAGGACCTATGACAATGCAATAATCTGCAAACAGTATCCCGTTATCCTGATTAGGATCGCCAGGATAAATAAATTCCTTTATAGATTTTCTGTAGGAGAGTAACAGAAAAAGAGCTAGTGCGCGATCTGCGCATGCGTGCAGTTTCGGACGTACTCTCAGCATAAGGCTGACAGAAACTTGTTCAGTGTAGTTGCGTTCTGAAACCCCATGCAACAGTGAAGCTTTAAATGAAATGATTAGATTACGAAATAGTTCGTGAAACATTTCAATATCACATGTCCACAGAAAACTAATTGATATATCGAACTAGAAATGAAAAATAAATAAGAGTTTAAAAAAACTAAAAAAACACGCTTTTATATGCAACCGAACTAAAAATTAGAAAATAATTTTTCATTACAAAGAGTTTGTATTACAGTAATAAAAGGTCAAACAATGAATCATAATTATATACCTCAAAATAGAATTATAATAAAATTTAAGATAATAACAGAATAATTCACTTCAGAATAAAAGCGTGGGGTATTATAAAACCATAAGAGATACAAGAAAAGTTAAATGCAGAAGTTGTTCAGTGAAATGTATTTTTTTAGTATTTTTATTGTATCTCTTATGGTTTTTTCAAAATTATAGTATTTAATTTTATATGGGACACCCTGTACATTATGCATGTGCATTATTTATGCACATTTTAGTTCCCTGGACGGTAAAAATACATTTTATTGTCATTAGGAAAAAAATAATGTAATGCCATCATCTAAAAGGCATATTTTTGCCAAAACCTTTTAATGATGGATGCCATCATCCTAAATGCATTTTTTCAGTATAACTTATTAATGATGGATGCCATCATCCTAAACGCATTTTTTCATCATAAATTATTTATGACGGATGCCATCACATTATCCGCAACACATGGCCTAATAACGGCCAATTGCCCATTTTGGTGTCTTTTTGATACCTTTTTGCCAATGCCTTGCCGGCAAAAAAATGTTATATGGGTGTATAATTGCACCATCGGCGCCGCAGATGATGCTCACTACGATTCATGTACAACCCTCTTAAAGTATTTTACAAGTTATGGATTAAAAGAAAATTGATCACGAAAATCTGTCGCTGCCTCACGGACCATTATACTCGTACCTTATAAACGTCGCAACATTTAAGATCTGTACAAACTGTGACTGGTTGTGTCAGTTTAATAACATCTAACTCAATAACAGGGATATACATTTTCTTTTTAAGTCACTAATGCTTTGTGTATCCATCTTTAAATATTCTTCGTGTCTTTTTAACAAAACGATATTGTCATTGACTAACTGAGCAATGTCAGCCATAGGTTGAGCCAACTGATAAATTACTCTTCTAGCTTCGTTAATAGCCGATGTGTTTCTGACAAAATGTGGGTTCAAACTCAATATGTATTCAATCATTCTAAAAAAAAGTCAAGGAATTAGTAAAAGAGTAAAGTACAAATTAGATTAAAAAAAAAAACATTTCTTTAAAAAATTAAACCTCTTTTTTGATTAAATAGTGATTTCTTGGATTTTTATTCATTTATACTACTTCTTATTTTAAATATTACAATAATGAATTTATTTCCATTATTTTTATGAATTCGCCCAAAAATGTTCGTTGCCCAATTTATAGCAATAAAATCTTCTGGGCGACATAATATAAGGTTTGTTCCAGCAGAATGTTGGAAACATGTTAGCAACAATCGTAAAACGCAGAAATTGTTAGAAACATTAGTCAGAAATGTTGGCAACAGTTTTCTGCTGGAACGAAAAATAAACAAGGCGTGCATACTGCTTATACGTCAATACAAGAAAGGTTATGTTAAAAATGTCAGTAATGTTTGAAGATAGTTTGCAAACTTTTCAAACAGTTTCCAACATCTTAAAACTACTGCCGGAACAACAAACAATTGTATAATGTTGCAAGCATGGCAATGCTGGAACGAAAAATTTGACGTGCGCAGAATCCAAACGGTTGCAAACATTTCTGACAGCCTGCTGGAACAAACTTATAGTCCAAGATCCGAATAGGAAGCGCCAATTTGTTTACCAGATAAAAACTGTTTTATATTAAAGATAGTATTTATACAAAGGTATTGCAATAGGGTTGCCCTAAAAAATAGGTCAAGGCTATGACCAATTAAAAAATTGTAAGTTTTAAAACTTATAAGTGGCCCTGTATAATGTCAACTTTTAACGTATGTCTGAATGTGGTGTAGACAATGCTTTATCATTGAAATTAAAAGGAAAAATAACACGGCTTCTTTGAATTTGCGCTTATTCCAAGGTGGTTCCCTGTGAACAACCCGAGTTTTTGACCACTTGATGTTATGGTGTTGAGACCAAACATGGTCAGCGACCCCAGATTTTAACGTTTTGCCTCTTTGTGGTATGTTGTCTGTGTTCTGCAAGTCTTACATTAAAAGGACGTTTGGTTCCCCAATATATGACTTCCCACATTGGCATGGTACCTGGGTAGATGCATTCTTTCTCCTGTTTGGACAAAGTAGGTTTTGTTTTTGTCAAGATGCTTCTTAATGTAGAACCAAACTCATAGTCTGGTATGTACCTTTTTGGGTAAAAATTTCTATATTCTCCGAAAATTACGATCGAGGTGTCATTCGATTCGGAATAATCTATAGAAAGTTTAAGGAAAAGTAACGAAAGGGGCCGATGCAAATTGCAAAAGCTATCAATTATTAAACAATAAATAAAAAAAAATCGTAGGGATTTGTTTTTTTTTTTGAATATCTCAAAAACTATAAAAGATATTCAAAACTTAAAAAGATTTAAAAAGAGGAAGAAATTTCCCTTAAAAAGTCCTTTCTCCCGGAACTGTATCTTTAATATTTATAATTTTTACAGAGCCCCGAAAATAGCGCTAAAAGCGGGCATTCTGACTTCCGCGCGCAGTCCGTCCCTTGAACACGGCAACAAAAAATTTTTGGCACAATTAGGAAACATGAATAAATAATTATCCGCCGCTAAAAAATTTTATCCCCATTTTTCCATTAGTTATCCAATAGTTAATTAACAACTTTTTTTTAATTGTATGTTAACATAAAAAGCCCGATTATTATTAAACTACAACCTTGAGACTTTTTTCCCGTTCTTGAGTTATTCTTAAAAGGTAAAAGATAGATTGCCGTTGAAAAAATTTAAAAATGTTAATTTTGTACTTTTTATTAACAATCAAAGACTGTAAAAATCACAAATTTGTGTTTATTTATTTTTTTATGCTATTTGTAGGGTTTTTATTTTCAAACTATTCATTACTGTATCTTAGGCAGTACGCAATTTTTATATTCATATTGCCAACTTAAGCCAGTCTATCGGGTGATGCATTTAAAAATTCTGTACCAAATCACAGGGGTCAGTACTACATACGATCGCACTTTTCTAGTGACCTACATAATTAATGGTAATATAAATTAAAGTAATACTTACTTCCAGCACTGCTCAGTCGATTTATTCCAACTTTCAATACAAAAACTTCTTTTTCCTTTGAAAATTCTACACCAGATTTTAAAGCTGCCAAAAATCTAAACGCTTCATTATCAAAACAAAAATTGTTGTTATCCAAAGGAATTCGTGCTTGAGCTGGATTCGAACCGATTTCTTCCACCATCTGTTTTAAAAGCCGGAATGTATCTCCAGGAGTGTAATCATTACCTCTTGTGTGAGTAAACACAAAGATGATATTTCTGCAGGCAGACTTATCTAGTCTGGACATAATTTGAGCAACACAGTACTTAAAGTACACAGTGGTCCTGGTCTGTTGGGGCTTGAAGAGGAAACAAATTGCATGTAATTCATTTATGCGGCTTATGTAGTTTAAAATATTTTCGCAATTTATATCATCTTGTTCTATGCCCCGTGTATCACCCATGCCAGGCGTGTCGATGAGACGAACCATAATTTCTCCATTTTTTATGAGGAACGTGTAAGTTTTAACACCCTGTGTTGCTGAAGTGCCCTTATCTAACAATTCGTTCGAATCTTCCCTAGATCCGACCTCAATCTCTCTGTGTTCCCCATTTTTGTCATAAACAGGAAAAGTGGATGGAATTAAAACGTTAAGGTTTTCTGTTTCTGCAGTTTTAAAATCTTTGAACTGAAGATAATTAAATAGTGAATTAATGAACGTGGATTTACCCACTCCAGTTTCGCCAAGCAGAAGAATGTTAATGTCCTTACGCCCTTTTATGTTTAGCTTTTTTAATTGGCTATCGATGCTATTTTCTGTAGACATTTTGGTATCTTTCTGAACGGTAGTATTATTATTTGGAGGATCTAAAAATAATAACTATGTAAATTAATTTAATAATAAGATTATTTTGTTTTGTCACCTAGGGTGATAATGATTGATAAAAGCTAATACTGGAAATATTTCTAATCCACCTTTTGGTACTTAAAAACTAGCAGAAATAAAAGTAAAGTTAGGCGAAATTATATTTGGCTTCCTGAAAATATTTTGGCATTTTTGTCATGAGTGGCATACTGATGTATTTGATAGAATTAAAGTCACCTGTTCTTATCAAAATATAAACACTGAAAAAAAAAACATTCAAAGATATTCTAACTCAAAATAATTATCCCCTTGAATCTCCTTGAATTTGAAAAGCCAAATATAAGACAAAATACGACCACATGTGAAAATAGTAAATAGCACACTGTTTTCTATGCATAGAAAATGCCTCATATCACACCAGATGTTAAAGTACTTTACAACACTAGTGTTGCAAAGTATAATATGTAGCTGTCATCGCTGTCATTGTTATTTAAAATAAATTTGAGTTATCAGGCTGTTAATGGGATTTACATTGAAAAAGCCATGCAATATTTTTTTAATGAAGACCTTTTTTAATTCTTAAATGATAAAAGCGACTAGGTAGGTGATTTTTGATATAAAAATATAACAGTATAATATATCGCAGTAAGGAAAAGTATATATCACCCTAGTGATGCAAAGTTTTCAATTGTTTTCTTATTTTTTCCGTGAAGACAAACAACTTTTATTGTTTTTTTGTGAATAACTTCGGTCGTAGGAAAAATAGTGTACACATTTGTGTGAAAATTACTTACACGCGTGGGTTTGTCGATTGGGAATATTCCCACTCGTGTGAAATAAGTCATTTTTCACCCTTGACTCGAAATATGCTTGAAAAGAAAATAGTTTTTTTATCTTTTAAAATCGCAAGTGGATATATCCGCTTAATATTGCAGAATTTTATATTTTATTATTGTTTTAAAATAGCTCTATAAGACCTTTTTAATGACGTAGCTCAATATTTTTATAGAAATTTACCGGTAAATTTAATATAGTAAATCCCATTAGTATTTACCAAAAATGTTGTAACTTTTGTAAAACAATATTTAATACAAGAAACTGACTGAAAATTCAACGATATGGTAAGAATTTGTTTTATGCTTTTTAATTACCTTTTTTACCATCCAGTTTCAGGTTTTTAAAATCATTTGTCACATTTATACTAAATAAAAATTATTATGTATTAAGTTAAAACACCTATTTACTTTCAAAGTTTAGCAACTATTACTATCTCTACAAAACAACTTAAGTACACATACAAAAATGATATCTTATCAATACAGTGCAGCCAATTATTGTTTATCATATTATCTTACAAAACACCGATATATTTAGAAAAAAAAAACTTTTAAGAATAACTATGGAACAATAACAGTTCTACAAATTATCTTTTAAGCAATTGTACTTTAAACAAAATTAATCTAAGGAATATAATTTTTTTATCAAAATATTATTTATGATGTATACTGATCACGACATATGATTGTGTTACAAATATTTGGGGAATCACAAGCAAAGACAAAGACAACCTTGTCTAGAACAATTCAAAAATTACACTTAAGTATTGTTACGATAAGACACTCATAATAATGGCGGATATTCTAGAGATGTTAGAATGTTCTGGATTAGTGCGGAAATGCACGTAATGCCAACTCGATGTATTTAATTGACTTTTAGTGAACACTAGCAGCTAGATCTATTCTTGATTTATTGTTGTTTCAGACCGTATCCTTTGCTTTCATTTGTAATAGCTTAGTGACTTAAGGGTCCGATACTTCGATTTTGAGTAGAAGCAAATGCTTTATACAGTGAATAAAGTATGTCAACATTAGTATATTTTTGAACAGACCCACCTCAAAAAGTCCTGCTGGCACTCCCCACCCCCCTCAAAGTTGGTTACAGGGATTGATATAGTTTTTTTCTAATATCTTCTAAACGGTAAATGATAAAAAACTGATTTTAGTGTCGTTAGATAGAGCACAAAATTCTGCAAAATATCAATAATTAAAATTGTATTTTTGTTTATTACGTAAGAATCTCCAATATGGAAAAAGTTGGAGGGGAGCATCCACAAGGCATTTTTTACGATATATCTTCCAAACCGTCTACCAAACAAAAAGAATATAAAACACAAAAAATTAAGGCCAAAGTTTTCCCTATCGAATGGTGTATAACATTATACTATTTTCTTTTAAATTAAAGCTACCAGTGGCGTACAAAAGTAGCACTACACCAGTATAGTAGGTAGTTAAAAATATAAATTTTTAATGTTATACTTTTATTTTATTTTTTTCAGAATATTTCTTACTTTAGTTATATTAATTGGTAATATTACCTTATTGCGCATAATAGTAATATTAAAAATAATATTTTTGTTTTTTGGTAAGACTCTACACGACTCACAACAAAAAAGTCGAAGAGGAGTATCCATACGGCAATTTTTACCATATATCTTTCAAACCATTAACAAAAAAAATAAACAACATAAACGACAAACCACAAAGTTATCATTTAGACTATTATCTTTTAAAATAAAGCTACCAGTGGCGTACCAAATTAGTACTACACCAGTAAAGTACCTAGAAATCGAAATATTTAATGTTATTCTATTAATTTTAAAATATTATTTTTCACTTAAGATTTATTAATTAATAATTATACTTTACATTTTATTTACTTATTTCTTTTGTTTTATAATTTGATTCATTATATTTTTTAAATAAATAACAACAGTATTATAATAACTTTTTATTATAAATATAACAACAAATATGGCGTCTACAGTGAGTCCCAGGATAGGTGTTACAAGAAGACAAATCACCAAAATTTTGGAATATTTAATCGCCCTTTTGGGAAACTGGTCGCATGGTCCAAAACTAATAAATACAAAATTTGATTTCAATTGGTAATATACAGGGCAAGTTATAACTAAAAATATGAAAATGACCAAGAATAAAGTACCTACCTTTATTTTTAAAAATAGGAGAATATTGTATAGGTAAATGTTGTAGAGAAACTAAACTTTATGTCAAAATTTAAAGTTAAACACGTTAAGTAAAAAAAAATATTTTTGTCAATTTTTTAACTCGCTCTGTTTAATACCAATTGAAGTAAAGTTTGTATTTATTAGTTTTCGACCATGCGATCGGTCTGCCCAAAATTTCGTTTTAAAATTCAAAAATTTTTGTTCCATTTGTCCTCTTGTAACATCTATCCTGGGACACACTGTATATAACATCAATAAAAAACAAACACATTATTACGACAACCTAAAATACCTAATTACAACATTCCGCACACAAACATAACCTGGGTACATTTTAATTTTTTAAAATACATTTGTGCCACAAATCTTACAATTACATTTTAATAGTGTATCAGATATTTTCATTTTTTAAAGTGGTCTACAGTGGTGTCCATTTAGTATTCTCTAAAATCCATCCCCATTCACATTCACATAGGACATGGAAGTTCAACCACTGGTTGGCAGAGATTACCCCAAACAAATCCTGGCTTGATAAATGCATTGATTAATGTGAAGTGCTAAAGCATTCATTGTTGGGGGTAAATTCTCAACCGTTCGGTTTTTTTGAGCAAAAAGTTGCATTCGACAAATATCAATGTTGCTACTATCAGAATGTTTATCGTAAATGGATTACAACGAATTTTAAGATCGCACTTAATTGCCGAGATGAAGGCTTTTTTGAATGCTGCAATAAATCAATGAAAGTAGCTGTAACTTCCGGAAAAGATTCCCAAGCTTCCCAACACTTTTTTCCTTTTCCATAAAAAAGTATCGCAACCGGTTAGTGAATGAAAAAAGAAAGTGCTAGACTTTTTCATTGATTTTTTAGCAATTTCGAATTACACGAAATATGTCTTACATTTTTACCAGTACCAAACTCAATTCACACGTTATGATTTTGACTTTTGTACTGGTAAAAAAACTCCGTGTAATATGATTATTTATTATTACTAGTATGCAGAATTAGAAATAATTATAAATTAATAAAACTAAAGTAAAAAATATTTAAAAAATAAATTAAAAGTATAACATTAAAAACTTCTAATTTTAGGTACTATACTGATGTAGTGCTACTGTTGTACGCCACTGGTAGCTTTTTTTAAAAGATAATAGTATAATGTTATACACCATCTCGATAGGGAAAACTTTGGCCTTTATTTTTGTATCTTATATTTTTTTTACTTGGTGGATGGTTTGAAGATATATCGTAAAAAGTGCCGTGTAAATGCTCCCCTCCAACATTTTTTTTGTTGTAGAATTTTACTAAATCAACGAAAATACAATTTTAAGTGCTATCTATTTTGCAGAATTTTGTGCTCTATCTAACGATTCACTAAAATCAGTTTTTATCATTTACCGTTTAGAAGACATTAGAAGAAAACTATATCAATCCCTTAACCAACTTTGAGGGGGGTGGGGGTGCCAGCAGGACTTTTGAGGTGGGTCTGTTCAAAAATCTACTAATGTGGACATACTTTATTCACTGTATAAAGCATTTGCTTCTACTCAAAAACCGAAGTATCGGGCCATTTTTGAACAATAAGTCACTAAGCTATAAAAATTCATTGTGAACGTTTTGAAGTGGCAATGAGTATTTATAGGTGGTGCTGTAAATAATAGTATGGTATATTGGATACCACTGAAGATCAGGGCTTGTCTGTTTTTGGCTGGATGTAGCAGCTAGTGAAACATGTCCCTTTAAAGAATCTTTTAATTTTTACGACTTCCTGGTGAGTGGCTCGTTTGGTATCACATAAGCGGTATTTCGGGTAAGACTTTTATATAAAAAACATAATAAACTAAATATGTTGTCAAAAATCAATATTTTAATATTTAGTGTAGTGATTGGTATAGACTCATTTTATTACTTGCTTTTGGGAAAAAACCTATCTCAAATACTACCTATGTAGTACCAAAAGAATACCAATCCATAGAACCCCACAAGTGAGATTTCAGCGTACCCTAAAAATTTTTAGTACCTACCCTGACCAACAGATGGCGAAAGTAGTACGATGTCGCTTTGCTAATACGATTACCATCAGAAATTGATAGCAGTCGCTGACGAGCAGTCGGCCCGATCAGTTAGAGTGAGGATATACGCAAAATTTAATAAAAATAAAATCCCCGATAAATGGTAGTATCCATAAGATTATTAAATTTATGATTTCAGAATAGGATATATCGATGGGTTTTTGACAAAACATCGTAAGCGACATTCGTCAGTTTTACGGAAAACGTTTTTTTCATTGGCTTTATTTCAGATGAAGATATGTTCTATATTGGTTCGGCGGTTCATTTAATTAATGGTAGTTATTTGGGTACACGCCAAAAAATAAATTAAAAGTACCAAAAAAACAAAAAAATAAGCAAGTAAATAGAGAACTAAAAATCGACGTTTTGGTGGCAAGTCTGCCACCGTTGTCAAGATAAATTAAATAAAAATAAAAATTTAAAAATTAACTATTATTTAGGTTTAGAATTTTAAAATTTTTAGCTTTTTTAGGAGATTCTGAAAATTTTGACATTAAATGTTAAATATGTTTGTTTTGTAATTCAAATTAAGAAGAAATCTAAAATAAAAACATTCAGATCTCGGTTTTCTTTAAAAATAACGCGATGGGAAGAAAAAATCGTTTCCGTAAAATTGGCGAATGTCGCTTACGATGTTTTGTAAAAACGCATCGATATATCCTATTCTGAAATCATAAATTTAATAATCTTATGGATACTGGGTCCATTTATCGGGGATTTTATTTTTATTAAATTTTGCGTATATCCTCACTCTAACTGATCGGAGCCGACTGCTCGTCAGCGACATGCTATCAATTTCTGATGGTAATCGTATTAGCAAAGCGACATCGTACTACTTTCGCCATCTGTTGGTCAGGTAGGTACTAAAATTTTTAGGGTACGTTGAAATCTCACTTGTGGGTTCTATGGATTGGTAGGGCGTTTCTATAGGTCGATTATGACACAAATCTGTGTGCGCGTTTTCCAAAATCCATTTCCATAATTTATTATTAATAAAAACATATTTACGGACGGTGGAGTGAACAGGGTGCTGGGTGGGGACGAAACAGTAGAAATCCTACATTAAACGGCCCAAAAAACAGTATTTCACAGTACACACCGCACTTTCTGTTTACAAAATGTCCAAAAAATTGTTTAAAAAAATTAAAAATAAATAATAGTACAACAATCCCGCCATGGCTGTCACTGCATAAAAGAAGAGTTTGCAATAGAACTGTAAATGTCTTATGCGATGTTGCCAAATAAAGTGAGAAAGTGTCAATAGCTTAAAAAAAGGAAGATACAGGACAAAATTCATATGAAAAATTAAGTTATTCCTTCCTTCCCATTATAATTTGTAGAGAAAAAAAGGAAAAATACCTAAACATAAAGGAGGCATTTCCACAAAAAATGCCGTTTTCTCATGGAAATGGTGGATAATCCCGAAATAGGCTTGGTGTTAATTCTTCATAAGAAGTTTGAACGCTTTTATCAAGACCGTCATTTTCATAATGACGAAATTATGTTGATAGCTGACCAAAATAAATTTTCCTTCTTACTTTTCAAAATGAATTTACATTTTTCATGTCCCCGAGTGCAGTGTATTAATGTTTTCTTGTGTTTGACGTTGATTTATACTGTTTTGTCCCCACCCAGCACCCTGTTCGATACCCGATGAAAAGAATTATTTTCAGGTGCAAGATCAACTTGCTCTGACTCAATTATAGGTTTCTCATTATCCAACTTTCTTGTGCTATGTGTATTATTACTATCTTCAACTAAATTTCTGGGTTCGCTTTTAGCAATGCTAGAAAGATTAGTTTGCTGCGCCTGAACTAAATATGTAGCTCTTCTTGTATTTTGAGGTTTGGCACTAGAATTACCCATGAAACACAAAAAACTGAACCTAAAAAAATATTTAAATATTATCCATGTGCCTCACCTATCAAAGTTTCATAAGTTATTGAAAAAGCAACTTTGTGACCCATACACACCTAAATAAGTGACCCAACAGCGATTCTTACAAGGCATATCTTTTTCTTTATCTTTGGACAATCCACGAAGGTTAAAAGCCTAAATACTAACGTATAGAAGGAACAGTTTAAAAATGGAAATTCGATGCTCTTTAATAAGAAAAAAATCACAAAAAAGTTTAAATCAAATAAATCGGCATGCTTGTTTTCGCGGCCGCCTTTGCTATATTTCTTTATGATATGCCGGTTGATGCAGCTGGTCATTGCACTATGGGATAGAAATTATTTTTTTGGTCAAAATTCTGAAACTTATCAATCTAACTTAAAATGAGGTGCTTATTATAAATTATTACAAATGCTTTTTGGAAACCTATATAAAACTTATTATATGTTATTATAAATTTACACCCCTTAACATTATTATTTTTTATTGTACAAAATAAACTAAAATGTCAGCTTGTTTGGTTAATTCGGTAGTATTCTAATCAGTAATCCAATGATTATTATCTCATATGATATACAGGGTACGACAATAGGTATGATTTTTTTAAATGGAATACCCTGAATATTATATCACCACCAAAAAAACTTTTAAAATGCTTTAAAAAATACTACATTTGATGTGTCTATCTCAATTAGTTTCGGAAATATGACCATCCAAATCAGAATAATAAGTTTAAATTATTTTTAGATGCGTAATAGAGATACATCTTCCCAACTTCTTTTATTTTTTCATGTATAAAATAAATAAAAAACACTGTTTTGTTGGGTAGATTCTGTAGAATCCATATCTTTCATCAACATACTTTTATCTTTTAGGATATACAGTGTAGGACAAAACATATTAAATTTTAAAATGGAAAACCTTGTAAATTATAAAAATCTTGTATCTGTCCTTACACTCAGAAGTAGCAATAAGTTGGAAGGCAATTGTAAGTACAAAAACTGATTAAGAAAAAGGTAAAAAATCTTTGACAAAAGTAGCGAGACGTCGCGAGTCTGCATCGGAAACACAACAATAGCTCTTATTATTTAAACTCTTTTACTTTTTTTAGTAAACAAGGCTAATAATAAACTAAGTAGATTAAATGTTGTATATTTATGTTTATTTAAAATACATTTTAAAGTTTCTTATTATCCCAATAGAAGTCGTCATATCCTTTTATAATTTTGCGTACATGTAGTTTGGAGTATCTACTTTGAAATACACAAGCATGAGCCATTAAAATTTCAAAGTTGCTTTTTGGCCAAAATAATGGATTTCTATCCCATAGGGTATCGGCGCGTCGCTGTAAGGGATAGCGGCGCCTTTGTATAAAATAGTCCGATTGCAGGCGGCCTTTTTTGTTTTTTTGTATTATTTTCAAAGGGTACCGAATTTGCGCTTTTAAAATGTTCTTACTATACCGCGGGAGTCTTAAGGAGGTAATAGAAAGTTTGTAGACACGGAACTTAAACACTTGAAGATTTGGGGAGGAAAAAAGACCTGCGCGACCAGAGGGTTTTGCATTCTAGAAACTTTAGGGATAAAAGAACAAACAAAATGGGAAGTTCGGGGCCTGTCCAGTTGGACCGTATAGGGATGCATACGCGCGGCACCACGAGTTTCTCTGTTGGGAACCGTGAGTGGAGAAATTATACAGGACAATTCTTTAGAGCAGAAGCCATGGAAGTATGGGCAAGAGGGGGAAGCCTTTCTGTAAGTGAAGGATTATTAATGAGGCGAACAGCTGTTTTTGGATGGAATGAAGACTGCCAAGGGTAGTGGAGGACGACATGCCCCAGATGTGAGAACAATATTCCAAGGAATGTCGGATTTGGGACACATACAAAGTGTTTAAATTAGAAGGGGAAAATACTTTTGCCAATGCCAAGATATGATACACTACACTTTCAGCAAAAAGTAATTTAGGACCTAAATATTGTTGAAACCGCTAAAGCTAGGTTTACTAAGTATATTATCTTATTTGGCATTTAGGGTGTTTTTGGCATGCCTAATCGATTAGTGACATCAGCATTGTTGCCAAATTTTAATATAATTGCTGTGTTGTCATATCTCGATAACTGGTAAAGATTAAATTTTGAAAATTTGGAATCTTACTAAAGTTGACACGCTTAATTTTTGCAATAAAATTAATAGTGCATTTTATTTAAAATGCCTAATTATTACATGTAGCGCAAAACTTAAAAATCTAGCAACAATGACTGTATCACTGCTAAATTCTAATTGCCCAGAAACCCTTAAATGCCAAAATTTGTAAACGCAGCTTAAGTGGTTTTAGAGAAATTTTAGCGCAACTAAACTTCTTACCTAAAATATTATGCTGTCATATTTTAGCAGCTAGTCAAAATGGAATTTTAAAAATTTGTAGACTTAATAAATTTAGCCTGCGCAATTTATTGCAATGAAAATAAATGGGACATTTCATTTTAAAAACGAAAAGTTACGTGTAGCACAAAACAGGGAAATCTGCCAACAGTGCCGATATTACTAATACATTTATAGTACGTTCATATGAAGTTTTTTCTTATTTTTAACACGCTTTTATTAGCTTGGGTTGTATCTATCTATCTATCTATCTATCTATGTAACGGAATCTTTGAGCCTAATTTTTACCAACTCCCAGCGATTCAATTTCTTTGAAACTTTGCACACGTATCAAGGACCGATGACAATGCAATAATTTAAAAACAGTATCCCGTTATCCTGATTAGGACCGCCAGGATAAATAAATTCCTTTACAGATCCTGTGTCCTAATACTACTCTTGACAAAATTGCGAAGGAATTTTTTAGTGAATAAACTGGAGCATTTATTTTTAAAAAACTAATTGATATATCGAACTAAAAAATGAAAAATAAATAATATTTTTTTAAAAATCAAAAAAACACGCTTTTATATGCAACCGAACTAAAAATTAGAAAATAATTTTTCATTACAAAGAGTTTGTCACTTCAGAATAAAAGCGTGGGTTGCTTAATATATTAAATGTTATAATTATTCTATTTGCAAATATCTATGAGGGAAAAGTTATGAAAAAATAGTAAAATGCACCCCACGCTTTTTACTCTGAAGTGACAAACTCTTTGTAATGAAAAATTATTTTCTAATTTTTAGTTCGGTTGCATATAAAAGCGTGTTTTTTAGTTTTTTTAAACTAAGTAAGTAAAACACTTTGTATACTGTTAAAATATAGTATTATTGCAAATTATTGTTTGTTAATTTAATTCCAAACCAACTTTACAGGTACATCCGAGGGTACATCTTTTTTATCAGGTATAGCTTTCTTCGCGGGTCTAGTAATGAACCGATTCTGAACCAGAACCGAACTGGTTTAGAATTGTTTTAAAGCGCATGTCTAGTTATTTATTAGTTCGGAATTTTAATTTACCGCGAACGATTTTCTATACAGCTGAGGATGTATTCTAACCTAGCCTTTTAGTTAGGATTGGTCATGGTTAAATTGGATACTATACAAAAAAAATTAAATTTAAACAAAAAGGTAAATTGTTATACTGTCGAATGCCACTCGAGGTCTCTCGGCGAAAGACGAGAGATTCCCTGCCTCCTCTCGTTTTTAACATAAGTACCTATGTGTATTTAACTTAAGATAAAATTCAAACAAGAAATGGTAAAATCTTGTATTATTTCTATATTTTTTAATTAAATCTTTATTTATTTTATTGCATACATACATTCATACGAAATACAATTGAAAATCCTTTGTTTATATACGCTCAGAATCACAAAAATATAAAAACAAATATTCAACAGGTATATTAACCGCATAAAAAGCGGCAAAAACAAATAAACTGTAATACAACGGTTCATTTCTGTGCCACAAAAACAGAAAACAGCTGACCATGTCGACAGTGCGCATGAAATTCCGGAACTGAACTTTTAGTTCCAACAAAAATCCCAGGACTGCTAATCAGGTTACGAACCGGTAACGAACTGATTCCATTGTAACCCGCGAACACAGAACTTTACTAAAAATTCAGGAATTTAATAACCGCGAACGCTGCTTTTTCACTGCGCATGCAAATAGTCCCAGAACCAGTTCAGAATCGAACCCGCGAACAAAGCTATATATCCCAAGCCGAAGTCACTTTCTTAGATCGTAAAAGAAAGCTATACAAAAAACAGATGTTTTTTCTGGGCAAAGGATATTTCTTCAGGTAAAATTTTTAACTTTCTATACTAGTTTTTGAAGGTTTACAGTCAAAATATCTCATGTGCTCTTAGGATTTATAAATGGATTTTATAATATTTTGTAAAATTTTATCATAATTGTTTATTACTTGCAGGGTGCGTTTTTAAATCTTAAAATGATCATATTTTTCCAAACCAAGGCAAATATTAAAAAATACCGTTTCTATAATACCCGGGGAAAATATAAGTTCGAAGTAAATTCTTGAACCACCTATAATTCATTCTGAAAGAAGGCCGCCAACTGCACAAAAATGATAAAGTAAACAAACCTTTTCGAAAGCATATAGCCTCTGACAGAGCCTAATTACGTATTTTATAGATAAATAAAAAAAAACATTATTAGAATATATAATATAGTAATATATAGTATATATAATAGAATTATAAACTCGTCGGTTGTATCAGCAAAAAGGGTTTGTTTACATAAGATACTTTGCGGCAACCTCTTTCAGAATAAATAAAATCTGGTCCCAGCTAATACCTCTATCAACTCCTTAAGCTGCACCCCCAGTCAGGCGCGGCGGGTTTGAGTTTTCATATAGGTGCCGGTACCAAGTGACAAAACTTTTGAAGAGCAAAAAGAAAGGTCTTTACCTTCACATTCTATTTCGTGATTAAAAAGTTTATTCTATTCTATTTTTTTTTCTTGGTTTTGGTCTCTTCAGGTCCAATCAACCACTCTCCCCCTTCCGGACTATGCTTACCAGAGCTTCGTCGGCGGGAAATCTGGATAATCGAGCTCGTAGCTCCCAGAAATTCCAAAAAGAAAACAAAAAATAATTCTACAATCGATGCAATGCATAAATTATCAAAACATGTTTTGACATTTAATGTCAAAGTTTTTTCAGAATATCCTAGAAAAACATAAAAATATTGAATTTTAAAACCTAAATAATAGTAAGTTTTATTTTTATTATTTTTATTCCATTTGTCTTGGACAACGGTGGCAGATTTGCCACCAGAAACGTCGATTTTTAATTATCTTTTTACTTGTTTAAATTTTTTTGGTTTTTAGTACTTTTAATTTTATTTTGGCGTGTACCCAAATAAATACCATCTATTAGTTCTAATTGGTTTTCTTTCCGAATTTTGTAGAGGAAAAAAGTAATAGCAACTGCAGCGGGACCCGTGTACTATAGTATTCTACAAATCGACTTTATTCTACCTCACTCTGCACTCTGTGTTCAAAGCCAGTTTTTGTTGTTAATACATCCCGGACAATGGTTTAAAACACAATATAGTTATCTTTGTCGGGCGGGCGTATGCATCGTACTCATTAAAAACTTTGTTTCGGCTCATTTTTCGTAAACTTTTTACGTGGCTGTACATAGCTGAAGTAAAAAATGTTTATATTTGGTGTAAACAAAAGCACACGTTGAACACCCATAAAATGAAAATCATACATCATAACAACCGAGAAAAATGTCTATTGGGCTGCACGCAACGGTTTGAAAACATACATTTTCTTGATTCTCATATTTATATTGACATTTTTAAATACGGTTTCAAACCAGTGCAGACGAATACAAATTCTTTCTTTACTAGAAAATTTGACTCAAAAACATAAGAGCCTGTAGAGCCTGTAACTCTCGATTGAAAAGAAATTTTCTAAAATTAAAGCCATATGATTTACATTGCATAGAAAGGAAATGTCTTCTATCGAGTTACAGAGTACGGGTATTGAAGT
The DNA here is from genome assembly GCA_014170235.1 of Listronotus bonariensis. Classification (NCBI taxonomy): domain Eukaryota; kingdom Metazoa; phylum Arthropoda; class Insecta; order Coleoptera; family Curculionidae; genus Listronotus; species Listronotus bonariensis. Next base: position 151,765 of record JACEGR010001046.1, read on the forward strand.
TCATCAAATTGGTCGCTTACAAGCGAGGTCTCCGAACGTGTAGAATTCTACCAAAATTTTAAAAGGTCGGACATAACCTAAAATAAATTTAGGTGTTCGTTAGTTTGCTATGATTTATATATTTATTTGGTTGTCTTTGTGTTATTAGAATGCAAAAATTTATTTTATTGTTTTTACAATAATAGAAAAATATAATTTAGTTCTAGCCATGTGTTTACTGTCCAACCAATGTGACCTTGATTTTGGCAAAGATTCACAATTGTTAAAGCTAAATCGGTATTGAATTTTAGTTTAGATAAATGGTCACATATTTTTTAGCTTTACTGATTTAAATTATTCACAGTAGTGAACATTGATAACTATTTACTTAAAAATATAAGGTTAAGTTAATCTTAGAAAAATTTAATTTTATAAAAGGAGGGAGCATTCGATAGACATAATAACTGCTAATGCCATAGTGCAATGACTCCAAGTTGAATCCAAGAGTTAAATAAAAGTCGATTAAAAACCTAACCCTTTTTTGTTCTGTGTTAAAAACCATAATTAAAAACTCAATTGCTCAATAATGATATGTCCATAAATCTAATTCGCAATAGCTGTATGTGTGTCCTTTTTTCATCTTGCACAGTTAAACAGAGAAGTATTAGTACACATATAGACATTTTACGAACATTTCCGATGTTTAGTCTATTGTAACACACAAAGTACCAAAAAGTGCAATTATCGACTTCTCAGTAGAAATCTACGATAGAAAGCGAGGTGTAGAATTCTATAGAGCACGGAGTCCCGGCCACACGCCGCGCCAGGTGCTTCCCAAACGCCCGATTGGTTAAGAGGATAGGTTGTTGCGATTGGGCCATGACTGGGCGTAGGTTTCCGCGAGAACTTTTAAGTATTAACAAAAACAGAAATTTGGACGGAGAGATGTCAATAACCATTACCGCTAATGCGTAACCAATATGCGGCGAAAAGAATATATATAGGATGAATATTTCTTTTATTTATAAAACAACGATTTTGTTAGGTCGCATCGCATATACCTTGAATGTGCAACGAATATTCCTTACAGATATGCGGAAAATAACTTAGAGACATAAGCGAATAATATACCTCTAAATAATATTTTTTGCAAGAGATAGCAATAAAAATGTCTCGGGACGGTTAGAAGGTTGTAAACCATAGGCGCACCAGTCTCTGTGCAAAGAACAGGTAGAAATACACCGAATTGCGTTAAATAAGGATTATAAATTTTATATATATTTTAGTATCTTTCCGTATGTGCAACTGAGTGGTTATAAATTGTTAGAGTATTGTTCAAAGTATTACAGTATTGTAAAAATGGCTTCTCCGCCGAAACGCCCATGTTTCGGACATTTAACTGTAAACGAAAAGCAGATTGTTAAAAACGTATTCGATTATATTAGAAATGATCAAAGCTCTAATTTAGGTGTGGACGATTGTGTTCAAAAATGTGCGTTGATGACTGGGGTGGGAAAAGCGACAATTTACAGAATTTTGAAACAAGAAAAAGAGGGAGGTATAATTCCACCAAAAAAGCGACCGGGCAAAACAGAACTTTATATAACAGACGACACAAAACAAACAATTCGACGAATTGTACATAGTTATTTTACCGAAAAAAATCCCTACTTTAGATGTCATGTTTCAAGCTGCGAAAAATCATCCACACGTGCCGGAAATAAGTAGAGTTAAACTTTGGAAAATCTTAAAAGGTCTAAATTTTCAGTGGAAAAAATTCCAAAGAAAATCTTTATTAATAGAGAATGGAGAAATTGTCCATTGGAGGAGAGATTATTTGAGAAAAATAAAAAAGCTCGTACTGAAGGAAAGACAATATATTATCTAGATGAGACTTGGATAAATGAAGGACATACCGTTAAAAAATATTGGCAAGATGGGAATATAACAACTGCTCGCCAGGCTTTTAATGAAGGACTTTCTACGGGTTTAAAACCTCCATCTGGAAAGGGGCGTAGACTAATTATTACTCATATTGGAAACGAGAATGGTTTTGTAGATGGAGGTCTCTAATTATACAAGTAGACTCATATGACTCAAGTAGTGATAGTATGTCAGATATGGAAGAATGTGAATAACTAGATGTAGATTATGTAGCATATTTAATTAGGTATAGATTATATTTTAAATAATTATTTTTTGACTATGCATTTTTAATGTGTATTATTTTCTTAATAAAATGGTTATTATTAACTATAATTATACCAACTGTACAATATTGATATACTATAAATTTTAAAATAAATTTTTTACACATATAAAAGAAACAAGATTTTCATTTTACCTAAACTGTTTAAAAAGGGTAAGTTCCCAAAAAATAAACTCAAGCGCACCGCCACTGTCAAGGTTTTTATCACATTATTCCCACGTAAATACGGGTAAACATCTGTTATTCCTTTGTATTTGACCCAAGAGGTTGACGAATATTAGAGCGGAGTCTGCCGGCCTAAAATTAGGATGCCTTATCGGTACATTACAGGTAGAATTGAAGTAAAATATTTATACTCGGACTAACACAGAAAGCGAATTGCCATAAAATTAAATGATTTATTACTCTCTCTTGCAACGAAACAGGGAGCTATGTGTGTGTAATACAACTCTGAGACTTTATGCATAAAGATATTTATACGGTACGTGCTTTTAAGAAAATAGTTTGGTTTGGAACATTTTAAATACCAATATTGCAAATTAATTATTTGCCGTCGAGGAGCCGTATTTTTCTTATTGGTAACGGGTTCAAAATCACTCAATTTTTCTCGGGTAAAATGATGATCGTCACGCATCGCCGTGCGTTCAACCGCGTATTTGAAAACGGGTCGGAGAACTGCTGCAAAGGAAGTGAGACAGCTTGAAAAGAGACAGATAACAAGTAAACTGTTGAAGTTTGGCGGCTGTTGTAGTTGTGGATGTTACAAATACGAAAAGATTATTCATAGAACAAATGCAAAAAGAAAAATAATTAAATAACTAAAAACTCAAGCAACTCATGAGCTGAGTCAAGCAACAGGCAAAGTAAGGTTATAGTCTATTTTTTTGCAAGAGATAGTAATAAAAATGTCTCGGGACGGTTAGAAGGTTGTAAACCATAGGCGCACCAGTCTCTGTGCAAAGAACAGGTAGAAATACACCGAATTGCGTTAAATAAGGATTATAAATTTTATATATATTTTAGTATCTTTCCGTATGTGCAACTGAGTGGTTATAAATTGTTAGAGTATTGTTCAAAGTATTACAGTATTGTAAAAATGGCTTCTCCGCAGAAACGCGCATGTCTCGGCCATTTAACTGAAAAGCAGATTGTTAAAAACGTATTCGATTATACAGGGTGCGGCAGAATGGACTCCCACATTTGGGTAGCAAATAAAAAGTCTACTATAAAATATGAAGCTAAACTTTTATTATTTTCAAAAGAGCACACTTTAAGGTTTTTTAACTATGTTTTCAAAAATTATATCGTGTAAGTGACGGCCGTTAGCAGCGACACACATGCGAAGGCGTTCCTAGAAGTTCCGCATCACTTTTATCACCATGTCTTGAGGAATAGCAGCAGTTTCATCTCGGATCGCTGTCTTGATTTAGGAAAGTCAAGAACCAGTTGCCCTTAAGTTAGCAACCCATTTAAAAATTGTTTTCCGGTCTGGAACAGAGGCATTCGGAGGCAGGAAGCGCGTACAAAATACTCTTTTCGACGCGGTGACACATTCGTCATTTTTGAATAATAGCTCAATAACAAATCCACGTTGGTCACCAGACCAAGACATAGCGCCTAGTAACAAACCTTATCAATCGCCCAAGCGAATGTGACCATCCCCACCAATGTCCAACTCCCATTACCGATGTTCTAGCCTGATGAAATGTGGGAGTCCATTCTGCACGCACCCTGTATTAGAAATGATCAAAACTCTAATTTAAGTGTGGACGATTGTGTTCAAAAATGTGCGTTGATGACTGGGGTGGAAAGAGCGACAATTACAGAATTTTTAAACAAGAAAAAGAGGGATATAATTCCACCAAAAAAGCGATGGGCACAAGTGAAAGGTGAAGTAGCCAGAAATAATACTACGTTTAAACTAGTAGATATAAAAACAACTATTTCAAATTGCCATATCTAATGCTTCCCAGAAAACTGGAAAAAATGTGTCGAACATGTATTAGAAGTAGAAAATAAAATGTGGTCTTTGGATATAATAGTAGATACAACTGTTGAACCTCTAATTATTATACAAGTAGACTCATATATGACTCAAGTAGTGATAGTATGTCAGATATGGAAGAATGTGAATAACTAGATGTAGATTATGTAGCATATTTAATTAGGTATAGATTATATTTTAAATAATTATTTTTGACTATGCATTTTTAATGTGTATTATTTTCCTAATAAAATGGTTATTATTAACTATAATTATACCAACTGTACAATATTGATATACTATAAATTTTAAAATAATTTTTTTACACATATAAAAGAAACAAGATTTTCATTTTACCTAAACTGGTTAAAAAGGGTAAGTTCCCAAAATAAACTCAAGCGCACCGCCACTGTCAAGGTTTTTATCACATTATTCTCAGTGCAGAATAAACATCTGTTATTCTTTTGTATTTAACCCAAGAGGTTAGAATATTAGAACAGGGTCTGCCGGCCTAAAATTATAATGCCTTATCAGTACATTACAGGTAGAATTGAAGAAAAATATTTATACTGGACTAACACAGAAAGCGAATTGCCAAAAATTAATTGATTTATTACTCTCTCTTGCAACAGAAACAAGGTATAACAATTATCAGCTGATGCATAGGACATCGAATTTTTTCACCACATTTGTAATAACGTGATTTTTAAATACGGTTTAAATGTCTATTGAATTGTTGACAATAATAAATAGGACATAGATCGACACCGAAATAATAAAAATAACATGAAAAATAATAAAGCAGCATGTGGAAAACTTGAAATTAAATCTGTAAATTATTTACACCGGACGCATTGCCGATTTTAATAAAGTGTGGTATACGGGGTCTTTTAGGGGCCCTGATCAGAAATCTAAAAATTTTTGCGGAAACGTTTCGTTCTCTAGATATCCATCATCAAACTTAAAAAGCAAATTTATTTTATTTTCATTATATTCCACTTTCTTTTTACAAACAGTTCTGATTTAAGGCTAAATTGGTACTCAATACTACTATATACAGTGTGTTGATGGATTTTTCGAAAAAGTTATTCTACATAAAAATTTTTGCAGTGTAAATTTTTTGTGTTTTTTCTTTCAAGTTAACCAGTAAAAATACAGCTTTATGTATCCTAGTTTTTGAGTATCATGTTTAGTTTAGGAGAAAAAGAATAGGCTTCACTTAAATGCATATTTTTAGACCAAAAGAAGCATTACGGAATCTTTCTTTTAATAAATAATAGTTTAAAAACACGCTTTTTAGCAACCGAACTAAAATTAGAAAATAATTTTTCATTACAAAGAGTTTGTCACTTCAGAGTAAAAAGCGTGGGGTGCATTTTACTATTTTTTTCATAACTTTTCCCTCATAGATATTTGCAAATAGAATAATTATAACATTTAATATATTAAGCACCCCACGCTTTTATTCTGAAGTGACAAACTCTTTGTAATGAAAAATTATTTTCTAATTTTTAGTTCGGTTGCATATAAAAGCGTGTTTTTAGTTTTTTTAAACTATTATTTATTTTTCATTTTTAAGTTCGATATATCAATTAGTTTTTTAAAAATAAATGCTCCAGTTTATTCACTAAAAAATTCCTTCGCCATTTTGTCAAGAGACACAGAGGATCTGTAAAGGAATTTATTTATCCTGGCGGTCCTAATCAGGATAACGGGATACTGTTTTTAAATTATTGCATTGTCATCGGTCCTTGATACGTGTGCAAAGTTTCAAAGAAATTGAATCGCTGGAAGTTGGTAAAATTAGGCTCAAAGATTCCGTTACATAGATAGATAGATAGATAGTTACAACCCAAGCTAATAAAAGCGTGTTAAAAAATAGGTTTTATATTTTTTTTATTAGCGATTATGTAACAAAATAATCAAAATCTACTTATTTAAAATGAAATCAGAGCATCTCGTATACCTAACAGTTTTTACTAAAATAATTGTTTTTAATTCTTTATTTGGTCTTTGTACATGCTATCAAGCACTGTATCCCAAAAATTCAAGACGTTTAGGGCATATCTCCACAGGAAGTACCTTTTACTCTTCAAGTGAGTCAAGAGAATCTCCTTAACATTAGCATGTATCTTCAGGAACACCCTGTAGATGCCTTATATTGATATCTATAAAACTCCTTAAAAACTGCCCCTGTATATGGTAAATAATATTGCATAGGGACATAAAGCCTCTGCAAAGAAATTTGAGTATTTTTAAAACATAACCTGGCTACCTGTGGTTAAAAAATTTAAAAATCAGGATCTTAAAGTTTCCTGAATACCTGTTGACAAAGTCGGCCGTCCAGAGAGCGGTTTCCGCTCGCGGATGATGATTCAGCGCTGTGATTTGGTGGCGTGCGAATTTAAAATGCTGCAGATTCATCATCCGCGAGCGGAGAACCGCTCTGCGCGGTCATGCCATTCATGCTGGGGGCTGGGTAGTAGCCGTCAAAAGCGCTGAACCCTACCAATATGCCAGTTCTCCTACGACCACTTGTGAAAATAGCAAATAGCACACTGATTTCATGCATAGAAAATGCGTTATATCACACTAGTGTTGCAAAGTACTTTACAGCACTAGTGTTGCAAAGTACTTTACAACACTGGTGTGATACATATTATGATGTCATTCTAAAAACTGCTATTGGTTTTGCAAGTGACATATTTATTGTAGTGACAGTAAAAAAAAACTTTTTATTTACCTTAAACGGTAGAACCCAAATTAGCGAAAATCATCTTATTTTATATTTATTAAAATTTACGAAAAAATAAAAACATAAACAAAAATATACATAACCACAAAAAACAACTTTCACTGACTGGCACAGTGTTGTGCATTTACAATTTTTATATTTATTATATTTTGTATTATAATGTATAGTTGGTTGCCTAAGCATGATTGTCATAAATTAATAAATCTAGTGACTCAGGCATTCGACTATTGGCGCGGTGATTAGCCGTGGTGGTACAGTTCTGTTAAGATGGCTAAATTGTACTTTTGTGTATTTTTGAATAGTTTACTTTTATGAAATATAGTTCTTAAAAAGTGCATTAATGGCTTTTTATTGTTAGCACAACAATAATACATATTTTTCTTAAAAATATGAGGAAAAACTGTTATTTTTACTTAGTTTTACATGTGATGTTCAGTTTCATTAACTCGTTTTACCAATTTTACCCCACCCAGCACCCCTTTTCACTCCCGATCCCGTAAGTTTATTTACTGATATTTTTAAAAAACGGAATATTTTGGATATGCACCACTTACGTTTTATTTAGAAGAGTGTCTAAAATATGTAAGAATCGATAATTTTTAAAAAACCCTTATAATAGCAGAAAACCGTATTAAACTATTAGCGTTATTACCTAACAAAACCATACAATTTTTATTAAGTGAGGGCCTTTTTAAATTCCAAAATGATAAAAGTTATATAATGCTTCTAGGTAGGTGATTTTCGATGTAAAAATATTGTCAAAACAGTATAATATAGCAGTGAGGAAAAGTATATATCACACTAGTGTTGCAAAGTAAATATCACCCTAGTGTTGCAAAGTTCTCAATTGTTTTTATTTTTTCTGAACAGACAAACTTTAATTTATTTATTTTTAGTGAATAATTTGTGGTCGTAGGAAAAATAGTGTACAGTACTCGTGTGAAAATGACTTTCTTACACTCGTGGGTTTGTCGCACTCGGCTAACGCCTCGTGCTACAATATTTCCCACTCGTGTGAAATTAGTCATTTTCCACACTTGTAATATAAATATACTATTATCGCTTTTCTACCAAACCCGACGGAAATAAAGCATTTATAAAAATATTGTAGTTAGGGAACTTGGAGGAGGACAATAGAGAATGGTGCACAGTGAAATAAGGCCAGAAACTAATAATACCGGCCTTATTTTGACATCTGAGCTGCACCGATGCATGGTAGGATAAGGACTCCTTAATAAGTATAGTGCCCGGCTTTATTTGTGTCGGTTTTAGGTTGTGCTTTATTTTGATCTTATTTTAACTTCGGAACTGTTCCACTAACCGAACGGCTGCGAACACAAAATCGAAAAGTTTTTAGACGTAAAAATACTTAAGGTGAATTTATACAGACAAATAACATAAAAATAAAATAACATAAGAATAAAATAAGGGTAATTTTCTAGAAACCTGCGGCAACTCCGATTTAACGAAATTTGGTATACGGGGGTTTTTTGGTGCGCTGATCACGAATCTGAAAGATTTTTGGCGAAAACGTTTCGTTCTCGAGATATTCATCATCAAAGTTCAAATTTGAACTAATCTTATTTTCACTATATTCCCCCTTCCTTTTGCACACAATTCTTGATTTAAAGCTAAAGTGTCACACAATATTTGATTTTCACCTTTTTAAAACCCCCGTTTTCTTAAGTTTTTTTACATTATCTCTTGCAGTTTCAAATTGGCGTAAGGCTTGTCTTTGATAATGCGGCAACTATACATACACATAGGGCCTCAGTAGCACACTGGGAGTCTGAAATGATTCAAAGTATAGCTGCAATTCTAATGCAAAAACAACGTAAATACGTCACTTTGCAGGGTCTTAAAAGGTGAACATCGAACACCTATTGTGTGCCACCTTAGCTTTAAATTAAGACTATTGTGCAAAGAAGGGAAATACTGTAAAAATAGGATTAGTTTAAATTTTAAGTCTGATAATGAGTATCTCAAGAACGAAACGTTTCCGCCAGAAAATCGTGATCAGCGCCACAAAACCCCGTATACCAAATTTAGTCAAAATCGGAGTTGCCACAGGTTTCTAGAAAATTACCAATAAAAGTTAACTATACATTTTTTCCATTAGGTATGTATACAGACACATAACATAAAATAATAATAAGAAATAACCTTGAAGATGACCAACTTTTAACTTCTTATGTTATTTTTATGTGAAATCGCAACTGCTGCATGTGCTTTAAAATATTTGACAGAAGAGACAGACTAAACGTAACTTCTTATTGGCCACTTCTTATTTCTTATTTTTATTTTATTTGGCTTGTATAAATGGGGTTATTCTTTATAGTACCTACCTTATCTTATTTCTTATGTATGTTATTTATTTTTATGTTATTTGTCTGTATAAATTCACCTTAAATATTTTTTTTCAAATGTATTTCTGTAATTGTGTTAAAAAAACCCACAACACAAAACAATAAAGAAAAACTACTAAAATTTTGCCCCATTTTTTTAGGTTAATGGTACCGTCAACATGATTTGCAATAACTCTAAATTATGGATACAAGCACTATTTAAATAAGGCCGGTCTTAATAATTCCTAAGCTTAATAAGGCAACTTGCAATAATTCTCCAATAAAAATAAAAGCAAGAATATTTACTAAATGAGCATCGATTTTGTTGCTGCCTCTAAACCGTTGTACAGAGTCTTGCAAAACTGACACATTTGTATAAAAGTGGATGCTAGCCCGTTAATATTTGTGTATTATAAAAATACACACATAACTGTACTTTTACACATATTATGTGACCGTTTTGCATGACCATCTTTATCCAGGTTTAAAGATGCAATCCGACTCTAGATGTAATTACGATTTTCAAATTTTGCTTACAATCAAATAATGTCGGTTGGTCAACGCCTACCCAGTTTATTACAGGGACGATTTTTCCTGTGTACAAGAATATCGTATCTTATTAGAAAGTAAATATAAAGAAGAACACCACGTGAAAATTACAAAAAGGAAATAGGTTAAACCAAAATTGCCCAATGATTTAAAATTAGTTTTTAAATCATTAAAATTACCACTTTAAACCTTTTGACATACCATACGGGATAGACTACCGAAAACAAATAAAAATATTACTAGCCACCATGAATTATAAATAAATAAAATGAAAAAACAATAATTTTGTTATATTTATTTTTTTTAGTAATTAGTAATATGTTATATTTCGAACATACCCTTAGAAATCATTACCTAAAAGGCACCACCACTAAACAAATAACTTTCTAACCAACCCGATTAAATTAAAACTTTAAAACTAGAAGTACCAGGTACTTTTATCACGACAAACACGGATGAAAAGTAATTACTATGGCGACTCGAGGAGAGATTAAGAACGAATCGGACGGATTCGATGTTTGTTCGGAAAGCCGAACGCCCGGAGGTGCTTTATTTTGGGTTGGAAGAATTTCGGGGAAGTACAGGTAAATAATTGGGAAATCTACAAAAATGTTGGCAGTGGTGGCGCTACATCATGATAAAATAAATAAGTGAAATGATCAAAAAAAATATTAATGTGATTTTTGGTGGCGGCTCGTGGCAAAATATTATAGGTGTTCTGCAATTAAATTACTCAAATAAATGGAATAATATATTCGCGGCGCATTCACCATTTTATCGAATTTAATCCTAAGTCGATATTCAGTTATCAGGTTTCATATTTATGTAGGCTGGGTTTTAACGAAAATGAGAACGGAAATAAAATTATTAGAAACTTACGTTATTGTTTAAATATGAGATCAATCCGACGATCCTTCTTCGAAGCGAATCGATCAATAACTCTGTCATTAAAGTCTGTGATTTTTAATATAAAGTCTTTTTCAATGGAAAGCATGGCCAATGCAGTTAAACGATCTTGTGACATGGTATTTCGAAGGAAGGTCTTTATTCGCTTAAGTGTAGAAAAACACCTTTCAGCCTCTGATGTCGACATAGGAGTAGTTATTAAAATATCTAGCACATTTTTTGTCTCTTTGAAAGTGCTTTCTAAATTATTTTGTATTAAAAATTTTAAAAGTGGTGAACTACCCTCTTCGCCTGCAAAAGTACACATGGAAAGCAAAAAGGGCATTTTTCCTATTACATCCACAAATCCAGTCATTCCGGGAATAAATATCTCTATTGAAATGACGCGTATAAGGTTTTCCTCTGCTAACACAGGTTACTTCAATCACGATGTCGGTAACGGTCTACCACTAGTTTTTAGTTCAAGTTTCTCTTCATATGAATATTTAAAAAATCGTTTAACGTTCACTAAATTATGCACCACATCCATTGTCTATAAACACTAAACACACAACCAAATACGAATAAAAATATAAACTTGTCGACTTCCACAGCGCGATATAAAAAATGTCTAAATAACCTTGTAAAGTGCTGCCGCGAATGCCGCACAACAATAACCAAAATTTACGTATTTTAGCAGCCGAATTTTGCCCAACAAATTCATTCCGGCATAAAGGAGATGCAAAACAATCGTGCGGCGCGGCGCACCGAAAAGAAGTCGCCCAGTTTAGTCAATGCAATAACGTCGCGAGAGACTGAAAATTATTTAAGATGGTCCACTGCGCAGTAATCTATGTACGTCGTCACTGGGTGAAGATGCGTGTGCCTACTATACTAGAGTTCTCGGCCGGAAACTGGTAATTTTAGTTCTGTTTTAATGAATATTTTAATTGTAAAATGATGAATTGAACGTTATGAAAAAAATACCAAGCAGCTTAAAAATTCAGTATATTGTGTAACAAGTTTTGAAAAAGGCTCTTTGCACACGGGTGTGATAGTTTATCGGCACGAGCCGTAGGTGAGTGCCGTAAGTCAAACGAGTGTGCAATGAGGCGATTTCAAACGTGTTGACACACTATACTTTTATTCGACTGCACATAACAACTACAACCACAAAAAAAAATTTGTTGTTAATTTATTTAATTTTTTCAACAATATTATTTAATTAAAATAATAATTAAACAAGTTTATATAAATTAGTGAAATAACAATAAAATATTAATTGAAATGATAATTAATTGTAATATTCGAACAGTTTTCCAAATTCATTATTGAAGGTATTTTTTCTTCTCATGATGATTTTAATAATGTTTAAAGAATATTCTGATGAATGTGAACTCTGAACTATGTTACTTCTTGGCAAAGGCTGCAACATGGATTTCGAGGGAATGTTGCTCGACGATGGCTTTACAGACTCCATTATTTTATTAGATATTTGTAGTTTGTTTTCAATCGACTCGCCAATATATCCTTCTGCAACGGCACTGGAATTCCAGCCCCCATGGCGCTTTAAAGTCAGCAAGTCACCTCTGCATTAACTAATATTGTGGCCGATGATCGCCGAAAGCAGTGACCAGTGTAGTTTTCTGGATTCGGCAGATTCAGGAATTCAGCTATTTTTCTCGCCATACTTCCTGTTTTGTTAATACCAACAACCTGTTTCTGTGCATTTGCCGTTGCTATACATAAAAGAAAAAACCTTTTTTCTGTTATATTTTGGGGACGAAGGCTAAGATATTTTTGCAGATTTCATAAAAAGTACCTGTAATGGTAAACGATCTAGGTAATTTATTCTTTGTGTGTTTAATCTTCACTAGTAATGCTGAATCGAAGTCTCTAATATCCTCAATCGTTAATTAGAAACCTGCGGCAACTACGATTTTGACGAAATTTGGTATACGGGGGTTTTTGGGGCGCTGATCACGAATCTGAAAGATTTTTTGGCGGAAACGTTTCGTTCTTGAGATATTCATCATCAGACTGAAATTTAAAATAGTCCTATTTTTACAATATTTCCCCTTCTTTTTGCACACAATTCTTAATTTAAAGCTAAAGTGGCACATAATATTTGATTTTCACCTTTTAAAACCCCCGTTTTTTACGTATTTTACATTATTTTTGCATTAAATTGCATAGCTATACTTTGAATCATTTCAATCCCAGTGTGCCATGAAGTCCTATGTGTATGTATGGTTGCCGCATTATCAAAGAAAAGCCACGCAATTTAATGCAAAATAATGAAACGTAGAAAACAGGTTTTAAGATGAAAATCAAATATTTTGGCACAGTAAATCAGAATTGTGAAAGAGGAATATAGTGAAAATAAGCAGTTCAAATTTGAACTTTGTACCCAGATCGACGTTTTCTTTAACTTCAGCGTACTTTTCAACATTGAGTATTCGACCAGAGAGTGGATAACTTATATTTCTTTGAAAGTTCTTTAAAATAAACTAATGCTGCATTTTCAGAGAGGAATTTAATATTTTTGTTGTCTCTCAAAGCTATAAACTTATTATAGACAATTTCATACCTTTCTCGAGATTTTTCAGGTAATAAGCTTAATGATATAGTTGCATCATGCTTCGCTATTTCCAAAGGGTCGTTAGATTCACTGGTGTGCTCCATATTACGTGAAAAAAACAAAAAAATTAAGCGAAATTTGGATTTTTAGGTAAAATAATATGGAATTGACAAATATCTTACACGGTAACAAGGAAAATAAGACAAAATTAACAATAATATTAACAGGTGTTCTACCTTACCAATCGTAAGGTAAATTTAAACGAGTGCAAATGGTTGCACATGGCATGAACAAAACGTCACTTTCAAAATGATTTTGGCGTGCGTTTTTAGGCGTTTTACATAGCAGTCTAAACATTACTCAGTATGGCAAACTTTTCTTAACGGGTTTATTTAAAGTCGAGAGCAAATTTAAAAACCAAACTTTTCAATCTACTTTTCTAAAAATTATTTTTATCTATTAGTCGATATCACCACATACAAAAGTGATATCACTATACTAAGTATCAAAAATAAAAACAATAATAAAAATAAATGTATTTATTAAAAAATAGAATTACAATATTTAGTAAGAAAATTGGGATATACAAATCAAATTATACAACAAATTAAATCTAAAATAAAAATATTTTTATACCTTGATAACAAATCGCATTTTGACAACTTGGAAGTAGTTTTATTTCAAGTCAATATTCGACTAAATTTTTAACAGTTTTAAAGCCGTTACATTGTATCTAATGGTTTCCGGTTTAGCAGGTAACGATCTTATCTTTCCTATTCGAAATGGAACACCCAATATATTTGTACATATTTAACTAAAAAATTCAAATACGAATACTGGAAAAAAAAGTATTCGAATGCATGAATATCTGGAATCGGTATTCGAATACTGGAAATGAAGATTCAAATACTACTAAAACAAAACCTATGGCAAAATTTAAGAGAAAAAAGGTCCTTTTCTCTTTTTTATTCCTATTTGGCTTCCTTTTGTTATTCAAATCATGACAATTTTAGTATTCGGATACTGCTTACACTTTTCGGTATTCGAATACGGAATATCAAATACTGAGCAAAATAGTATTCTACTGAATACCGAATATCAAACACACAATGATGCTATTCGAATACCGGCAAGATGTATTCTGAATATTATTCAGAATACTGAGTATTCGAATACGACCCAACTCTGATTCCTAGTACAATAAATAACAATCTATTTGTTACTTTTTTACATCTACTTGTAAATATTTTTAATTTTAAATTTTCCATCGGAGTGCCATAAATGCGATAAAAGGCAAATTTTGAGTTTAGTGGTTACGGAAAAGCAGATGTGACGATTCTTTTTTTATTTTTATAACCTCTACAGACTCGTCTAAAGTTTACAACGTCGTATTATATTGTTAACTAAATACTGATTGTATAGTATCAAATTGTTAGTAAAAAAATATTCTTTTTAGCTATTATAACATAACAAACCTTGATCATTGATTTAATAAAAGTCCATGAATACTATGTTGCAAACTTTAGACGAATCTGTAGAAGCTACTTGACGTTTTATTGCATTCATGGCACTCTAGATCTAATATTAAAAATTTAAAATACTTAGAGGTTAGATGTCAAAACAAAAGCAAATAAGTGACATTGTACTAGGAATGTCATTTCCATTTAAAGAAGTATAAATATACCGGTTGTCCCATTTAACATAGCAGAGTTTCCGGAACCGAAAGTAAACCACGTAATACGTGAAACAATGCATTTTTATGTGAAAAACCTAGGTTACAATTTTTTTTTAAATATCTTTAAATATAAAATACGTTTTTGGATAACCTGTTTAAACTACCAACCATAAAAAAGCTTTAACTTTGTATACATTTCAACAAGTATAAATGAAAAAGATATTAGCCTTAATATCAATCAGGTCCTAGGAGAGGGAACAGGCGTCATAGGTTTCATCTACACTGTTATAATTGTGGTTCTTTCTATGTCTTCTTCGATTATTACCTCTCCTATTCCAATTACCTAAAAATATGATATATTTTTAATTTACCAAAAAACAAGAAACAGTTTCTTTTTGCTTTATCTAAAGAAGTACCGTTTTTTGTTGGCAATATTCCTTCACTTGCCTCTTGAGACGCAACTGGACTTATTAAATGTAATTAAGTTAGTGATAAATTACCCCTAATGTCATTAATATAATGCCAAATTAAAACAAAATTAGGTAGGGTAGGGCGGGGCTAGTTGAGCATAGAGTAAGTTGGGCAATCAAAATATCTCAAAAACTATCAACCGAACGCGAAAGCATTAAATAGCGTAAAGAAGGGGTTGCGGGAGGGGAACTCATTGTGCGACCACTAGTGGTGATGCGGCGATCGAGAAAAGTATCCGTGCGCATTGTTTATTTTGTGATTAAAAAGTTAAATAATTGCAAGCCGGAAAATTTTATCTGTGATAGTTAAATGTATTCCGTTCTCAATCAGGTAAGTGTTAATCTTAAGTAAATTTACTGCAGTTTTATTATGTGTAAAGATTTTGGATATAATTCTAACCGGTTTTTTAATAAATTCACTTTTCCTTTAAAATTTCAGGTTGGGGTTAGTTGAGCTACAGTTGCCCAACTAACCCCACGGTTTTAAGTATAAAATGTTTTTATATTTTTTTATTTTTTAGTATACGGACTTATAACAGTAAGACTACTAGAGTCTCCTCAAGATTTAAAAGAAGCTGCAACCCGAACTTTGTACAAGCAACAAAGAAAACGAGCTAACCTATCTAACTTATAAGTTTTCTCTGGAAATAGTTCGACCATACCCAAAGGCTGGTCCAAGAAAAGCTAAATCAAACAGAAGATAAAGAAAAGCTGCAATTTTAACAAATACAGAAGGCATTACAAGAGAAGCAAAATAAAACTGCTAAAAAACTTTTAAAAACGAAGATGAGTCAATGGAAATTCAAAATTTTTAAATAAAATTTTCTAACAAAAACATTTTTAAACAAAAATATAGAAAAAAGTTATAATTTTAAAAATTTAAATAAAATTTACAAACTAACTTTTTTATATAATTTGTAAGGCATTTATTGCTAGATATTAAATCCAATAGTTAAGCTAAGCTAGGTACGTTGCTGTTTTATTAATGATATTTGTTGTTTTGACTTTATAAGATTATAAATATAAACAGCAAATTGTCAAAATGTATTTTTTGTAAACGTATCTAACATTCAAGCCATGATTTGATTATACTTTCTAAGTGCTCCACTAGCCCCATACTCTTGCTCAACTTACCTCACCTATGGGGTACGTTGGGCATACTTGACTATCTACAATAAAATAGATGTAGCTCCTAAATTCGACTTATTAGAAAGAAATTACTATGGACACTATTATTAAGGGATAAATTGCTAATCCATCAGTATGCATTATGAGCCCCTAAGACTTATTTTTGAGGAGCTATAACTGATGAAGTGAAAAATTGCTCAACTAGCCCCGCCCTGAGTTTTTTTTTTATTCTAACTTTGAAGGTCAATACCTCCCTAACGAAGCGAGATAGAACTTTTTTATATGAAGTACTAACATTATTTTGGCTTACCTCTATCACCCCTATCATTTTTGACCTCACCTTTCCAGACACCCTGTATGTGCGTTAGATGTCTTCATTTTTTAGTGGTCCTTTTTGTTTGTCTTTTAAAAAGTCGCCCTTGTGTGAAGTAAGGTTTTCTTTTTTGCTATTTTTAAATTCTTATAGTATTATCTTTATTAATATTAATTTATTATTTCGTGCCTAAAACGTGTAAGGCCAAAACAAGATTTAAAAAAAATTACCCCATGTATACCCCCCACAACAATTGAATTTTTACCTTTTCAATAACAAAGGTACAATTCCTAAACTGACAGGAGTGTGGAAAGTTTCCTGTGATTGAATGCGAAAATATAACTACAAAACAATGATCTTTTTGGTAATTTTCTAGAGAACTTGCGGCAACCCGATTTTAACGAAATTTGGTATACGGGGGTTTTGGGCTGCTGATCACGAATCTGAAAGATTTTTTGGCGGAAACGTTTCGTTCTTGAGATATTCATCATCAAAGTTCAAATTTGAACTAATCCTATTTTTACAATATTCCCCTTCTTTTGCACACAATTCTTGATTTAAAGCTAAGAGTGGCACACAATATTTGATTTTCACCTTTTAAAACCCCGTTTTTTACGTATTTTACATTATTTTTGCATTAAATGGCATAGCTATACTTTGAATCATTTCAATTACAGTGTGCCATGAAGCCCTATGTGTATGTATGGTTGCCGCATTATCAAAAAAAGCCACGCAATTTAATGCAAAAATAATGTAAAATACGTAAAAACGGGGTATTAAAGGTAAAAATCAAATATTGTGTGCCACTTTAGCTTTAAATCAAGAATTGTGTACAAAAAGAAGGGGAAATATTGTAAAAATAGGATTAGTTCAAATTTGAACTTTGATGATGAATATCTTAAGAACGAAACGTTTCCACCAAAAATTTTTTCAGATTCGTGATCAGCGCCCCAAAACTCCCGTATACCAAATTTCATTAAAATCGGAGTTGCCGCAGGTTTCTAGAAAATTACCATCGTTTTTTTACGCAACTTTCGATTGCTGTAGCTTGGAGAGGGTACACACAAGATTATAGGACCTCAAAAATAGGCCATGAAAATATTTGTAATAAATTTTAAAACCCCTATATTTGTTTAATTAAAATATTACACGTGCACAATTTGCTACCCACCTTCCTAATATTTTAGTCGGGTAGCGTCCAACTTAAAAAAAGCTGGCGCCGCCACCGGTCAAAAAGGTACTGTTTACGAACCAGCCTATTCTCGCATTCCCAAGTAAAGGCCAATATAACTGGGCTACACAAATATAGAGTGACAGTGATAATTTAACATAAATTAATTACCTCTTCCTCTAAAATTTCCTTGGTGATGACCTTGTCCTCTTCTACTTTGGTACTGTTGTTGTGGAATATCTGGACAATCCATATCCACAAAATAAAAACCATCATTACAATCCATATCCACAAAATAAAAATCATCATTTAACTGTTTGTGTTTAGGTGGTCGATTTTTCCTGCATGTATAATAAATTAGTTGCTTTTAAATAAATTATCTAATCATGGCTTATTGCCATTTCTAAAAATTCCGCAAGTATACACCGTGGTTTCAAAGAGTTTGATATGCGATTTCTTAGCAACATACCACCATATTCACATATACAAAATTTAATTATTTATTGAAAAATTTTTAGAAGATTTTATCTAGTAAAAAAGATATCCTGCATTATTAAAATTAAAGCACCTAACATGTATAAATAAAAAAAAGTGTGCTTTAGCAGGATATTTTGGTAAATAAAGGTACCCATAACGATAGTTACGTCCGATTGTTAATAAAAGGTATAAAAACGAAGAAACGTGTTTTTATACGAGGTATTTCGGAACATTTGGTGTCAGAACCAAAACGAGATCCACGAGGGAGTCGAAGAAGTTACGAAGATTGACTTGAATGCCTGTTGAGACACGACAACAAACGGTGAATATGGAGGAATTAGGTGCACTAATTAAATTATTGATGGACAAACAAAGAAGACCTAAAAGTAATGAAGACCAGCCAAGAAGACGTGAAAGAAGACTTAAAAGTAATGGAGAACACTCAAGAATTGTTGAAAGAAGACCTCAAGAAAGAAATGAAAACTAGTCAAGAATATCTAAAAAAGACATTAAAAATGAAATGAAAACCAATTTAGAAGAAATGAAGAAAAGTCAAGAAGAAATGAAGAACAATCAAAAAGAAATGAAGCATAAAATCAAAATAAGTCAAGCAGAAACAAGACGAGCATATCGAAACAATTCAAAAAGATATAAAAAAAAATCCAAGAATAAATAAACCAAGAGCAAAAAAAAAAAAAGTAAAGATTCGAGAACATCTAAGGGGAAAATTTCATCAAAATCAAGAAGAAATGAGGCAACAAATGTTACTTGAACTAAAACTCACAAAGAAAGATGATAAAGAAGAGATGCACGACATACAACAAGAAGTACAGCGACAGAAAAAAAAAAATAGCTAATACTGGTGTCTTTACAGAATGTGGTACTTCATTAGCCGTTATGAAACCACCCACATTTGATGGTAAAGTACCATGCGTTACGTATTTTCGACAGTTTGAAGCAGCTACCAATGGCAATAATTGGAGCCCATTAGAATAGGCCCGAGCTCTTGTACTTGCTCTTCGAGGTGAAGCTATGGAGGTATTAAGAAACATTCCGGAAGAATCCGCAGTACCGAAAAAAGTTCATTGAAGAGGGAAAATCAAAACGAAAAATAGCGGAAATTATTAGGATTGGTCAGAATACTTTGAGACAATTTAGCTAAGTGCCCGCATGTGCCCGTTGTTGAAAAAAACTCAATAAAAATAATAATTATTACTAAAATTAAAAAATTATGTTTTGAGTTGTTGGGAAAGGTTTAATGCATTTGATTAAACGTTGTTTTTTTTTAGTTTCAAAAGTTTTAGTTTGGAAGCAATTTACTATAAATCGCGTACAGTTCCCCCACGTGACTTTACTATTATTTTATATTATTGTAAGCAGTAGTGTCTAAAATAAACTGCAATGCAAAAAGTTTTAATCATAAGATGGATTGCTACATATTGTAAAAAAGTACGTTATGCTACATATCACGTGTCCTTAATGGTAAATTGCTTTTCTGATATTGCCATTTTAATGGGTCCCAAAAAATACAATTATCAAAGTTGTATTCATAATTTTAAAGCCAATATTCTACTTACCTAGAATTACTTTTGGATTTCTGGGAGGTAACCTCCTCTCGGAGGATAATCCTCTCTGGAAGCACATTCGTTCCTTGGAACATAACTATTTCTAGTGTCCCTTGGAGGATAACCACCTCTAGGAGGATAACCGCCTCTTGGACGATAACTATCGGCAGACGGATTTCTGCGAGAGTGATCAGTTTTGGGGGATTAAAAGAATGTCCATGTGGGTAGTGATGATCTCTTGGAGGGTAGTGAGGATCCCAAAAAGGATTATTATAGTAATCCCTGTCGGGATGGCCCCTAAAAGAGTGATAGCGTTTTAGTGAGTTCAACATGGAATGAGCTTATTAGATACCAATTTGAATTTAATACTAGACAAGACCTTAAGGTAAAAATACTAAATTATCAACTTCATCAAAAGTAGTAAGTTAAATATCCTTATTAAAAAAAAACAAATTATATATATTATTACATATTCTCCATTTAAGAAAGTTTAACTTTAACCACTAACTACTAAAATGTCGACCGAAAATTAAACCAATGGCACCTGTTTTTTGAACTGTACACATTTTTATATAATTAATTTATCAAATAGGTATATTTTTTAAACTATTCAAAAAAATAGTATCATGATCAAAATTATTGATAATAATAAAGATGACATCCTCTCTGCGAGGCTTTTCGAACCTTTAATACAATTCTTAATCTGATTGGACCTTTTAACCATACCGATTATGAATATTATAGCTCTTTTCACTGTCATAATTGTTAGTAACATGTTACGAAAACTTGTTGCTTTGAATGTTGAAAAAACAAATAACTTGTTACTTTTTTATAAAATTTTAAAAACATGTTAGATAACATTGTTGATAACAGTGTTGAGTACTAATATGTTTTTAAAATTTTATAAAAAGTTAGTTGTTTTTTCAACATGTATCAGCAACAAGTTTTTGTATCATGTTACTAAGTGAGGACACGGCTTTAAAGTTCCTCATTAACGGTAACTTGTAGAACTACAATGAACTGTATTGCCCGTTAATACTAAATATGAAAATAAGGCCTCCAACATACTGAAAACTAAAACTTTATTTTACGAGATTTATTAAATCCAGAATTGTTTGTAGTATCTTAGAGGCTCATATTTAAGAAAGAGAAGTCTACTTTAAAAAGTTAAAAGTAAAAATAATTAGGTTTTATTTTCTAATTCGTACCTGGGATGGTAGTCCCTTGGATAGTCCTGATGGGGTAATCCCTAGGTTGGGGTTCTCTTGGATTTTCCCGGCTTTCGCCAGAAGCAGTGTCTAAGGTGACATGAACCTGAATCTTCGGACCTTTGTCATCTGTTTGTTTTGCAGCTAAAATAGGAGTAATTGTCTAGAAGGTTGCGGCAACTCCGATTTTGACGAAATTTGTTATACGGGGGTTTTTGGGGCGCTAATCATGAATCTGAAAGACTTCTATTCATATTTTTACTATATTTCTCCTTCTTTTGCACTAAATTCCTTATGTATCTAACATTAAATTGGTATTGAATATTTTATTTAAAATTAAAAAACCTTTTTAAAACATCTTCTTTTATTGATTTTAAGCCCTTCTTTATTAATATAAAAGTTTTGCTTTAAATCAAGTCGCCATGTCTGAAACCGCTATTATACACATAGGTGCATGCATGGTTGCAGCGTTTTAGGGTTAAAATATTTGGAATTTAATAAAAAAACATGTAAAATAACTAAAAACCAGGTTTTTTAAAGATTTTTATGAACATAAAATATTGTGTGCCAATTTAGTGTTATATCAAGAATTTTGTGAAAAAGGAAGGCGGAATATAGTGAAATTAAGGATAGTTTAAATTTTAACTTTGATGATAAATATCCCGAAAACGAAACGTTTCCGAAAAAAATCTTTTAGATTCGTACACCAAATTTTGTCAAAATCTGAGTTGCCGCAACTTTCTCGACAATTACCAAAGATGTTATAACCCAAAGCCAAGGTGGGGACTGATGGATTATGGTTAACGTGCCGAGGACTCGTAAGACCGCAGGGTTATATATCCATGCCAAGCGAGGCACTGGCATGGATCGACATTTAACTCCTCCGCTACTCGTGGGACTAATATGAGTAGAAAAGAAAACAAAAACGGACGAAGGCAAAAGCCACTTTTAGGCTAGGCTAATCTTTAGAGCTAATTCCCTAGACGAAATTATAAAGATGACGGAGGAGGTCCAATCGGCCAATCTTTCCGGAAAATCAAGACAGAGGCTACAAGAACTAATTATTAAAGGCCACAGCTTCATCGAAGCCAAAAGGGCCGTAATTAAGGCCAATTTCATAAACCTCATGGCAGGCAAAAAAACAAAAAGAGGACTAGATCTCACAGAAAAGAAACAAAACGTGTGGCTGGTACAAAAACAGTAAGTGGACAGCAGCCAAGGTCCTACAAGGAAGCTGCTAGCTGCCAAAAAGTTGCCGTCGTACTAAGCTATCCAGAAGCACATGAGAGGATGGAAGTCCAAGTAGCAGTTAGTGCGAATAAATAAAGTATCCCTGATGATGGCCCTCAGGTGCGCTTTAGTGCAATCACAGCAACAACAGTAACGTTGTATTTTAAATTTGCAATTACATACAAAATCAGAAATCAACAATAAGTTCTTTGACTTGGGCATGCGCGTTTGAATTCAGGGCTAACCTTAATGTGTATCAATGAAAGCATACTAATATTAAATTTTATTATGTACTATATTGAAGCGATGGGCGGAAATATAAACGCCTTCGATTGGAATGAGAATTGCTAGATGCACGCGTTCTTTGTTTAATCTCTGTATTTAATACACTAAAACTCAATTGATTGAACGTATTTATCTTGCACGACGGGTATTTTATAACGTACATTTTTATTGTTAAGATTATTTGTCCAAGAGGATTATTATACATATATTATAATATTGTGACGTTAGATTTTTGAAATATACATAGGGGCCACTTGACGTCACTGGGCAAATGTACCATATGGAACTATCTTCTTGGAACCATAAGACCGGTGAACCATCAAAACTAACTTCACATTTTTTAGGACCAACTTAACTTATTGAACTAACTTAATTTAGTACGGGCATACCCCCACTAGGAGTAGCCCGTACGGGGCTTAACTAAAACTTTAACTTTCTACTTGACTTCACTAACTACTTCTTATCTGATAAACAATCCCTTTTAATTTCTTTCTCTCTTCTTTAAATATCAAATTTTCCAGTGTTTGTTTTGCATTTCTACGCTACCCAGTTTGTTTAATGTTTTTATTTTATTATTATAAGAGTAACCTAGAAAATTGTTTAATTTATACTTTTAAGACCTTGACACCTCACGTATATTTTTATGTAGCAAATTTCCCAATGTTAAGTAACCCAATTAAAATTTAAATTTCCCAAAAATGTATATTTTTAAAATTCCCAAAATGTATACTTTTTTTATATTAGGTGTTCACAATATTATTTAACAATACAATTAGGATGGAATAGTTAAGAATAGAAAACTTACCTACAGGTTGAATAAATGGCTGAGAACATGTCGGATTTGATCCTTGCGGAGAATATGGTGGATAAGCATAGCTAGGATATTCCTGAGGTAGATTAGGCCGAGCTTGGTGTTGCGGATTGTTGCTGTCATAAGGCGGAGGTGGGGTACGGTTTCTTTGATCTCTGTGTTGGGGACCATTAGAGCGACCTCGCTGGTTATTTTTATGTCCCCGATTAAATGGGCGACCTGTTAATTTAAATTTATAACTTAAATTATTCCAAAACCTATTGTACTAAATAAGGAGAACAATATTTAAATTTATTTTATAATGAATTTATATACGCAATACTAAACATATTACGGATTTCCGGTCTTTTCGTTTAAAGCGTCCTATTGGCAAATAAAAAATAAAAATTTTCTACGACTGCTATAAAAAGTGTCTAAAAACGCACGTCAAACAGGATCTGAAAATGACTAATTTCACATGAAAGTGTCAACCTCGTTAGTGTCAACCAGTCAAAAATATTTTATTTTCTGTCGTTTAGTTTTAACATAAGCGTGTGAAAATATTTCTCACGGCGTCTGAAAAATTTTCGCACAGTCCTGTCCAATGACATTTTATCCTTTACAGGTCCTGTCAAAAGTTAAAAGAATAAAAATAATAAAAATCACATATATTAATCCTTATTTTCTGCTGTCGAAGAAAAGTTTAACGAGATATGACAAAAAAAATTGTATAAAAGTTGTAGGGGCTTTAAACGTCATGTTTCAAAAATATTTTGATGAATAGGGTGTTCCAAAAAAGTTATAACTAAGAAGTGTTTTTTAAATTGTAATCACTTGACATTTGAGGCGATGTTGCCATGCTGTTTATAATTTACTGAAACTTTCGTAAAAAACATGTTATCCGAAAATTAGGTAAAAACTGAAATACATTAGTTTATTAATAGTACTTAGCTAAGTGTTCTAGGACATTAAGGACCACAAAATAAATTTCTATAAAAAAATTTGCTTAGATCATATACAGGGTTTTCTTATAGCATGGCCAACATCTCAATATTTTAAAAGCTAAATCTCATTTTTTTAAATGAGATATCCAGTATACTAAAGGCCATTTTTAGATTGTAGGAATAAAAACAAGGCGAGTTTCTTTAGCGATTCATATACCAAAAATGTAAGGTTTTTAGATTTTTAAGATTTTTGAGGAAATTTATGAAAAATATTTTCAATAAGAACGTTGCTATTTTAAATGGAACACCCAGTATATTTGTCAAAATTCTTAAAATTCCATCTTTTCCCTTTAAAATGTATCATAAGCTATGGTTATTTCCAAAAAGAACGTATTTATCGATCTGCAAGAAATTGTCGTATACCCTTGTTGCCGATCGACTGGTCGATCGCGACTATTAGTCAAGTCGATCGTAGCAAGGTCAAAAATATAAATACCTGAACCAGGGCCGTGCCTACCAGGTGGTGCAAGGCACCAGGGCGCAACAGCATGTGAAAATGAAAGGCGGAAAGTCGGAGAAAGGGCAGAAAGGGCGGATGGTTGTTACAAATGATTGTGATTTTGAAAAAATGAGGTGGGGACTTGTTTTTTTTTGCTCTTCAAAAGTACTATATGAGGAAAAAAAGAAAATAATGGGAGTTGGGCGCTCTGTAAAGAAAGTACACAATCGGGGTGAAGACCTTTTTTTTCCGAAATGCCGAAATATGACCAGTGCCGTATTATCCATTAGGCTGACTAGGCTACAGCCTAGGGCGCCATGAAAAAAATAGGCGCCAGATAGGGGAGTAATAGGCGCTACACAGGAAAGATTTCTAAAAAGTTTAGGTCGGGTGGGGATTAGAACTAATCTTTCTGCGGGGATATAAATAAAATAGAGGCGAAAAGGAGAGAATGACCTTTTTTTTTTCTTTTCTTTTTCTCAACATTTTTTTTTTGTACGAAAATAGGCGCTCTGGGAATTCTAGCCTA
Organism: Listronotus bonariensis; assembly: GCA_014170235.1. Lineage (NCBI taxonomy): Eukaryota > Metazoa > Arthropoda > Insecta > Coleoptera > Curculionidae > Listronotus > Listronotus bonariensis. Next base: position 177,336 of record JACEGR010001046.1, read on the forward strand.
GGGCGCCTCATACCCTAATATCACGGCCCTGAATATGACATTGGTTACGTCCCTCTGTGAGAGGGGGTTGTATTCTGGGTGGGAGTCTCCAGTAAGTCGGGCCTGTGCCCCTGGTGGCTCCCTGAGCTTTTCACTTTTAATTGTTAATACTTATTGTTTTTCTTCGATGCAATGCATAAATTGCGACTATTCTAGCCAGCGGCTGCTACTGGTATCGCGCATAACCGTCACTTTCATTCCTGACGTATTTCCGCAGGCGTGCGCACCTCCTCGACCATACGAGGACACCATGTGTTCAACACCAAAACGCAAAACTTCAGGCTTTAGGAATCTTCACTCACAGCGCTTAGCCCCAGAAGAAAGAAGCCCCAATTTAGCGTGAATCTTTTCTCGATCCCCAAGGGTACAGCCACGCCTCGTAACGATGCCTTCAATCGCTCTACCCGGGAGGTCTATGTAGACCTCTACGTAAACATGAACCGCACTACTCGAAGATCGCGGAAAGAGTATACACCGAAATCGGTTTTTAAAACCGAAAACGATCTTTAAACCGAAGACTGAAACGGTTCTTAAAACACAATACCATTAAATTTGCCCCTTTATTTCAAACAATTCTTACTAGAAACATTTTCTTCTAAAATGCGCCGTTTTCTGGTTATTTGCCTGTTCAAGGTTAAATGAACCACCCTGTATAATCTGTCAACCAATATCCGATTTTACAAAATGAACGGTTTTTTTTGTAGATATAAACCGCAATCAACCAAAAACCTATTAATTGATATTCGAAGAACCACTTTTCGATTTTGGTCCGATTATCCAAAAACCGGTATTCGAAAACCGATTATCCGAAAAACCGGTATTTGAAAACCGCTTTTTTAAAACCGGTTTACTGATATTCGAAAACCAGTTTTCATACCGGTTAACCGGTTTTCCGGTTAACCAGTATCCGAACCGGTTTTCAACCGGTTTTCGGTTTTGACAAACCGCGGTTAACTGAAAACCGGTTTCAGTTGCCAGCCCTAGTATATATTTGAACATTTTAAAAATAAGTACAAGCTTTTAGGGTTAAAAAAATTAAATAAAATGTTTACCTTATCATAAGATGGTTAATGTATTCAGCATAAGAATCGCTAAATGGGGCAATCGCATTGTTTTCAAGAAAATATGCAAATTTGGCATTGCATTTAACAATTATCTTGAGTTCCTTTTCCATGCGAGTTTTTCTTTCTTTCACTTCTTCAATAACTCTTTTTAGGTTTTCAACACATTGCTCCTTAGTTTTAATGTTGTTCAATACAACGTCATCCTTCTTCTGGCTGTTTGCTTTTAGTCATGTAATAAACATGCATGTGGACCTCGTAGCTGTGAGTACACTTACTGCAAGTTTGGTTAGGACCCGTCATAGAAGTACATTTTATTAATTCTGAGGATCCCATAATTTCTTGTGGAACGTTGTTAAGGTAACAAGGATCATGACATCTTGTTTTAAAATCCCATTGCTTATTTTCACCGACCTTTAAATAATAACATAATTTAAATTTACATACAGGGGGGCAAAAAGAAAAATATGGTGTGTTGCGATTCACCTTATACATCCGGTGTGAATAACAACACTTGCTGGATTTCACTTAGTTTGGCTTTCACACTGTTTAAGAGTGATATGCAACACATTTTATGTTTAAAAAAACATTTTGTATGACAAAACAGCTTAGAATTTGCATATTTAAACATAAACATTTATAAATAAACACATACTAAAAGGTGATTCTGCTTTTCTTTAAATAATTATTTTTATAAAAAACACCCCATTTTACGGTGTTGTACATTTAATTTACTGGCATTGCCAACACTCTTTTTAATGGCAAGGCATTGGCAAAAAGGTATCAAAAAGACGCGAAAAGTGGGCAATTGGCCGTTATTAGGCCACGTGTTGCAGATAAAGTGATGGCATCCGTCATTAATAAGTTATTGGCAAAAAATGCGTTTAAGATGATGGCATCCATCATTAATAAGTTATTGGCAAAAAATAACAAAAAGACGAAAGTGGGCAATGCAGATACTCCCAAGCAGCAAGCTGACGTCTTATTGACGAAAATTGTCGCATATACTTTTTTTTTTTTTTAAAGTTAAATGATGCGATATTTCATTTGAAAATTAAAATAGGAAAAACTCCTTACTGCATGCAATTTCCTTGTAATGCAAAGTACCATCTCTCGGAACACTCTGTCCAACTTGAGATGCAGATTTTTTTGCCAACTAGGCCGAAGATATTTCTTTCAAAGCTAAGTGAGATCACCTACCGCAAACCGCTCTCGAATTATTTTTGTCTAATGGTACGGTTTAGACGATAAAAAGCGAAGATATTGCAGAATCGTAACAAAGAATGCTTTCATGTAACTGGTTGAACCATCAAGAATAATTGATTAAACAAAGTATATAAGAGTCTTTCATGAATGATATCTTTTGCAAACTTTAATATGGTTTTAAACAAAATGTTTACAGCTCTCCTAACAGTCTACTTGAATATCTTGCCTTCTCCGGACTAGCCATTACCAATTAATCACGCACAACACACACTTATCAGGTAATGAATAGACATTTAATTATGTCTATTAAAAACCTTTCATTAAAAAGAAACTAAAAAGCTAGAAAACCACGTAGAAAACAAATGCACATAGTGGTCACCTTCGGTCGAATTAACGTAGCTAATTTTACCATCATTTTATTTTTATTCGCTCCAAAAATACATAATAAAACATTTTGTTTGACCTAATTCTTTATTTGCATGATTTTTAACAATAAAATGTTATGAAAAGGCCATTTCCTTTAAACTATGCAAAAAACATAAAATAATGTTGTTTAGCTGCCGTTATAAATAAAACAGATCAAAAAAAAATTGCTTTAATGTTAGTTAAATACCAATGTTAATAATAATATGGTTTAAAAAGTATGAATATGCGTTGAAGGTTTGCCTTCAAAAATCCAATATTTATTTGCCCGCAACAAAAACGCGTGCTTTATTTAATCAGGAATTGGTATGCCGCCATTTTTGTATGCTTGCCGGCAATTCGCCTGCATGTTAAATTTATTGGCAATTATGTTTATTTAGGGGGTTGGACTTTTTAATGCGTATATAAGATGTTGGCATAATATTGCCACCAATTGCCAATGCTTTACCATCAATGCCAATATGAAAAATGTACATTGCCGGCAAATAGGTTAATAACATCTAACTCAACAACAGGGATATACATTTTCGTTATTAATTCACCAATGCTCTGTGTATCCATCTTTAAATATTCTTCGTGTCTCTTCAACAAAGGCATTATTGTCATTGACTAACTTGAGCTATGTCAGCCATAGGTTGAACCAACTGATAAATTACTCTTCTAGCTTCGTTAATGGCCGATGGGTTTTTCACAAAATGAGGGTTCAAACTCAATATATATTCAATCATTCTAAAAAAATAAAGTATATCAATAAAAAATGACAATGTGTGTATTGTAATGTTTTTTTTTAATTAAAATATACGAAAGGAATTTCCGAAAACCCTGTATAATTAAATAACTTAAAAATACCTACTTCCAGCACTGCTCAGTAGATTTATTCCAACTTTCAATAGAGGTACTTCTTGTTTCCTTTGAAAATTCTACACCAGATTTTAGAGCTGCAAAAATCTAAACGCTTCATTATCAAAACAAAATATATTGTTATCTAAAGAAATTTGTGCTTGAGCTGAATTAGCACCCATTTCTTCCAACATCTGTTTTAAAAGCAGGAATGTATCTCCAGGAGTATAATTATTACCTCTTGTATGAGTAAACACGAAGATAATATTTCTGCCAGGCTGACTTATCTAGTCTGGACATAATTTGAGCCGCGCAGTATTTAAAGTAAGTAGTGATCCTAGTCTGTTGGGACTTCAAGAGGAAACAAATTGCATGTAATTCATTTATGCGGCTTATGTAATTTAAAATATTTTCGCAATTTAAATCATCTTGTTCTATGCCCGTGTATCACCCATGCCAGGCGTGTCGATAAGACGAACCAAAATTTCTCCATTTTTTATGAGGAACGTGTAAGTTTTAACACCCTGTGTTGCTGAAGTGCCCTTATCTAACAATTCGTTCGAATCTTCCCTAGATCCGACCTCAATCTCTCTGTGTACCCCATTTTTGTCATAAACAGGAAAAGTGGATGGAATTAAAACGTTAAGGTTTTCTTTTCGGCAGTTTAAAATCTTTGAACTGAAGATAATTAAATAGTGAATTAATGAACGTGGATTTACCCACTCAGTTTCGCCAAGCAGAAGAATATTAATATCCTTACACCCTTTTATGTTTAGATTTTTTAATTGGCTATCGATGCTAGTTTCTGTAGACATTTTGGTATCTTTCTGAACGGTAGTATTTGGATGATCTAAAATTAACAAAAATATTATTTAATTTTTAGAATATATATATTTTAAATTTTCACCTAGGGTGTTAACAAGTGAAGGTAATTTTAAAACATATTTTAAATCCACCTTTTGGTACGTCAACACTAGCAGAAATAAATATATGTTTAAGACAATGGCCCTGTATTTTATCAAAGTTGTTTTTGTAAATAAACGATATAAAATTTTTCCATACCGCTTAAAAAATATAACTAAAATTGGAAAGCTCGTGACAAACTGCAAATAATTAGTTGCTTAGAAATTGATCGGCTTTTGTATTAATTTTACTTTATCAATAGTAGGGGAGACCAAGAGGGGGATCTCGGGATTTTCGACAGCGCGATTAAAATACCTTGTACCCGGTTAAAAACGTCTACCAAATATGAGCCCCGTATACAAAGCTGATCGTAAAAATAAAAATATATCCATCAGAAATTTTTGAGCGCGTCAGAGTATATTAAACAACAAGGTTTGACTCTTTGCACACGGGCGAGACAAATTGATGGACCGAGACGAAGTCGAGGTCCACAAGTCTCAAGCGAGTGTGCAAAGAGGTTTTCAACGAGTTTTTTACGATACTTTTATAAACGACTGCAAATAAAAAAAAAAACATTTTTTGTGTAAATTTTTATTTTAAAAACAAACGCAAAACAAAAAGTAACGAAAACAAGAAACTACAGACTATAATTTAGCAAACAGGAAACTTCATAACTATTTTAAAATATTAATTGTAATGTTTACTTCAGGAATCGTCGCATTGTTGATCGACTTTTAACGATGGAGACAACATTTTCTGGCACCTTGCTTATACAGTTCTCTGTCGTCGGCATATTGCAAGTTTTCTTTGCGGCACTTCATTACTCAATTGCTGTTGTGGCTGTGCCGCAACAGACGACATAGAGGAAGAGATCCTCTCTGAAACATCCATTTTATTACTAAGCGAGTCATCTATATAACTTTCGGCGACTGAGCTGGATTTCCATCCACCATGGCGCTTCAGAGCCAAGCAAATCTGATCCAGAATTCACCAATATTGTGGCTGACGACCGCCTAAAGCAATGCCCGGTATAGGCTTGGAGTCTTCCATCATCAAAAAATTTGGCGATGTTCTTTGGCCATACCGCCAATTTTGTTAATTCCAATGTTTTGGCGAGTGCATTTTCCATTTTGATAATTAAGAAAAAACGATCTGTTTGCAGGAGTGGAGGTCGAAGGGCAGAGAATAACTTTTTAAGATGGTGTAGAGACTTCCCGACACTGTAAATGATCTCGGCATCTTCGTTTTGGTATTCTCTAGTTTAATTAACATTGCGCTGCCAAAATCCGTCATATTTTCTTTTTTAAGGAAAAGCACAATTCTTCTCTTCGGCATGCCCCAGAAAGTCCGACTGCCACCACTGCCTGAAACAAGAAAAAAATACCGAGCAAGTCTTTAGTTTTATTCATTTTAAGTAAGTAGCTCTTATGAAACTAGCACTATTTAAAAACAGAATTGGGTAACCCTGCCTACTAACCTTCTCAACTATAAAAATGACACCATAAAATAAATAAAATAACTGTGATGCTCACCTTGATTAGCAAATATTTCTCGTCTGAAGCGTTCTTTAGAAGCGGCAAAATCATTCTCGCTAAGAATTTTGGACTTCCTTTTGGCACATAGTTTTTGATTTTCTTTATTAGGGCCTGCAACTTCTGGTATTTCCCAATATCCGTATTTTGGTTTGCCCTCAGGGTTGATTTTAGCATGGAAAAGGTGCTCCATAATGTTGAAGACTTGTATTTGTCTGACAGCTCTCAAAGTACACCAACATAACATTTTTGGAAAACGTTTTGTACGTTATTTGTTTGTCTCCACTTCATAAATCGATGTAACTCGGCTTCATATCGATCTCTTGACTTTGTTGGAAGTAGGTTTGACGAGATTAAACTCCGCTTTTTTAGAATTTCTTCAGAATCGGACATTTTTTCGCGAAATCAAAATTTTTTGTATCTAAATTGGTATCTAATCAAACAAAACAAGAAAACTATGACGGTTGCTATGGAATAAAGCTTACTTTGAGTTTTCATATTTTGACATAAACAATAAAAACCATAACAAACTCATATTGAAAGACAGAACTGTGTGCAAGTAAAAACAGATTCCTCTCCTTGCACACATTGTGCGCAAAAATAATACAATTTTTCAAAGTTTTCTTGTTTAGTAAAGAAAGCAGAGGGCCACAAAGTTGTAAAAAAATGTTATTTGCAGTATTCTCGGCCGTTGCTATTTTTTTCTAAGCCGAAATAATAACAGTATTTAAAAATCTATAACCGCTTCCCCCACCGATGAAAAGGTATAAATTATATAACATTTTTTTCTTCTTATCATCTAAGCTTTGCAACCCATAAGGTCTCTATGACTTTCGAGTAAATCCCCATTTAGTATCGTGGGATCCCCTACTACAATAAGTAACAATAAACTGTTAATGATCATCCGATTTCAGGGCATTCTAGTTTGCCTAGGCCAAATCCGATTTACCCTAACTATACAACGTATTTAGGTAATTTTAAAGTACCGCCATTGGTGTTAAGTAATATATTGACTTTACATTTTGGGGTTATAGCAATTTCATGCTCCACCAGCCATCTTAAAATTTTCATCGTCAATATTATTCCAAAATAGGATTCTTGCATCAATTTCATACTCAAAGTTTATTTTTTTATATTGATTTGTTTAAAAAATAAAAAGGAAGGGGGAAACATTAAAGAGGTGCCCCTGATAATACCATCAAGCTTTCCAGTGACGAAAATTTTCGTGCGTCACGCTCCAGGGCTTGAAGCTCTTGAACTGCTCTAAAAGTTAGTCACTGGAACGCATCCTTAGACAAGGAAAGAGAGATACTTTAAGAAATTTTAAAATTTCGTTGTTTTTAACCTTTCTTGGCTTTATAATAATACTCTCTTTAATATCTAATTCCATTTTAAATAAATAATTTTAAAAATCCATCCTTAACCATAAAAAACACGTTTGAAGCACAAAAACCAAAAGAGGGGTTGGTGCATGAGGGGCAAGGGGAAAGAAAACGGAGTAGCTCAGGTGGCATAACACTTTCCGTCACTGAACGCCATAAAGTAGAACGAAATGCTCCTGAGCTACTCGGAGCGCTCTAGCTTGCGTCACCGGAAAGCCACTCAGAGGGTCTTTCCAGTGACGAAAATTTTTGTGCGTCACGCTCCAGGGCTTGAAGCTCTTGAACTGCTCTAAAAAGTTAGTCACTGGAACGCATCCTTAGACAAGGAAAGAGAGATACTTTGAGAAATTTTAAAATTTCGTTGTTTTTAACCTTTCTTGGCTTTATAATAATAATCTCTTTTAATATCTAATTTCATTTTAGACAAATAATTTTAAAAATCCATCCTTAATCATAAAAAAACACGTTTGAAGCACAAAACCAAAAGAGGGGTGTGGTGCATGAGTAAGGGGAAGAAACGGAGTAGCTCAGGTGCATAACACTTTCCGTCACTGGAACGCCATAAAGTAGAACGAAATGCTCCTGAGCTACTCGGGAGCGCTCTATTTGCGTCACTGGAAAGCCACTCAGAGAGTCTTTCCAGTGACGAAAATTCTTTGTGCGTCACGCTCCAGGGCTTGAAGCTCTTGAACTGCTCTAAAAAGTTAGTCACTGGAACGCATCCTTAAACAAGGGAAAGATAGAAACTTTAAATTTTTTTAAATTTCGTTGTTTTTAACCTTTCTGGCTTTATAATAATACTCTCTTTAATATCTAATTTCATTTTAAAATAAATAATTCTAAAAATCCATCCTTAACCATAAAAAACACGTTTGAAGCACAAACCAAAAGAGTGGTTGGTACGGCAAGGGAAAGAAAAACGGAGTAGCTCAGGTGCATAACACTTTCCGTCACTGGAACGCCATAAAGTAGAACGAAATGCTCCTGAGCTACTCGGGAGCGCCTCATTTTGCGCTCATTGGAAAGCCACTCAGAGAGTCTTCCAGTGACGAAAATTTTTGTGCGTCACGCTCCAGGGTTGTAGCTCTTGAACTGCTCTAAAAGTTAGTCACTTGAACGCATCCCTAGACAAGGAAACAGAGATACTTTAAGAAATTTTAAAATTTTGTTGTTTTTAACCTTTCTTGGCTTTATAATAATAATCTCTTTTAATATCTAATTTCATTTTGGACAAATAATTTTAAAAATCCATCCTTAATCATTAAAAACACGTTTGAAGCACAAAAACCAAAAGAGGGTTGGTGCATGAGGGGCAAGGGGAAAGAAAACGGAGTAGCTCAGGGTGCATAACACCTTCGTCACTGGAACGCCATAAAGTAGAACGAAATGCTCCTGAGCTACTCGGGAGCGCCTCTATTTGCGTCACTGGAAAGCCACTCAGGTCACCATAATAATATCTTAAATCATACTGCCTATATCACATTATTAAAATTGTTTTTTTTTTTTTATTTTTAAAATTTCAAAGCTTATTTCTAACAGCAAAAGGAAAAATTGGGAAATATTACATAGACATAAAAACATACACTAAAAATGATACAGGGTGTGTCAATAAAGTTTTTATTTTTTTCTGTTTTTATAAAAAGTGGTAAAAACTTAATAAAATACCTTATCAAAATGCCTCATTTTTTGTTTTAGACTTTTTTTAATATCTTTAATATTTTTAAAAATATTCACGATTTAATTTTAAGAATAATTGTATACAGGGTGTTTTCTAATTGCAGTAATAACATTTAAGGGCGTATTCCGAAGCCGTTTTTATATAAAAAAGTTCGTATAAACATGGGTCTTCCAATTTTTCGTTTCAAGATACAGAGTGTTAAACTTTTCAAAAACTTAAAAATTTATAGAATACTTTTTTAGTAAACTTTGTTAGACTAGATATCAACGTTATTTAAATAAGTATTTGTTGATGTTACATAATTGCTAATAAGAAGTTAAAACACTTAATTTTTAAAGAATAAAATGCCTTAATGTTTCTTGTAGGGTCCAGGATATGCAGTTTAGCAGATTTATTTATTTTTTTTTTTTGGAAAACTATGCAAGCTGCTCAAAATATTTAAAAATAAGAGTTTTAGTTTTAGGTGTTTTATTCAAAAAAAAACAAAAAAGTTGCAAAAGTCAGTGACGTACATCTTAGTCAATAATATTAGCTAAGATGCGTCCCGCGCCTGCCACTGGTCTCACTAATACCATAGCCAAATTTTATTAAAATCGGTAATTTTCTAGAAACCGGCGGCAACTCCGATATTGACAAAATTTGGTATACGGTTTGGGGCGCTGATCACGAATCTGAAAGAATTATTTGGCGGAAACGTTTCGTTCTCGAGATATTCATCATCAGAGTTGAATTTGAACTAATCCTATTTTCACTATATTCCCCTTCTTTTTGCACACAATTCTTGATTTAAAGCTAAAGTGGCACACAATATTTGATTTTCACCTTTTAAAACCCCGTTTTTTTACGTATTTTACATTATTTTTGCATTAAATTGCATAGCTATACTTTGAATCATTTCAATCCCAGTGTGCCATGAAGCTCTATGTGTATGTATGGTTGCCGCATTATCAAAGAAAAGCCACGCAATTTATTGCAAAAATAATGTAAAAAACGTGAAAAACGGGTTTTAAAGGTGAAAATCAAATATTTGTGACACTTTAGCTTTAAATCAAGAATTGTGTGCAAAGAAGAATATAGTGAAAATAAGCTTAGTTCAAATTTGAACTTTGATGATGAATATCTCGAGAACGAAACGCAAACACTATTTGCCGGCAATGTACATTTCTCATATTGGCATTGATGGTAAAGCATTGGCAATTGGTGGCAATATTATGCCAACATCTTATACGCATTAAAAAAGTCAACCCTAAATAAACACCTCAATTGCCAATAATTTTACATGCAGGCGAATTGCCGGCAAGCATACAAAAATGGCGGCATACCAATCCTGATTAAATAAAGCACGCGTTTTTGTTGCAGGCAATAAATATTGGATTTCTTGAAGGCAAACCTTCAACGCATATTCATATCTTTTAAACCATATTATTAACATTGGTACTTAACTAACATTAAAGCAATTCTTCTTGATCTGTTTTATTTATATAATGGCAGCTAAACAACATTATTTTTTTTTATGTTTTTTACATAATTTAAAGGAAATGGCCTTATCATAACATTTTATTGTTAAAAATCATGCAAATAAAAATTAGGTCAAACAAAATGTTTATTATGTATTTTGGAGCGAATAAAAATAAAATGATGGTGTAAATTAGCTACGTTTAATTTCGACCGAAGGTGACCGCTTTGTGCATTTGTTTTCTACGTGGTTTTCTAGCTTTTTAGTTTCTTTTTTAAAGAAAAAGAGTTTTTTAATAGACATATTTAAATGTATTCATTACGTAATAAGTGTGGGTTGTGTGATTAATTGGTGATGGCTTAGCTCGTAGAGCTGGGCAAGACACTCTAGCAGTAGACTGTTAGGGAGCTGTAACATTTTGTTTAAAACTCTTTATTAAAAGTTTTAAAGACGTAAAGTTAATAAAAACATTATATATATTTAATAGTTTTGACATACCGATAGATGGCGTAATGGACAATAAACTACTACGTTTCTGCAATATCTTCTGCTTTTTATCGTCTAAACCGTACCTATTAGACAAAAAGCCACTCGGAGAGCGGTCTGCGGTAGGTGATCTCACTTAGCTTTGAAGGAAATATCTTCGGCTAGTAAGTTAAAATCTGGCATCTCCAAGTTTAAGTAGTACCCTGAGAGATGGTACTTTTTGCATTGCAAGGAAATTGCATGCAGTAAGGAGTTTTTTCCTATTTTAATTTTCTGAATAAAATATCGCATCATTTTAGCTTTTAAAAAAGTATATGCGACAATTTTCGTCAATAAGACGTCAGCTTGCTGCTTGGGAGTATCTCGCATTTGCCCACTTTCGTGTCTTTTTGTTTTCTTTTTGCCACTTAACTTATTAATGATGGATGCCAATCACCTTAAACGCATTTTTTTGCCAATAACTTATTAATGACGGATGCCATCACTTTATCTGCAACACGTGGCCTAATAACGGCCAATTGCCCACTTTCGCGTCTTTTTTTGATACCTTTTTGCCAATGCCTTGCCATTAAAGAGTGTTGGCAATATTATACAGGGTGAGTCATAAGTAAAAATATTCAACAATGCCAGGAGTAAAGTAATTTTATTTTTAAAAATAGAATAAAATTTCATAAGTAAATTTTGTAGAGAATTTAATTTTATGTTAAAGCATAACAAAAATTGTCATTTTTATACATGTTCTGCATCAACACTTAAATACTCGACATGACGAAACAAACCTATACTAATAGATAAAGAGGTAAAGTTTGTAACCTTGTTTGTTTGTAGCTGCTAATCTTCGGAGTAATTTTCTAGAAATCTGCGGCAACTCCGATTTTGACGAAATTTGGTATACGGGAGGGCGCTGATCACGAATCTGAAAGAATTTTTTGGCGGAAACGTTTCGTTCTTGAAATATTCATCATCAGACTTGAAACTTGGACTAATCCCATTGTTACAATATTTCCTCCTTCATTTTGCACACAATTCTTGATTTAAAGCTAAAGTGGCACTCAATATTTGATTTTTACCTTATAAAACCTCCGCTTTTTACGTATTCTACATTATTTTTGCATTAAATTGCATATAGCTATACTTTGAATCATGTGTATGTATGGTTGCCGCATTATCAAAGAAAAGGCACGCAATTCAATGCAAAAATAATGTAAAAACGTAGAAAAACGAGGTTTTAAAAGGTGAAAATCAAATATTGTGTGACACTTTAGCTTTAAATCAAGAATTGTGTGCAAAAAAGAAGGGGGAATATAGTGAAAATGAGCTTAGTTCAAATTTGAACTTTGATGATGAATATCTCGAGAACGAAACGTTTCCGCCAAAAATTCTGTTAGAATCGTGATCACCGCCCCAAAACCCCGTATACCAAATTTCGTTAAAATCAGAGTTGCCGCAGTTTCTAGAAAATTACCATCTTCAGAAGTACTAATTATTACATAAAAATTCTTTCACAATCAGAAAACTACACTTTTCAGGAGTGTTATAGGCTATATTTTACTATGATGCCTATTACGATTTTCTCAAATTTTGCTCTACTACACTTGAAACTTATAAAAAAAAAGGAGAAAAAAGGCTGAAAAGAAATTATCCAATTATTTAAAATTAGTTTTTAAATCATTGAAATTACCACTAAAACTTTTTGACATACCTACCATACGGGATGGAACCAAAAGAGTCTCCCGAAACCAAAGCAATTTAACATTTGGACTAGGTACCATAAATTATAAATAAAGAAAATAACAGTAATTTTGTTAAAATTATTGTTTTAGTAATCAGTAATATGTTATATTTAGAACATACCCCTTAAAAACATTACCTAAAAGGTCAACACTAAACAAATAACAGTTTTACTTTTTTACCAACGCATATAAATAAACACGTAACATTAAAAGCAACTACGTCAGAGCAAAATAAACCAATGTGCTCTGACTACGTTACAAAACCCAACTAATCCACAGAACAAGAACAAGAAAGGTTACTAAACACAAGAGAATTGATAATATTGAGCGCGTAATGTAACGGAACTGGTAATTTTTCATTAGATACGTAGTTCCAGTTCCTTCTGGCCTGAGCCTATTCTCTCACTCGCTCGTCGCCCGACCGGCGCGGCGGCGGCGACGGCTGACCGGCTCTCCGGCTCTTTTGTTATGTATTATGCTGCATTTACAATGCAATTCCAATTTAAATTGGAATAAGAAATTGCCTGCTTGACAAACGGTAAAATACATAACCATTCAAAATGGAATTTACTGTCAAGGTCAATCCACAGCTCTCGTAAAATATATCTCCCATTTTTCGGCCATGTTGTTCAGTGCCGGAGATATACAGTTTATTGTATTAGTAGAACAACCGTTTACACAACAGTTTTTAATTATTATTAAGTTGTAAATTCTTTTACTTTAAATAAAAACATTTTGAAATTACATCTTTCAACAAATATCACTTCCAAAACAATGCAAAGAATGAAATGCGCAAAATTCTAGACGCCACTGGATTGATCATCAGCTTCTGATTTTACCTAGTCTTGCCAATCCTTTCTCCGTGGAGTGCCCTTCTTCCCGTCCCTGACCTCGAACCGCCTAAAAGTTGAGGGATGTGTCGCAACCACAAAAATACAAAAGGTTAGGGTCGCAACCCTATAAATTATAGCTTTGTTCGTAGAGCAGTCAGAAACTATCAGAAACCGTCAGACGCATGCGCATTTAGTTAAAAGTGTTCGTAGAGAAGAAATCCTAAACTGCTGATCAAAAATCCCTCTGTTCGCAGACGTCCAATTTTTCGTTGTGAACTAGTTTCCAACCGTCAGAATAATCTGCTGATTTTGGAGAAATTTTTAGTTTGAGACATGCGCAATGACCACATGTCTGTGTTTTGTCATTTATTTTATTGATTCGTAGTTGCAGGTAGTTGTTTACAAACAGTTTAGCTAGTTTTTAGAGTTTAGTGTGTGTTCAGAAATTCATTTTAATTTTTGGTTGGTTTAAAAACGTTTTGAAAAGTGTTTTAACAAAATTTTGTTCAAACTAGGCCGTTGTAAATGTAAACACAAACACAAAAGTTGGGTTAGTTCCAGCTGGCATTTTACATCATACCGTTCGCAGAGATAAAAATTTCAAACTAATCAGAAAATTATTTCCAACCAAGCATGCGCATTAGAAAATTGAAATTGGTTGGAAATTTGTTCTACGAACAAAGCTTATATAAACTAACCTGCGTACTTGGAACTGGAACGTATCGTACCTGTAACTGAAAATACTGGTTTGTATCATCTCTAATGTTACGACTACGATGTCGAGGGTCTCACGACACAACACGATGAAAAGTTGATTGTTGAAAAGCAACGAGGTCATATCCATAGACAAGGGACTGGTTAGATATTGTTAGTCGTTATAACCTCGTTGTTGAAAAGTTAACATACGTAATAGTCCCAGAGCTAGTGAACCCTTCGAGTAACGTTAGAACTGTAACACTCCCCACAGACGCTCAGGTCTACCCACGGTCTACCTGATCGAAAGAACTGTACAGTTTTTTATTCAGGTAGACCTGAGTGTGTGTGGGCAAAACTGTACAGTTTTTTAACCTGTTCAGGCGACCGAAGTAAAATCAAAAATACCTCTTTGTAGCCGCCACAGACACGCAGGTCGACCGTAGAGGTTGTAAAGTTTTTTTAACCTGTTTATTTTAAAAGGCGACTGAAGCCGGCATCCTTTGTGAACTCGAGGGTGAACTGGTTTATTTGTAATTGAAAAATACATAGTTATTGATTATGGCAACAGAATTTTTTAAACAATGCAAAACATTTTTTGGGTTGTTTTTTTTTAATTAAAAAAGAATAAACTATAGGTAAACTCCATTTAATAACTTAATGATTATAAATATAATTTAAATGTCATAAAAAATACTAAAATTAAATAAATGTAATATACAAGGTGTCCCATAAATAAAAGCTTGTGTGTGCGCAGTTTTTCTCTCCGGTAGTCCGGAGTGCATATAGGGTGTTTCCCAATTTACGGTAAAAAATTAAAGGTTGTTTTGTAAGATAATAAAATTGAAAGTTGAGATTATACTCCCAACTCGGACCTATACTTAAAAAGGTAAAAGTTATTATTTTGTTTTATTAATTATAGACTTTACCATAACTTTTTAGCCAACCAATAGCGGTTTTTTGTTTCAAATATATAAAAAGTGTTTGAACGACAACAGATGGGGAAAGGTCGCTTCTTATTCGGATCTTAGACTAATTGCATATCACTATGTGAAAGTAATAACAAATTTTAAAGAAAATAACAATAACATTTAAACTAACGACTTTTAATGAATCAGGTGTCTTTTAAATTTTTTCAATGTCTTTGGGTGTTCAGAGGCAAGTAATTAGGTTAATTTTATTTTCGTTTTCTTAAAAGTAAGTGAGATCAAAAAAACTTAATGACAAAACAAATGTATTTTTTTTAAGCAAAGAAAATATGAATATAGAAGACAACCCAATCGAAACCGAATGAGGAATATGTAAGATAATAATAAAACTCTAAATATTTTTAAAAATTTCAACACCCTGTATTTTGAAAATAATGTTATTTTGGGTCCTTTACATGTGTGTCCACTGAATGGACTTTTAACTCTACCTCTAAAATTTTTTATTTTTATTATTACGAAACAAAAATCTTTTGTCTAAAAGCTAAAAGCCATATTAAAAAAATGCCCTATGATATACAGGGTGGTTAAAAATCGCAAAACAAAAAATAAAAAAAAATGGAAAATATATGTGAAACCACTTAATACAAAAGCATTAAAAAGTAAGTTTTATACATTTTTATCAATTATGATTACTGGGAAAGTTATGTTAACTAAAATAATCTTCACATATGCAAACATTATTAAGTTAAGTTAAAATGCATGTAAATATTATCCAAAGGGTAACGATTTATTTAACAAAAAATTAAAATTTCTCTTACGTGTTAGTATTTAAATAAGTAAGTACTTACAAAAATATTCATAACAGATTTTTTATATTGGCAAAATACCATTTTCGTAATTTTGAATCTCCCTGTATATCATAAGGCGATTCTTTTTAACGCTTTTACTTTAAAAATCTCTTTTCTTTCTACGTAAATTGTAAAAATATTTCTTAATTTGTTCTTTTACGTTAACCTTAAGTTTTTCCAGAAACCATAATCAATGGAAAGGGATTATTTTAAACTTTTAATTACTTTTTAAAATTTTTAATTATTATTAATTACTATTAGAATAGTAGGTAGTATCAAAAATATATTTTTTTTCATTTATTTTTTAAGTATAATAAGCATTCCGACC